>CM056380.1:4666571-4669071 GCA_029718625.1 Synaphobranchus kaupii
ACCACACCACCAGGCACAGGCGTCATCGTCTTGCATGGGCCAGGGAGCATTTACGCTGGACGAGGGACCAGTGGGCCTCAGTGCTGTTCTCTGATGAAAGTCGATTCACGTTGAGCAGAAATGATGGCCGCCAACGATGTTGGAGACGTCAAGGAGAGCGCTATGCATCAGCCACTGTTGTCACCAGACGACCCTTTGGTGGTGGCGGTGTTACAGTGTGGGCAGGTGTGTCTAGTCAATACAGAACTGCCCTACACTTTGTGAATGGTACAGTGACAAGCCCATACTACCTGAATAACATCATTAATCCAGTCATTGTGCCCCTGCATGAACAACACAGGCCTAATTTCATCTTCATGGACGACAATGCTCCAGCTCATCGAGGTCGCATCATTAGGGAAAGGCTGCTGGAGACTGGGGTACCTCAAATGGAGCGGCCTGCACTTTCTCCAGACCTGAATCCCATAGAAAACCTATGGGATCAGCTGACTCACCGTGTAGAGGCTCGTAACTCTGTACCCTAGAACCTCAATGACCTGAGGGCCGCCCTTCAAGAAGAGTGGGATGCCATGCCTCAGCAGACAATAAGTCGACTTGTGAACAGCATGAGACGTCGTTGTCAAGCTGTAATTGATGCTCAAGGGCACATGACAAGTTATTGAGACATTGACATTTTTGTTGTGGTATACCCACCACTGTTGTTGGCTTTTGTTTCAATAAATTGTTTGAGATGAGGAAATCACCATTGCATGCTTCTACTTAAATGCCCTACTTTCATGATACGTATAATATCACTGTAGCGTGAACTTACATTTTCCATAAATTTCACCCGAAAGCCAAATATCCCTAACTTTTTGTGAGTAGTGTATATATAGTTACTCGCTAAACATACCACTAACGTTAGCTTATATCTGTGTGACCGTAAGCATAGCCAGCCATGCATCTAGCTAACATTGACAGAGTTATAAAAAGTCCACATGAGCTGGTTTATAATTTGCAAACAATAAATAATAAACAAATTGCAAACGTATACATTAGCTGATCAACTTACAGTGTAGGACTCGTCGTCGCTTGTCATTGTCAAAATAGAATGAGCTCATCTCAAAATATAATGTTGCGCTCAGCTCGTCTTGCGCTCGTGTTCGTTCAGCGTACCCATTTTAAATGCTCGGTGTCAGTGTTACATATAGCTCCTTTCAGTCAGAGTAAACCATTCTGGCCCATCTCCCAAGGGACTGGCTGCTCATTAGTGTTACAGCGAGAGGTTAACAGGGCAGAGTCTGCCTCATAATTCCAGGTCCCTAATGGAAAATGCAAACAAAGGCGTTCCGCTGTGGAAGGGC
Organism: Synaphobranchus kaupii; assembly: GCA_029718625.1. Taxonomy (NCBI): domain Eukaryota; kingdom Metazoa; phylum Chordata; class Actinopteri; order Anguilliformes; family Synaphobranchidae; genus Synaphobranchus; species Synaphobranchus kaupii. The sequence continues at coordinate 4,667,915 of CM056380.1, forward strand.
AGCGATTGCTGGAGATGAGGAATAAAGAATTCCAAAAATCAGGCAGTGGATCGGAGCCAGAGTCAGCAACGAAGCTCTCCGTCTCAAACCTCAGCGCTCTGCTTTCGTAACGAGAGCCCAAAAACGAGGAGGCGAGGGCGGAACTGCCGCACTAATGAGAAGAGGACTTTCTTAATTAAAGATAAACATCTTAAAAGCACCCCCCCGAACCACTCTTAAAACTAACGGAGCTTTAAATGCATATTTACAGTTAATTATTTTGTCACAATGACTCAGCATCCGCAGGAGTATTAATGGAGTGGCCACCATTATCGTTAGCACAAAACATAAACGTTTCTCATCTGAGACAGTTGTTTTTCCATTCACGGCTATCTCGGGGGAATGTTTTGGGGATACAGCAGAGTGTTTCTTTTGGGGTTTAAAGAGAGAAACGGAGCCCTCGCAAGGGGGAGGGGGGGTGGCGATGACGTACGAGAGATGAGGTCGAAGCACTTCTTGTCCTCCAAGCTTGGCTTGACTTGGCATGTGAGGAGGTTGAGTTTGGCCGGCGGCTTGTTGGGCTGGAAGACAAAAAGAAAATTATGAATCGCTCGCAAAGCTTTCCTCGTCAAAGGCCACTACTCACAGACGAGCTCTGCTCTTTGCTTTTCTTTTCTTATCTGGCAAGCCAATGGCACTGAACCAGCCAATATAAACTGCACCTTATTTATATCACTCTGTGAGGTCACCATGTATTCAGTCTTTACTCCTGTGTGTTGCATTGCAGGCTATCCGGGTATCTTGTCATAACTTATTGCTCGTGTGAAACTACATATGTGTAGGTGCCACTTAATGTAAAGTGTTACCCAAGCTTTCATGATAGATTTATCACCATGTACTGTACATGTGTGGGCATGTGTGTGGTGTTTGTGTTTATGCATGTGTTTGTATTTTTGTGTGTGTGTGTGTGTGTGTGTGTGTGTGCTTATGTACGTATATAGCGTGTGTGTGTGTGTGTGTGTATGTGAGTGGCAAAGAGGGAGCGTGTGTGTGTGTGCGTATTTGTGATTCTGTGCGTGTGCATATGTATACAGTATATCATAAATGTGTGTGTGTGTGTGTGTGTGTGTGAGAGAGTGCGCGCGTGTGTGTGTATGTGTGCATGCGCGTGTGTGTGT
>CM056380.1:4671571-4686571 GCA_029718625.1 Synaphobranchus kaupii
GGGATTACAGCATCTCTAGAAACCCTTTATTACTGCAGCCTCAGATTACAGCATCTCTACAAACCCTTTACTAACACCAGGGATTACACAACACTTAACTATCACCTCAGATAACAGCATCTCTACAAACCCTTTACCAACACCAGGGATTACACAACACTTAACTATCACCTCAGATAACAGCATCTCTACAAACCCTTTACCAACACCAGGGATTACACAACACTTAACTATCACCTCAGATAACAGCATCTCTACAAACCCTTTACCAACACCAGGGATTACACAACACTTAACTATCACCTCAGATAACAGCATCTCTACAAACCCTTTATGACTGCAGCCTCAGATTACAGCATCTCTACAAACCCTTTACTAACACCAGGGATTACACATCACTTAACTATCACCTCAGATAACAGCATCTCTAGAAACCCTTTATGACTGCAGCCTCAGATTACAGCATCTCTACAAACCCTTTACTAACACCAGGGATTACACAACACTTAACTATCACCTCAGATAACAGCATCTCTACAAACCCTTTACTAACACCAGGGATTACACAACACTTAACTATCACCTCAGATAACAGCATCTCTACAAACCCTTTACCAACACCAGGAATAAGAGCACCTCACAAAGCCCTTTCCTAACACTTTGGATAAGAGTCTCACTACATACTGTTTTAGTACCACCAGGGAAAAGAGCGTCTCTACAAACTGTTTACTTGCACCCCTTCAATCGGGGATAGCGGCATCTCTAAAAACCCCGTTTTAATGCCAGCTGGGACAGCAGCATCTCCACAAACCAAGTTCTACATTTGGAAGAACCCAGCACACAGGTGCGATTTCTGTAGTACTCAGGCATAAATTAAAACCAAGCTTGTGTATGGAATTTGTGGATTTCGTTGATCGTATTCAGTATTTCCTGAGTGGAATCTCCACTGGCCACTTCAGCCTTGAAATGTGAATCCGTCTGACACCCCGATGCAGCCAGACAGGCCGGGCTGAACAGAACAACCATGAAAAAGAGTCCAGCAGCGAATAAAAAAACTCCATTACCCATCACTCCTCTTGTAGAGCAACCCAGATTTCTCTGTGCCGTACTGTTTGTTTCCTTGGAGCTGATGCATGCTGTAGACCGTCTGTCTGCTCAGGGAGTCCTGACAGGAGGAAGTAGGAATTACGGGATTGCACAGTGAAGACAATGACAATAACAGATAGGGTATGAAATTACTTTTTCACCCACTGGCCTGAATGGCTTGTGGATTTAAAAAATCACCAGCCACATTACCTTTTACAATACAACACAATCTGGTTGGTTACCGGCTGCTAGAGTGAAAAAATCTTACCAGCCACAATCAAAATTTTACCAGCATTTGCCTGGTGGCGGGTGTTAATTTCACACCCTGATAACAGACACACATACTCTAATATGACACTGCACAGCATAGCAAAGGCACACTGATAAAAACACCCTAATATCACACACACACACACACACACACACAACACAGCCATAACAGACTGGCAATAACGCACATGCGTATACTCTGAACAGTGAATACACACTGAATAATAACACACATTCTCTTTGCAGCGATAATAAATCCACGCCCTGCACAGCACTGACACGGTGATAGACTGTGGTGCACAAAACCGGCAAGTTATCTGACCTTGAGGACAAACCATGCAGGGCCAGAGGCCGAGGAAAAAGAGGAATTACAGCCTCACGCGTGTGCGGCGGACCGTAGGCGTGAAACACGGGCAGATACTATCATGTGCCCAGTGATTCACAGACACAGTGGAACATACGAATGATTCACAATGGAATGGAAGCGATGGCAGAGGAGGAGGAAGGCGCCCCATCTGCTTAAAGGGATAGTTCGGAATTTTGGACATAATGTCTCAATTACGACTTACCCATGATGTAGTTGATTGATGGAGACCATTTTCAGATAATTCGGAGCGGCGGAGCGAACGTGGCCATTGCAACTTGTTGCTCTTCTTTGTTGTTGTAGTCGACCAGTGCCGGCACTACATTCATAGGTAACGTAAAGTATCGCTCCGCCGCCGTACTTCCACAGAGAATATAGGTCAGCACAAAGTAAAGGATTCAACGATAGTTTCACTTCAAAAATGATGGTATAAACACTCAAACTAACCCAGATAGACTGTCGTCGTATTTTATTTGCTTTGGGTGCACTGGGGAGTGTTTAAGTGTGTTTGGTAGTGAATGCTACTGGTTACCATAGAGTTGCGCTAGCATTAGCAACGTGGGTATGTCCAAAAAAAGGACAGCATGGAATTAGCTGAAAATGGTTTCCATCAATCAACTACATCATGGGTAAGTCGTAATTGAGACATTATGTCCAAAATTCCTAACTATCCCTTTAATATGACCTCCAGAGTGAGCGATGGGGCCGTTTCTCACCAGAGAAGCTTGAGAATGAGGCATTCCACGACAAAGTTCTACATGAAAGCTCTACATGAAATATACTGGTGTGTCTGCATGCCGCCTGTCTGGACGCCCCGGTAAATTATAACCGGCAATCGGCGATGTTCTGATGAAGGTGCTTTAACGGAGAAAGGAAAGCCTGGGAACACGGAGCATGCATTCACCACACGACCTCACAGCCAGAGCAACACGACCTCACAGCCAGAGCAACATAAACACTGTCCTACTCACTCTCCTGGACGGAGCATGCGTTCACCACACAACCTCACAGCCAGAGCAACATAAACACAGTCCTACTCACTCTCCTGGACGGAGCATGCGTTCACCACACAGCCTCACAGCCAGAGCAACATAAACACAGTCCTACTCACTCTCCTGGAAGGAGCATGCGTTCACCACACGACCTCACAGCCAGAGCAACAAAAACACAGTCCTACTCACTCTCCTGGATGGAGCATGCGTTCACCACACGACCTCACAGCCAGAGCAACATAAACACTGTCCTACTCACTCTCCTGGACGGAGCATGCGTTCACCACCTGACCTCACAGCCAGAGCAACAAAAACACAGTCCTACTCACTCTCCTGGACTGCACCATTTGCAGCAAATGAGACAAAGAGTTCATCGCATGTCAAATCTCTTCACATTACTTCCCAGGAGGTACACAAAAGTACCGAAAGAACACATTGTACACTTCTAAAAGCAGATGAGATAAAAAGGCACGAGGGCTTGCAATGCATGCACAGTATATACAATGCTCCTGTCCTGTGCAAGGCAATGCATGTACAGTATATACAATGCTCCTGTCCTGTGCAAGGCAATGCATGTACAGTATATACAATGCTCCTGTCCTGTGCAAGGCAATGCATGTACAGTATATACAATGCTCCTGTCCTGTGCAAGGCAATGCATGTACAGTATATACAATGCTCCTGTCCTGTGCAAGGTAATGCATGTACAGTATATACAATGCTCCTGTCCTGTGCAAGGCAATGCATGTACAGTATATACAATGCTCCTGTCCTGTGCAAGATAATGCATGTACAGTATATACAATGCTCCTGTCCTGTGCAAGGCAATGCATGTACAGTATATGCAATGCTCATGTCCTGTGCAAGGTAATGCATGTACAGTATATACAATGCTCCTGTCCTGTGCAAGGCAATGCATGTACAGTATATACAATGCTCATGTCCTGTGCAAGGTAATGCATGTACAGTATATACAATGCTCCTGTCCTGTGCAAGGTAATGCATGTACAGTATATACAATGCTCCTGTCCTGTGCAAGGTAATGCATGTACAGTATATACAATGCTCCTGTCCTGTGCAAGATAATGCATGTACAGTATATACAATGCTCCTGTCCTGTGCAAGGTAATACATGTACAGTATATACAATGCTCCTGTCCTGTGCAAGGTGAAATTAATACATTATTAAATGCATTAGCGCAATTTCCCATATGACAAAACATGAACCCGACTGTGGAAACGCCTGCCTGAACACCTGTAGGAGACCCGCAGTATCTGCACATGGTCTGTGTAATGTGCAGTTATATTACACTAAACCTGTTTAAACCTCTGATTCAGCTTAAATCAAGGGGCCAAGACTGGGCTTTCGTTTTGAAGCTCACTTCCTGGTTGGGCTGGGAGCGGCAATTGTGCCGTTGCTTACTAGTGCCACTGCGATTGGCTCCAGTATAGGTCTTTCACCGTGTAAATCAATGGCAGCAATGTGGTCAAAATACTCAGTCAATACATTTTTCCCACAAAAAAAATGTAATTGCAATAGGTGCCTTTCCTTCATCTAATGCCTCTGCATGTGCTGATTTTTTTAAATATTGTGTCGTTTGGACAGGGTATTAACATTTGTTCAGGACCAATCAGAGGGACAGGTTAAGTCCTCTTCGGCTCCACGGAGCAGATGCAGTTTGTACAAACGGGCGGCGAAAAAGACATCCGGAGCCTCAATTCAGTTTTTACGAGGCCGTGGAAAGGCAATGGGTGATGTCACAGTGGCTTTGTCCATATTTTTATACAGTCTACGGCTTAAATACACTTGCTGATGGTTGCATCTGCCTGGCGGATGCTCAAGATAAGGAAGTTATTGTATACAACGTAACGAAGTACAAATACTCTGTTACTGTACTTAAGTAGTACGTTTTTCACGTATCTGTACTTTACTTGAGTATTTATTTTGTCTGGGACTTTTCACTTTTACCCACTACATTTTAAATAAAAAACCGGTACTTTCTACATACTACATTTCTAAAGCAGTGTCGTTACTCTTTGCTCACAGCATTTTTGAAAAGAAAGATTTTCGTCCATTCGTTTTCATTTATTTAAATGCAAAGGAAGCGGAACCAAGTCGATCAATATGCGCGCCTTCAAAAAAAATTATAATTTATTTTTTTTATTTTTTATTTTTTATTCTTCCTTCTCTGACCGCTGATAGGCTGCTCGTTGCTGAATCTCTTGTAGCTGAAAAGAGTGCAGACAGGGACCATCGTCATTTGTTGCAGTGCAGTGAAATATTGAATCCTATATGGATGAAGCCATTCACCATCCATGCCCTTATTTAGGCGAACTGTTTGAAATTAGTGGTGTGTCATTCGCGAACGAGACGGCTTTTAGGTGAACGTTGGGAACCGACTTGCATATCTGAAGAGCCGATTTGTTTCGTAAATGAACACAAGACAAGTGCTTGTGGTCTTGGTGGAACTTTCATTACTTTTTTTTCTTCAAGATCTGTAATCAAACAAAATAATTTTTTAGGCCAAAAATAAATAAAACCACAATAAGAAAATAACATTAATAATAAGTTAAAAACCAGTTTAATTGTTGGTTCTGATGCTGCAGTTTTGCACATTTATTTTTTTATGCATTTATTTATTTTCCTTTGTTATGACGCAATATTATGTTCTATTTTACGAGTGTCTATTTTGTTTTGAAATGTTCAGCAACTGTGTTTATTGTGCAATTTATTTCAAGACATAAAAATGCCCTACTTTCAATGCACATGCACAATCCACATACTTATTAGCATTTTACTGTTTTTACATTTATTTAAATCGTTTTTATAACAAACAAAATGCAAAATAATGTTATTTTGGTAATTAGAAGGTAGAGTAAGATACCTTTGACCAATTTAAGTGATAGATGTGCACAAAAACCAATCATAGGTCAAAATATCGCTAACTTTGGCCGATTTTGAAAAACCGGAAATTCTACTGAATGAAAAGCCGTTTGGGAGCCGAAAGAGCCGGTGAGCTGAGCCAAATGATCTGACTCAGTGAAAAGAGCCAGAATGCCCATCAGTATTGGAAATTCTTGGTTCAAAAAAGATTCCTACGGATTACGCTGTCTCTTGTGCCTGCCAAAACAGCACGAGATGCTTTCGTTCAAGAATTTGTCTTTGAATCTTAAAACACGTCGAGGTAATTTATTAACTCACATGAGGCTATTAGTTGCTAGCTACACTATGGGTGTTTTTTTTCTAGCCAGATAACGTAGATCATTGGTTCTCAAACTTGGTCCTCGAGGACCACTGTGTAGGCTGGTTTTCGTTCCAACCACAATTGTAATCCCAAAATTCTAACAAGCTGTTAATTTTTCATAATTCATGTTTAGAGGGATTATTTACCCTCTTAAGACACATCATGTCAGAAATAGCTAAGCATACCATGAAGAATAAAATTCCCATGTTCCTACTGTGCTTATTGGGCTATATTGCAAATAGGTTTTTTTTTTTAAACTGATGAAATTAAAGACTGGGGTGAATCAATTGGCTCCTAATTAGATAGTTGAACATGTGTTTTTAAGTTCCTTAAATTTTTTCCTTAAATGTATTAACACATTGCAGGTTTGGCTCGTTATCATTTGCTTTGTCTTTTCTTCATTATTTACCAAATGGTTAGTTTTATTGGCCATGTGTGCAAAGTTTCACCAATTAGAGCCTATTGATTCAACCCAGTCTTTAATTTGATCAGTTAAATGTTTGTTTTTTTGCCCCTTTTTGTAATTATTTGCAATATAGCACAATAAGAATTAGGGGTGTAATGGTACACAAGTCACGGTTCGGTACGTACCTCGGTTTTGAAGTCACGGTTCGGTATGTTTTCGGTACAGTGGGGAAAAAAAAGAAATGCAAAACATAAAATTGCTTTTCATTTATTATGAAGTTATAAACTTGTAAACAGTGGCTAATTGGCCATAATTTCCTGAACAAAGGAAGGCACATATCTTTCTTTCTTAAAAGCTATGGCGTTTGTTATTGCTTTTGCCTGGTCTGAATTAGCTTAGTGGAGGCAGCTTAAATGCCATGGGGAGCTGGATTTGCACTCCACTCTGTTTTTCCTTGTACCAGTTCGCCATAATGACGAGGCTGGGCTGTGCTAACCCTGCATTCATTTATGGTCGGAGGTCGGATTCAGATGTGAGAAACGCGTCGTTACCGCGTCATTACCGACATCACTGCGTTCACGGTGCACAACTGGGGACTTGGCATCATGCACGCCCTTCGCAGGGAAATTTTGGCTTTGCTAGAAAATATAGCGAAAACAGCTAACAACTAAAACAATAACGTTTTAACTTTCAAATGTATATGTTTATCATTCTGTATCGGTATGTTGGCCGATACAAAAGCATTTCATGCTGAAAAACTTTTAAAAGCTAAAATTGTCTAAAAGTCATGTTTGTTTACTGTTCACAATGTGGGTCGCGGTGTGAGCCGCCATGATGATGTGATGTCAAGTTCTTCCTAGTCGGGGTTGTTGATTTCCCGATCCATGATTTCCAACATGGAACGCCTAGTTCAGGGGTGTCAAACTCCAGTCCTGGAGGGCCGCAGTGCTACAGGTATTTGTGGTTTCCTTTCAATCAGCACCCAGTTAAAGCATTGAGAACAAGGTATGTGGACTTCTTAGCCAATTAGTGACTTAAATTAATCACTTGTGCTTAAATGCACCAAAAACCAGCAGACACTGCGGCCCTCCAGGACCGGATCTTGACACCCCTGGCCTAGTTGGAATGGCCTTTTGTTACATTTTCCCTAGTCAGATATCGGGATTCCTAGTTGGAAATGAAAAAAACGAATGGAGCATTAATTCAGTTGCTGTGTCCATGGGCTGAAGGAAAAACATCCGGCTCTTTGCCAAAGTTATGTCTCGGAGTTTTGAATTTAAGTTCCGCACACAAAAAAAAAAGTTCTGCACGTGCGCGGTTAAAGCAAGACAATTCATTCGGCTCACAACGTGCACCAAACCGAAAGCCATGGTTCGGTACGAATACGTGTAGGCTACCGTTACACCCCTAATGAGAATATTGGACTTTTTCTATTCATGACATGCATAGCTATTGCTAACAATGTGGCTTAAGTGAATAATCCCTCTAAATATGACAAACACCTAATTAAGAACAAGTAACAGCTTGTTAAAATTCCGGCATTGCAATTGTGGTTGGAACGAAAACCGTCATACACAGAGGTCTCCCAGGACCGAGTTTGAGAAGCACTGACGTAGATAACTACAACATTCTATTTTCAAATGTTATTCATGACATCATAAAGTATTACCTGTACTACCTATATCTCCAAATACCTCGACTCGGATGACTACTTTTACCTTTGATACTTCAGTACATTTAAGAGCATGTATTTATATACATTTCCAAGTGGTACTTTAACTTTCACCTGAGTATTTTTTTATGTGGGTATTTGCACCTTTACTTAAGGGATCTGTGTCCTTCTTCCACCTCTGATACAGCATACAGTTCTTTTCTCTGCTTTTCCGCCATTTTGCCCCAGTTGGGAAGACCTCTGCTGCTGAGACAAGCTTCCCAGATAGCAAAATTGCTGCGGCCCAAATCCGGCCCACACCGACATGTTCATCCGGCCCACATACCGCGTGGAATGATGGCACTTGGGCGGTCCGCTCCTGTTTGCCAGATCTGAGCCAGTGATGGCACTCGGGCGGTCCGCTCCTGTTTGCCAGATCTGGGCCAGTGATGGCACTCGGTTTACACCCAGATTAGTCTTTGTCAACTGTGCCACATCTTTGCCAAAGGTGGCCCACATTTGTTTTGTGATATTTGGGCCATATTCACCATTTACCTCATGGGCCACATCCAGATTACACATTGCCAAGAGTACCGCATCTTTGCCAAAGGTGGCCCACATTTGATTTGGGATATTTGGGCCATATTTGCTATTTTACATGTGGGCCACTTCAGGCTCACATCCATTTTGTCCGGGCCAGAAGAAGGCCAGCAGTGCCGCATCATTGCCGGAAGTGGCCCACATCCGTATGCTATCTGGGTTGTGCTCTCCTGTGAAGCACTTCTGCGTATAGATTTGAGTCTGAGAATGACACCTCGCGTTTTGTCAGAAAATATGGCCTCTCTATCTCTACTGACTTTCAAGTAAACCGGATGAATGTAAAAAGTGTTTCTTTCATCCCGGTTCTCCCTACATGTCGATTTTCAGGCATTCAGGCAAACTTTTGCACACTGTAGCATCAAATAAGACCTCAGTACAAGGTCTAGTTATCCCACACACACCGCATTGCTGACAGTCGGCATCCCTCCCTCCTCATCTGGTCTATCTAGGTATGAAATTTATTTTACACAGAAACAATTGTTATTTCTGTTAACTCATTTTGGGGGCCCCCTAAATATTGGGGGCCCCTGGCTTCAGCCCAGTCAGCCCCCCACTTAATCCGCCACTGTCTGGAATCATTTTATCTCCCTATCAATAGATATCATGTTCACCACTGTTCAAAGTGACTGGTAATGTGGCAGGTGGAGAGTGTGGTCTTACCTCTTTACCCGGAGAGTGTGGTCTTACCTCTTTACCCGGAGAGTGTGGTCTTACCTCTTTACCCGGAGAGTGTGGTCTTACCTCTTTACCCGGAGAGTGCGGTCTAACCTCTTTACCCGGAGAGTGTGGTCTTACCTCTTTACCCGGAGAGTGTGGTCTTACCTCTTTACCCGGAGAGTGCGGTCTTACCTCTTTACCCGGAGAGTGCGGTCTAACCTCTTTACCCGGAGAGTGCGGTCTTACCTCTTTACCCGGAGAGTGTGGTCTTACTTCTTTACCCGGACAGTGTCGTCTTACCTCTTTAAGCTCAGGCTGCAGTGAAGTTTTGAGCTGGTCTCTCAGGGCACAGAGCTGTCTCTTCTCCTCGTCCTGCCGGTGTTTGACCTGCGCAGAGATGGAGCGTGCTCACTAACACTCTACCCATCCTACGCATACCTCCCTGTCAGCTTTATTCTTATTCTAAGGGATGCTTGAGAACAGCCCTGATATGGGCCAGCTGGTATGCACCTCTCATGAGGCAGCTGGATTCATATTACAGTTTTATGAGTCTGCCAATTTCCTATCCATTTTGCTCAAGTATGTAATAGAGAAATCTCCATTAGGCTCTATTACACAGTTGGTGTTAGCATAATTCATACATGAGAAATAAAAGCATTTTTAAAACCTTTTCAGCAGGTAGAACATTCTTGCTAGGTTATTAATTTATTAATTTCCTCAGAGAACACCTCTTGAAGATGGGTGACGTGTCATGCTTTTTGCAAGCAGTGAAAGAGAAAATGCTCAAGGAAGAGGAATGAAAACAGGAAACAAACTAGTTTCCAAGGAGGAGAAAAAAAGAAAAGTAAGAAAACTAAAATAAGTCAAATTCTGGAACAAAAACAAGAGGGTTAGTTTGTGAGTTTAGTAACTGTACACTCACGCTGCTTAGCTCTCCTGTGAGAGCATCGATGCATACAGTAATGTGAGCTTAGTGAGGTTAGTGAGGTTAGGGTTGGATACAGTAATGTGAGGTTAGTGTTGGATACAGTAATGTGAGGTTAGTGAGGTTAGTGTTGGATACAGTAATGTGAGGTTAGTGAGGTTAGTGTTGGATACAGTAATGTGAGCTTAGTGAGGTTAGTGTTGGATACAGTAATGTGAGCTTAGTGAGGTTAGTGTTGGATACAGTAATGTGAGGTTAGGGTTGGATACAGTAATGTGAGGTTAGTGAGGTTAGTGTTGGATACAGTAATGTGAGGTTAGTGAGGTTAGTGTTGGATACAGTAATGTGAGCTTAGTGAGGTTAGTGTTGGATACAGTAATGTGAGCTTAGTGTTGGATACAGTAATGTGAGGTTAGTGAGGTTAGTGTTGGATACAGTAATGTGAGGTTAGTGAGGTTAGTGTTGGATACAGTAATGTGAGCTTAGTGAGGTTAGTGTTGGATACAGTAATGTGAGCTTAGTGAGGTTAGTGTTGGATACAGTAATGTGAGGTTAGGGTTGGATACAGTAATGTGAGGTTAGTGAGGTTAGTGTTGGATACAGTAATGTGAGGTTAGTGAGGTTAGTGTTGGATACAGTAATGTGAGGTTAGTGAGGTTAGGGTTGGATACAGTAATGTGAGCTTAGTGAGGTTAGTGTTGGATACAGTAATGTGAGCTTAGTGAGGTTAGGGTTGGATACAGTAATGTGAGCTTAGTGAGGTTAGTGTTGGATACAGTAATGTGAGCTTAGTGAGGTTAGTGTTGGATACAGTAATGTGAGGTTAGTGTTGGATACAGTAATGTGAGGTTAGTGTTGGATACAGTAATGTGAGGTTAGTGAGGTTAGTGTTGGATACAGTAATGTGAGGTTAGTGAGGTTAGGGTTGGATACAGTAATGTGAGTTTAGTGAGGTTAGGGTTGGATACAGTAATGTGAGGTTAGTGAGGTTAGGGTTGGATACAGTAATGTGAGGTTAGTGTTGGATACAGTAATGTGAGGTTAGTGAGGTTAGTGTTGGATACAGTAATGTGAGTTTAGTGAGGTTAGGGTTGGATACAGTAATGTGAGGTTAGTGTTGGATACAGTAATGTGAGGTTAGTGAGGTTAGTGTTGGATACAGTAATGTGAGCTTAGTGAGGTTAGTGTTGGATACAGTAATGTGAGCTTAGTGAGGTTAGTGTTGGATACAGTAATGTGAGGTTAGGGTTGGATACAGTAATGTGAGGTTAGTGAGGTTAGTGTTGGATACAGTAATGTGAGGTTAGTGAGGTTAGTGTTGGATACAGTAATGTGAGGTTAGTGAGGTTAGTGTTGGATACAGTAATGTGAGCTTAGTGAGGTTAGTGTTGGATACAGTAATGTGAGCTTAGTGAGGTTAGTGTTGGATACAGTAATGTGAGGTTAGGGTTGGATACAGTAATGTGAGGTTAGTGAGGTTAGTGTTGGATACAGTAATGTGAGGTTAGTGAGGTTAGTGTTGGATACAGTAATGTGAGCTTAGTGAGGTTAGTGTTGGATACAGTAATGTGAGCTTAGTGTTGGATACAGTAATGTGAGGTTAGTGAGGTTAGTGTTGGATACAGTAATGTGAGGTTAGTGAGGTTAGTGTTGGATACAGTAATGTGAGCTTAGTGAGGTTAGGGTTGGATACAGTAATGTGAGGTTAGTGAGGTTAGTGTTGGATACAGTAATGTGAGCTTAGTGAGGTTAGTGTTGGATACAGTAATGTGAGCTTAGTGAGGTTAGTGTTGGATACAGTAATGTGAGGTTAGGGTTGGATACAGTAATGTGAGGTTAGTGAGGTTAGTGTTGGATACAGTAATGTGAGGTTAGTGAGGTTAGTGTTGGATACAGTAATGTGAGGTTAGTGAGGTTAGGGTTGGATACAGTAATGTGAGGTTAGTGTTGGATACAGTAATGTGAGCTTAGTGAGGTTAGTGTTGGATACAGTAATGTGAGCTTAGTGAGGTTAGGGTTGGATACAGTAATGTGAGCTTAGTGAGGTTAGTGTTGGATACAGTAATGTGAGCTTAGTGAGGTTAGTGTTGGATACAGTAATGTGAGGTTAGTGTTGGATACAGTAATGTGAGGTTAGTGTTGGATACAGTAATGTGAGGTTAGTGAGGTTAGTGTTGGATACAGTAATGTGAGGTTAGTGAGGTTAGGGTTGGATACAGTAATGTGAGTTTAGTGAGGTTAGGGTTGGATACAGTAATGTGAGGTTAGTGTTGGATACAGTAATGTGAGGTTAGTGAGGTTAGTGTTGGATACAGTAATGTGAGTTTAGTGAGGTTAGGGTTGGATACAGTAATGTGAGGTTAGTGTTGGATACAGTAATGTGAGGTTAGTGAGGTTAGTGTTGGATACAGTAATGTGAGGTTAGTGAGGTTAGTGTTGGATACAGTAATGTGAGCTTAGTGAGGTTAGTGTTGGATACAGTAATGTGAGCTTAGTGAGGTTAGTGTTGGATACAGTAATGTGAGGTTAGGGTTGGATACAGTAATGTGAGGTTAGTGAGGTTAGTGTTGGATACAGTAATGTGAGGTTAGTGAGGTTAGTGTTGGATACAGTAATGTGAGGTTAGTGAGGTTAGTGTTGGATACAGTAATGTGAGCTTAGTGAGGTTAGTGTTGGATACAGTAATGTGAGCTTAGTGAGGTTAGTGTTGGATACAGTAATGTGAGCTTAGTGAGGTTAGTGTTGGATACAGTAATGTGAGCTTAGTGTTGGATACAGTAATGTGAGGTTAGTGAGGTTAGTGTTGGATACAGTAATGTGAGGTTAGTGAGGTTAGTGTTGGATACAGTAATGTGAGCTTAGTGAGGTTAGTGTTGGATACAGTAATGTGAGCTTAGTGAGGTTAGTGTTGGATACAGTAATGTGAGGTTAGGGTTGGATACAGTAATGTGAGGTTAGTGAGGTTAGTGTTGGATACAGTAATGTGAGGTTAGTGAGGTTAGTGTTGGATACAGTAATGTGAGGTTAGTGAGGTTAGTGTTGGATACAGTAATGTGAGCTTAGTGAGGTTAGTGTTGGATACAGTAATGTGAGCTTAGTGAGGTTAGTGTTGGATACAGTAATGTGAGCTTAGTGAGGTTAGTGTTGGATACAGTAATGTGAGCTTAGTGTTGGATACAGTAATGTGAGGTTAGTGAGGTTAGTGTTGGATACAGTAATGTGAGGTTAGTGAGGTTAGTGTTGGATACAGTAATGTGAGGTTAGTGAGGTTAGTGTTGGATACAGTAATGTGAGCTTAGTGAGGTTAGTGTTGGATACAGTAATGTGAGCTTAGTGAGGTTAGTGTTGGATACAGTAATGTGAGGTTAGTGAGGTTAGTGTTGGATACAGTAATGTGAGGTTAGTGAGGTTAGTGTTGGATACAGTAATGTGAGCTTAGTGAGGTTAGTGTTGGATACAGTAATGTGAGCTTAGTGAGGTTAGTGTTGGATACAGTAATGTGAGGTTAGGGTTGGATACAGTAATGTGAGGTTAGTGAGGTTAGTGTTGGATACAGTAATGTGAGGTTAGTGAGGTTAGTGTTGGATACAGTAATGTGAGGTTAGTGAGGTTAGGGTTGGATACAGTAATGTGAGCTTAGTGAGGTTAGTGTTGGATACAGTAATGTGAGCTTAGTGAGGTTAGGGTTGGATACAGTAATGTGAGCTTAGTGAGGTTAGTGTTGGATACAGTAATGTGAGCTTAGTGAGGTTAGTGTTGGATACAGTAATGTGAGGTTAGTGAGGTTAGTGAGGTTAGTGTTGGATACAGTAATGTGAGGTTAGTGAGGTTAGGGTTGCATACAGTAATGTGAGCTTAGTGAGGTTAGGGTTGGATACAGTAATGTGAGCTTAGTGAGGTTAGTGTTGGATACAGTAATGTGAGCTTAGTGAGGTTAGGGTTGGATACAGTAATGTGAGGTTAGTGAGGTTAGTGTTGGATACAGTAATGTGAGGTTAGTGTTGGATACAGTAATGTGAGCTTAGTGAGGTTAGTGTTGGATACAGTAATGTGAGGTTAGTGTTGGATACAGTAATGTGAGCTTAGTGAGGTTAGGGTTGGATACAGTAATGTCAGGTTAGTGAGGTTAGTGTTGGATACAGTAATGTGAGCTTAGTGAGGTTAGTGTTGGATACAGTAATGTGAGCTTTGTGAGGTTAGTGTTGGATACAGTAATGTGAGGTTAGTGAGGTTAGTGTTGGATACAGTAATGTGAGGTTAGTGAGGTTAGTGTTGGATACAGTAATGTGAGGTTAGTGAGGTTAGTGTTGGATACAGTAATGTGAGGTTAGTGAGGTTAGTGTTGGATACAGTAATGTGAGGTTAGTGAGGTTAGTGTTGGATACAGTAATGTGAGGTTAGTGAGGTTAGTGTTGGATACAGTAATGTGAGCTTAGTGAGGTTAGTGTTGGATACAGTAATGTGAGCTTAGTGAGGTTAGTGTTGGATACAGTAATGTGAGGTTAGTGAGGTTAGTGTTGGATACAGTAATGTGAGGTTAGTGAGGTTAGTGTTGGATACAGTAATGTGAGGTTAGTGAGGTTAGTGTTGGATACAGTAATGTGAGCTTAGTGAGGTTAGGGTTGGATACAGTAATGTGAGGTTAGTGAGGTTAGTGTTGGATACAGTAATGTGAGGTTAGTGAGGTTAGTGTTGGATACAGTAATGTGAGGTTAGTGAGGTTAGGGTTGGATACAGTAATGTGAGCTTAGTGAGGTTAGGGTTGGATACAGTAATGTGAGGTTAGTGAGGTTAGTGTTGGATA
>CM056380.1:4691571-4794071 GCA_029718625.1 Synaphobranchus kaupii
TGAGACCTGGGCCCACTAAAGCACACTGACACAATGCTGTACTAACACTTTCCCCACACAAGAGCAGGCACACTGAGACCTGGGCGCCCTAAAGCACACTGACACAATGCTGTACTAACACTTTCCCCACACAAGAGCAGGCACACAGGCGGCCATTTCACAGCACATATCCATACCTGTTAATGCCGGCTTAACATAAGGGCCTGAATGAAAGTCATTCATTACTGCACAATGGACTGTGAGTCATCACTCTCCCTAATGCACTAAACAGTAGCTCTAGTAATGCGTGGTGGGAGTTTTTAATGCAATTTTGGCAGGCAAAAATGAATGAAGATTAAATTAATTTCAAATGCCCATCCAAGGTGCTTTGTCATACAGGTGTTGTGTCCAGTGCATTAGCATACTGTTGATTGTCACGCTGCTTAACTTCAATTCTGGATTATTTAAAATCTTGCCAGATTTGCTATATTCATGCGGAAAATGGTGACAGACTTTTATATGTCAGAAATTAGCAGCACATCCTTCCTCCTCTCGTTCTACAGTGAGCTTTTTTCTCCCCCAACTCTCATCATCTTGGCAAGACTTATTTAGTTCTCAGATTCCGTGAAGACTTTTGTGAGGAACTGCAGGGAGACTGACACAACCGAAAAGGTGATATTAACTACTGTTCAAATATCACACCATATTTGCTGTCCGATTAAATTGTATTTGTGTTGTGCTTTTTTACAGAGAACAGTCACTCAGATGCTTTACAGGGAAGGAAAAGCCAGGCCTGAGCCCCCAAAAAGGGAATGAGGCGAACTCCCCAGCGGGAAGAAAAAAAACACTCAAACAGTGGCGAGTAAAACTCCCCAATGGGAAGAAATCTCAGGAGGAACCTGGCTAGAGAGGGGGAGCCCATCCTCCGCTGGCCGGCCCGGTTTAAACCCTGGCTAGAGAGGGGGAGCCCATCCTCCGCTGGCCGGCCCGGTTTAAACTAATGGTGGAAAGGATGGTAATAGACTAATGAGGGATCTGATCTGTCACAGCAATTAATCAAATGGGTGGGGCAGGTTACGGTCTGAGATATTAAACTAGCTGGAAAGTAGAAAGTCCAAATGGAGAGATGCATAATACGCCATTCAGAGGGGCGGGGTGATACACCTGGGACTCCAGGTGTGGACTTTAACGCTGTTCAGTCCACACACTGAGGCGGTGTTCACCTGCACCGTGTTAATCATTTATTATGGTCTTGCTTTATTATAATGGTCTTATTAGTTGTAGTATATTATAGTAATATTATGAATATTCATTCAAGTGATAACAATGCAGCGATACAAATTGAATTGAACCGAAATAAATTAGGTCTCAAAGCAAGATATCAATTCCAGTTATATATTGAGTATATATTGAGCGCATATTTGACCAATTCCCCTGGGTGCCATAGCATGAGTAGGTCTTTGGGAAAATCCATTAATTTTCAACTGTGCTACACAGTGAATGAGCACACTGTGGGCTTGTATCACGCAATATCCAGTTCTGACATTGCATTTTCAGAATTTGTGCAGAGAAGGGAGTCTATTAATCACTGTGAGATGGATGGGCACAAGGTGATACCCCTTCTGGAAATTTTAAATATTTGAGAACATATTATCAATATATTGCAACATTTGACAACATATTAGCACATACACTTTTTATACACAAATTATTGCTGCTCTAACATACTGAAAAATGACACACTACTGTGAAGTATATTTATCATTCTATTTCCCAAAAATTCCACATATATACAGGGGTTCCCAACCTGGCCCCTGGGGGACCCCTGTGTTTGCTGGTTTGCAGTGGTTCCCAACCTTGCTCCTGGGGGACCCCTGTGTATGCTGGTTTTCATTCCAACCACAGTTGCAATCACAGAATTTTAACAAGCTGTTATTTTTCTTCATTACGCATTTCATGTTTAGAGGGATTATTTACCCTCTCAAGCCACATTATGTCAGAAATGGCTATGCACGACATGTAGAATAAAGTCCTCTGTTCACATTGTTCTATATTGCAAACAATTTCATTAAACGATGAAACTGTTTCCAACAAAATTATTTAGCTGATCAAATTAAAGACTGAGGTGAATCAATAGGCTCCTAATTGGAGTAAGTGTTGACACATAGCTACTAAAACTAACCATTTGGTAGATAATGAAGAATTCAAAGACAGTGCAAATGATAACAATCCAAACCTCCATTGTCTTAATAAGTTTAAGGGAAAACATTATGAAAGAAACATAATTTAACCTAATTAGGAGCTATACGGGAGTCACCTCAGTCTTTAATTTGAACAGTTAAAAAAAAGGTTGTTGCCTCTTTTTATGTAATTGTTCGCAATATAGCACAATAAGTATGCAGTATATTGCATTTCCCTAAAGGTACTGTATACTTGCAAAGAAATTGGCAAAGGCTCAAAGGTACACAGTAAAATGTCCAGTGTTAATTCAACTCTAACAGAGTACATATGAGACTAATCTGACCAGAGTAGGCTCACATCTACTCTGCTAGAGTTGAATTAACACCGGACATTTTACTGTGAATTTACTGTGTATGGAATCATGGGATCTGGAGATTCTGTACAGTGTTTGATGTGTGGGGCGCCCTCTACTGGACAGACTGGATTCTTCGCTTGGGTGCGCGCTGCCCGGGGTTGTTTTGCATTGCGTAGCGAGAAGCCTTACTTGCACTGGGAATGGTAATGCTTAATGAGGTTCTGCAGAAGGTCCACCCCTTTCTTGTTCTTGATTTCGTTGACTTTGATGAGGTACTGCGGAAGGAGGCGAGAGGCGAAATTAGGGGTTCGGTGGGAGCGTTCCGACAGCAGAGGGAACAGGTGCAGGTCCCCCAGAAATCCCACCCCCCCACAACACCAGCCACTGGGGATATAATAACGATCGCTCCTCACCAAGGTTATTATACTTTTCATTTAGTTTTTATTTTTATTAGTTTCTAATTTAGTTTAAGTTAGTTTTCAGAGTGTGTTTATAGTTTTAGTTTTGTTTTAGTTTTTCAATCAATTTCAGTTTTAGTTTAGTTTTAGTTTTTCAACCGAATTTAGTTTTTTTTTTATTTCAGTTAATAACAGTCAATAGTTGGGTTGGGGGGAGAGAAAAATACAAACCCCAATTCCAAAAAAGTTGGGACAGTATGTAAAATGCACATAAGCAGAAAGCAGTGATTTGTAAATTCTCTTTTACATATAAAACAGTACAAAGAAAATATATTTAATGTTTTACCTAATCAACTTTATTGATGTTTGTAAATATACGCTAATTCCGCATTTGATGCCGGCAACACGCTCAAAAAAAGTTGGGACAAGGGCAAAAAAAAAAAAAAAAAAAAGTTCAAACTGTTGGAACATTCCACAGGTAAACAGGTGATGCTATCATGATGACTGGGTTTAAAATGATATCAAAAGACTCTTCATATCTTATTTTCAGGTACTCTCACAAGCGATACTATAATCTCTCTGCATTTGAATGGATCTCTATGAGAATTGGGCAGTGGGACTAGAGTAAACTGTAAATTACACGGGAATAGTATGGAACAGTAAATATCTTTTCTTTGTACTGTTTTCAATTAAATATATGTAAAAGAGGATTTACAAATCACTGCTTTCTGCTTTTATGTGCATTTTACACACTGTCCCAACTTTTTTGTTTTGAATGTTTCAAATTACACTATATGCAATCCGGATTATCCAAACAAAAACGTTCTGTACTATCAACAGTCAGGAGGAGGATCAGAAACTAAAACTAAAAAGAATTCATGGTCATTTTTATTTTATTTCAGTTAGTTTTGGAACACTACATTACTTTTATTTTCGTTTTTAAAGTAATTTTAGTTTTTATTTTAGTTAACTAAAATGTTTTTTTGATTTTAGTTTCAGTTTCAGTTAACTTTAATAACCTTGCTCCTCACCTTCAATTGCAAATAAAATAGTGAATTTATCATGCATGCTAAAGAATTAGCATCTCTGCAAGTCTAGATGTGCTGACTATGCCTGTTCTCAAAATCAATCATTCCTATGTTTTTTTCTGAATCTGCGTATAAACAAACGCGCACACAACACACACAAATGCAGGCATGAACACTTAAACAGAATCACATGAATTCTGGATGAGATACTGGGCGCGTTAAGTAGCTAACTGAGTGGCTCAGCTTAGCTCAAAGCGAAGAACGCACTTAACGGCTTGCTCAGTTTCGCTCACTGTGAGCTGCTCAGAGTGTAGCTGAGCACTTTTGGATGTGGATCAGAGAGGAGCAATATGGAAGTAGGCCTACGTCGTTAGCCATGGACCCGAGTACACGGACGATTATATACGTACATCGTAATATAAAATAGCGATTTAATGGTAAAAATCAACGTGTTAAATAAAGTAAATTTGACTGTCACACAATCATTTTGGTGCTACTTTGAATAATTTCCTTTGAAAAATACAGCTTCAGTGTGTGTAGGCCTGTGTGTATGTGAGCGCGCTCTGCTGACGGAGCTGTCAGTACTCAGACGGTTGTTGACAGTTGCTCAGCGCTCACGTAGAGCAGAACGTTAAGTGATTCAAAATCCGCTCAGTGCTCAGTTACTTAACGCGCCCACTGTCGGGTTTATCAATGTGCATTGGATGAATCATTCAAATGGTTCCATTCAAACTGTGAGCCAAAGCTAAACCGGATGTTCACCAGCAGCCGTTATTGTGTGTGCGTGTCTGCGCTTGCGTTTCCGTGTGCCTGTGGTACGCATATGTTTGTTTGTATCTGTGTGTCTGTGTGTATGCATACCTGTTTGTATGAGTTTGTGTGTTTATGTGCACGTGTGTGAGAAAGTGTGTGTGTGTGTGTGTGTGTGTGTGTGCGCGCGTGCATTTGTGTATGTGTGTCTGTGGTATGTGCTCATCCATGTGTACGCGGACCTCTTTATATTTGTTTACATGCACGCGGGTGCGTGTTTGTGTACACGGCCCTCACCTCACACATCTGGAGCTGAAACATTCTGCGCTCCTTCTCCAGGTCCTCCGCGATCTCTCCCCCACTCACCTCGGTACGCACCATGCCGTACTGCCGGGCTAACTCCCTCTTCTCCTTCTCAATCTTAGTGCTGTGCCATCACACACACACACACACACACACGTTCAACACTGTACCTGTACAGAGCACAACTGAGACAAACACTCACATGTACTCTACCTCCAAATTAGAAACAGTGTGAGAACTGGAACCATTTCATGCAATATCTGACCATAACACACGACCATGACCTTCCAACTTATATCTACTTAATCATGGTTCATGGTCAGATACAGTTATGGATAAGGAGAAGAGACTTGGAACAGAGGCTAAGGATCTGTGTGAGCACGTGTGTGTGTGTGTGTGTGTGTGTGTGTGTGTGTGTGTGTGTGTGTGCGCACACACGTGTGAGAGCCAGTGTTAAAGCTAAAGATGTTTATCTGCTATGACAGAAAGGCAAGTGGAGCCAGGCTTCCACACCCTTAACCTGAGCTGCTAGAGTGAATATATCTGCTGATCATGCACACTGTAAGCAGTGTGAACAGACGAAATTAACAGGAACTTGTGTCGACATCACACGGAACAATGGAGAACCTTCTGTAGTATCGCTCCTACTGCATGCCATTGTTTTAGGTCTCCTCACAGTTCCTGCTCAGTAACGGCTCAGAAGTGATTCTGGGTCACAAGCTTTTTGTTTTTTAGTTCAGGCAAGGGGTGGGAGGCAATGCCTATGGGGAAAATTCATCAGCCCAGTCAGTGTGTATCGTAGTCGAGGGGTAATGACGAATCTGTGCTCGTTTCCAGTGATCGGCGGGTCAGATCAGTCGTGTGGGCCTGGGGATATTAATATGGGGGACTTATATAAGCTTTTTCATTAGTTTCCATTGATATCAGCAACAGACAGCTCCTGGCTCAAAGTGAAGGAGTTTGAGAAGCAGGAAGCCGCGACACCGGTCTTGGCCTCATGGGGTCAGGCATGCGCACAAACCCCAATGCGATGTGGAAAAGCTGTTTTGCTGTGAAAGGCTGCACAGGGCTCTGGTTTCTGCATGCAACAGCTTCCTATTAACCAACAGTCGATGATTTATTCATCCTGGAGGGGCAGCTAAAGAATGTGTTCCTTTTCCTTTCAACTGGCCTGTAGCCTTGTGCAACTCTCTCTCCCCACTCTTCACTCAATTAGACTACCCCTGCTGGCATTGTCCTGCGTATTCATTAACATGACCAATGCTTTTCCCCTGCAGCCACCGTTTGAAGGGGAAAAAACGTTTCCCCGTTATACAAAACTGTAGCTAAGAGAAATCCAAGGGATTCATCACAGTATTCCCCCAAATGTTTCAGTTAAATTCAGTTGAATTTAACTGAAACATTTGAACAGATTCTGTTTGATAATGTGGCATGTAGCTTGAGTTCAGTGATATTGTGATGTTCAGTTATGTACAGTGGTGCTCACTTACAATTTATTCTCATAGTCCCTCCAAGCTCTGTCAAACGGCTTTTTCAAGTCCTAGGAGAGAAAGATAAACTCAAAAGTGCATCAAAAGTGTACTGCCTGCAACATTATTGTCACCTTGTATCACTGGAAACAATTATATTTATTGAACATCTTTGGGGTTCACCCTACTGGTTTTATTTTCTTTAATGCAATCTAAGATTTCAAGAAATGTTTAGTATTTATATTCAAAGTACTGCATAACTTAAATAGTCGTACAGTAGTCAGAGCCTTGTGTTGTTAGACAGGGTTCAGGCATCTGCTGCTGTTATTTGATAAGCTGGTACAAATTCACCACTGCACTGTAATTATTTTAGAAAATCAGCAACATTATTTCTTACAAATTCCTGTGGAAATTGGCTATAAAAGATCACAAAGAATCACGCTGATGAGTTATGAAAAAAGTGACATTTAAATAGCAACCATAATTATTAAGTACTTCAAACTGTCATTAGAAAGAGAAAACTGTCTCGTTTATTCCAGAAAAGATTACTTTTCTTTTTTTTTGACCTTTGAACTCACCCCTTTTACTTCTTTCATGTCCCCTTTCACCAGTGAATCCAGGAAGAAGTTGATGTTGTGCAGCATGCTTTTTAACTTCAGGAAAGACACAAACACTATTTCACTAACACCGTTAACACAACATCCATTTCACTTGTACTTGTATTATAATTTTTTTTTTTTAAGTATCCCCAGTTTTTAAAAAATTTTGTCCAAATTTGAAATGCCCAGTTTTATTAAAAGCCTGTTAGAACTTAGGTTTCTTTCACGTGCAAGAAAACAAATTTCCAAAAGAGATGTCAAAGAAAACAAAAATCATGTGTTTATTAAATAATAACTGACAAATAAAAACTTCTGACCATCAAAACCAATTATTTATAAAGATGTTCACTAGGATGCACATAACTACAGACGCATGTAGCTACTGACGCACATAACTACAGAAGCACGTAGCTACAGACGCACATAACTACAGACGCACGTAGCTACAGACGCACGTAGCTACAGACGCACATAACTACAGATGCACGTAGCTACAGACGCACATACCTACAGACGCACATAGCTACAGATGCACATAACTACAGCCGCACATAGCTACAGATGCACATAACTACAGACGCACGCACCTACAGACGCACGTAGCTACAGAAGCACATAGCTACAGATGCACATAACTGCAGAAGCACATAGCTACAGATGCATGTAACTACAGAAGCACGTAGCTACAGACGCACATAACTACAGAAGCACGTAGCTACAGAAGCACGTAGCTACAGACGCACGTAGCTACAGACGCACATACCTACCGACGCACATAGCTACAGACACACGTAACTACAGATGCGCGTAGCTACAGAAGCACATAGCTACAGATGCACGTAGCTACAGACGCACGTAACTACAGAAGCACGTAGCTACAGACGCACATAACTACAGACGCACGTAGCTACAGACGCATGTAGCTACAGGCACACGTAACAACAGACGCACGTAGCTACAGACGCACGTAACAAAAGACGCACGTAGCTACAGAAGCACGTAGCTACAGACGCACGTAGCTTCAGAAGCACGTAGCTACAGACGCACATAACTGCAGAAGCACATAGCTACAGACACATGTAACTACAGACGCACATAACTACAGAAGCACGTAGGTACAGAAGCACGTAGCTACAGACGCACGCAGCTACAGACGCATGTAGCTACAGACGCACGTAGCTTCAGACGCACGTAGCTACAGACGCATGCAGCTACAGACGCATGTAGCTACAGACGCACGTAGCTACAGATGCATGTAGCTACAGACGCACGTAGCTACAGATGCACGTAACAGATGCACGTAGCTACAGATGTACGTAACAACAGACGCATGTAGCTACAGGCGCACGTAACAACAGACGCACGTAGCTACAGACGCACGTAACAAAAGACGCACGTAGCTACAGACGCACATAACTACCGACGCACGTAGCTACAGACACACGTAACTACAGACGCGCGTAGCTACAGAAGCACATAGCTACAGAAGCACGTAGCTACAGACGCACGTAGCTTCAGAAGCATGTAGCTACAGATGCACATAACTGCAGAAGCACATAGCTACAGACACATGTAACTACAGACGCACATAACTACAGAAGCACGTAGGTACAGAAGCACGTAGCTACAGAAGCACGTAGCTACAGACGCACATAACTACAGACGCACGTAGCTACAGACGCATGTAGCTACAGGCACACGTAACAACAGACGCATGTAGCTACAGACGCACGTAACAAAAGACGCACGTAGCTACAGAAGCACGTAGCTACAGACGCACGTAGCTTCAGAAGCACGTAGCTACATACGCACATAACTGCAGAAGCACATAGCTACAGACACATGTAACTACAGACGCACATAACTACAGAAGCACGTAGGTACAGAAGCACGTAGCTACAGACGCACGCAGCTACAGACGCATGTAGCTACAGACACACGTAGCTTCAGAAGCACGTAGCTACAGACGCACGCAGCTACAGACGTATGTAGCTACTGACGCACCTAACTACAGACGCACGTAGCTACAGACGCATGCAGCTACAGACGCATGTAGCTACAGACGCACGTAGCTACAGATGCACGTAGCTACAGATGCACGTAACAGATGCACGTAGCTACAGATGTACGTAACAACAGACGCACGTAGCTACAGATGCACGTAGCTACAAACGCATGTAATTACAGATGCACGTAGCTACAGAAGCATGTAGCTACAGATGCACGCAGCTACAGACGCATGTAGCTACAGACGCACATAGCTTCAGAAGCACGTAGGTACAGACGCATGTAACTACAAAAGCACGTACCTACAGACACACGCAGCTACAGACACACGCACCTACAGAAGCACGTAGCTACCGACGCATGCAGCTACAGACGTACATAACTGCAGAAGCACGTAGCTACAGACGCACATAGCTACAGACGCGTGCAGCTACAGACGCACGCAGCTACAGACACATGTAGCTACAGACACACATAACTGCAGAAGCACGTAGCTACAGACGCATGTAACTACAGATGGACGTAGCTACAGAAGCACGTAGCTACAGACACACAACTACAGAAGCACGTAGCTACAGAGGCACGTAGCTACAGACGCATGTAGCTACAGAGGCACATAGCTACAGACGCACGTAGCTACAGAGGCACGTAGCTACAGACGCACATAACTACAGACGCACATAGCTACAGATGCTCGTAGCTACAGACGCACGTAGCTACAGATGCATATAACTACAGACGCTCATAGCTACAGACGCACGCAGCTACATGCTACATAAAAATGCCATACATGGCTCCTAAAACCTTTTGAAAAAGCGGGTAGAAAATATGTGTATTCAATATACACATCCTAAGCTGTGTGACATTGTCGTGTAGATTCTGTCACTTCCGAAAATAAATGTATTGACCACTTCTCCCATGAAATGTCAAAATGGGGAAGTATGTACTAATGTCTTTAACATGCAATCAGGAAGTATGTACTAATGTCTTTAACATGCAATCAGGAACTATGTACTAATGTCTTTAACATGCAATCAGGAAGTATGTACTAGTGTCTTTAACATGCAATCAGGGAGTATGTACTAGTGTCTTTAACATTTGGGTTTTGCTCCTGAAACAGAAAAAATACAGACACAAAGAGACACAGAGAAAACCAGTGACACAGTCACAGAGAGGCAGCGAAGAACCAAGACAGAGACATAGAGACAGAGAAACAGAGATGCAGAGAGAGAGAGAGAGAGAGAGAGAGAGAGAGAGAGAGAGAGAGAGAGAGGCAGAGAGAGAGAGAGAGAGAGAGAGAGAGAGGCAGAGAGAGAGAGAGAGAGAGAGAGAGAGAGGCAGAGACAGACGGTCACATGGGCAAACAGCCCCTTCCCCCCTCACCAGGTTTTTCATGGGTGTCAGCAGCTCTTTGGAGAATTCGGCAAACTTATTAAAGGCAGAGGCCACTTCCTGCTCGCCGTTGCTGTGGAAGTTGAGGACCAGCTTCTCCATGGAGCTGATGTAGAGCTCCAGGTGGGAGATATGGTCTGGGAGAGAGAGAGAGAGAGAGAATCAGCACCTCAGCCATGGAAACCAAAAGCACACACACAACAGCAAAAACTCAACTTAACAAGTATTTTAGTCTTGTAAAGAGACTTAAGCTCTCTTTTTTTCTCTCTCTCAAGTAGAATAATATTAGCTTGTTTTAAGTTACTTTTTGCTTGACAATTAAATTATCTTACCCCATTGGCAAATCTTGAAACGAGTAAAACTCTCACCCCATTGCAGATCTTTTTGTCTTATTTAGCAAAAATGTAATTGAAATAAGATTTTAAACACAGCACGAGCCAGCAGAACACTGGGCAAACACCACACCACACCACTCATTTACACGGCATAATTACTAGTGATACTCTTAGGGCCTGATTTACTAAGCCCTTCAGCGCGTGCAATCGTTGGTCATGTTATTGGGTTTGCGTGCGCTAAAAGGTTTTGCACACGTGAAAGATCTTCGCAAATATGGCCCTTATTGCAATTAAGAAAATATATTACAATGCATCACTGCTCACAATATTCATAAAATTCATAATAATCCATGCTAGTTTAAATGAAAACATAGAGACACGTTAAAAGTTTTAAAATGTGTTGTAATATGGAGGGTTGTATCTTCGCGTTGTTATGTGGCCTGACGGTGAATTTGGAGCATCTTTTAATTGCTTTGAACAAAAGTATCTCTTGAAAACAATGTAGGAGAAAATCCCATCCAGGCTCAACAGGAGAAATAGCTTGTCCAGTGACTGCAGCTATAGCCTATATATCCTCCTGGTGAGTCCCTGGTGTGATTAGTAGTGCTGCTGTGTGTAATGGGTGTGATTAGTAGTGCTGCTGTGTGTAATGGGTGTGATTAGTAGTGCTGCTGTGGGTAATGGGTGTGATTAGTAGTGCTGCTGTGGGTAATGGATGTGATTAGTAGTGCTGCTGTGTGTAATGGATGTGATTAGTAGTGCTGCTGTGGGTAATGGATGTGATTAGTAGTGCTGCTGTGGGTAATGGATGTGAGTAGTAGTGCTGCTGTGTGTAATGGATGTGATTAGTAGTGCTGCTGTGGGTAATGGATGTGATTAGTAGTGCTGCTGTGTGTAATGGGTGTGATTAGTAGTGCTGCTGTGGGTAATGGGTGTGATTAGTAGTGCTGCTGTGTGTAATGGGTGTGATTAGTAGTGCTGCTGTGGGTAATGGATGTGATTAGTAGTGCTGCTGTGTGTAATGGGTGTGATTAGTAGTGCTGCTGTGGGTAATGGATGTGATTAGTAGTGCTGCTGTGGGTAATGGATGTGATTAGTAGTGCTGCTGTGTGTAATGGGTGTGATTAGTAGTGCTGCTGTGGGTAATGGGTGTGATTAGTAGTGCTGCTGTGGGTAATGGATGTGATTAGTAGTGCTGCTGTGTGTAATGGATGTGATTAGTAGTGCTGCTGTGGGTAATGGATGTGATTAGTAGTGCTGCTGTGGGTAATGGATGTGAGTAGTAGTGCTGCTGTGTGTAATGGATGTGATTAGTAGTGCTGCTGTGGGTAATGGATGTGATTAGTAGTGCTGCTGTGTGTAATGGGTGTGATTAGTAGTGCTGCTGTGGGTAATGGGTGTGATTAGTAGTGCTGCTGTGTGTAATGGGTGTGATTAGTAGTGCTGCTGTGGGTAATGGATGTGATTAGTAGTGCTGCTGTGTGTAATGGGTGTGATTAGTAGTGCTGCTGTGGGTAATGGATGTGATTAGTAGTGCTGCTGTGGGTAATGGATGTGATTAGTAGTGCTGCTGTGTGTAATGGGTGTGATTAGTAGTGCTGCTGTGGGTAATGGATGTGATTAGTAGTGCTGCTGTGGGTAATGGATGTGATTAGTAGTGCTGCTGTGGGTAATGGATGTGATTAGTAGTGCTGCTGTGGGTAATGGATGTGATTAGTAGTGCTGCTGTGTGTAATGGGTGTGATTAGTAGTGCTGCTGTGGGTAATGGATGTGATTAGTAGTGCTGCTGTGTGTAATGGGTGTGATTAGTAGTGCTGCTGTGGGTAATGGATGTGATTAGTAGTGCTGCTGTGTGTAATGGGTGTGATTAGTAGTGCTGCTGTGGGTAATGGATGTGATTAGTAGTGCTGCTGTGTGTAATGGGTGTGATTAGTAGTGCTGCTGTGGGTAATGGATGTGATTAGTAGTGCTGCTGTGGGTAATGGATGTGATTAGTAGTGCTGCTGTGGGTAATGGATGTGATTAGTAGTGCTGCTGTGGGTAATGGATGTGATTAGTAGTGCTGCTGTGGGTAATGGATGTGATTAGTAGTGCTGCTGTGTGTAATGGGTGTGATTAGTAGTGCTGCTGTGGGTAATGGATGTGATTAGTAGTGCTGCTGTGGGTAATGGATGTGATTAGTAGTGCTGATGTGGGTAATGGATGTGATTAGTAGTGCTGCTGTGGGTAATGGATGTGATTAGTAGTGCTGCTGTGGGTAATGGATGTGATTAGTAGTGCTGCTGTGGGTAATGGATGTGATTAGTAGTGCTGCTGTGGGTAATGGATGTGATTAGTAGTGCTGCTGTGGGTAATGGATGTGATTAGTAGTGCTGCTGTGGGTAATGGATGTGATTAGTAGTGCTGCTGTGGGTAATGGATGTGATTAGTAGTGCTGCTGTGGGTAATGGATGTGATTAGTAGTGCTGCTGTGGGTAATGGATGTGATTAACGGTGTTCTGGGTGGCATGGCCCCTTTCAAAGAGCTGTCAGGGACACGTTGAACACAACGGCCCCCCCCAGCGGGCCCCCCCAGCGGACCCCAGCGGACCCCCCAGTGGCAGGGCTGTTACCTTGGCCTGAGGCGTGCTTGGCTTTGCTTGCTTTTTTCATCTTCTGCAACACCATCCTGTCGCAGTCCAGCGCCTTTAAACCAGACACAGGCGCACGCACATGCAAACAGGCACACGCATGGACGCAAGCCCACACACACACACACACACACACACACACACACACACACACACACACACACACACACACACACACACACACACACACACACACACACACACACACACACACACACACACAAAAAGCTAAACATTAGCATTATCATAAAAGCATATAATTGCATAATTATAAGATAATAGCATATGAAAACAACATATTATGGCACATTAATAACAGCAATAGCATGATTATATCAATTTAAGCAATCCATTTCGGTTATTTCCACAATGTAAAAAAAATAAAAATGAACCAGCTCAAAACACTTCAGGCATGTCACAGATGTGCTGGCGTGATGGACATGTCATAAGGAAGAGCTTAGCGAGGACATCGTCTCATACCCTTACAATTCCATTTCATTTACAGACCTTATAAAATTTCCATAACCGTCTATACTCGGCTGCCTCCACTCAGATCCTTATCTTAAATAGCTTTTTCACGCTCTGTCGTTTTGCCACAGATGGACATCCTTCCTTATTAAACACTGCGAGCAGGAATTTTTTTCCTTATATACAGGCACAGTTTTCCTTTGCACAACATGATGTGCTTTATATTGTTGACTATGGGAAGCATGGTCTACTGCTCTGTTTCAGACGGCGTGTCTACTGCTCTGTTTCAGACTGCGTGTCTACTGCTCCGTTTCAGACTGCGTCTACTGCTCCGTTTCAGACTGCGCGTCTACTGCTCCTTTTCAGACTGCGTCTACTGCTCCGTTTCAGACTGCATCGACTGCCCCGTTTCAGACTGCTTGTCTACTGCTCCGTTTCAGACTGCGCGTCTACTGCTCCGTTTCAGACTGCGCGTCTACTGCTCCGTTTCAGACTGCGCGTCTACTGCTCCTTTTCAGACTGCGTCTACTGCTCCGTTTCAGACTGCATCGACTGCCCCGTTTCAGACTGTGTCTACTGCTCCGTTTCAGACTGCGTCTACTGCTCCGTTTCAGACTGTGTCTTCTGCTCCGTTTCAGACTGTGCATCTACTGCTCCATTTCAGACTATATCTACTCTTTTCAGACTGTGCAGCAAGAGCCTAAAATGGAGTGTAAGAAGCAGTGGGGAAGCTCTAAGGTGATAAGGCAGTTGTCTATGCCATGTTTCCCATAGCTGTACCAGCTCGAAACAAGCTCCATTTCAGACTGGGCCTACCCCTTGAGCACAGGGAAAATCAATGAGTATCTACCTCTAGAGAAGCTATCTAGCAATATATCCAGTCATGTTGCTCTAACGACAGCCCTGGCCTATCAAGTCATCTACCTCAGCAGAAGAGGACATGGACTCGCTGATGTACGGTGCAGCAGAAGAGGACTCGCTGATGTACGGTGCAGCAGAAGAGGACTCGCTGATGTACGGTGCAGCAGAAGAGGACTCGCTGATGTACGGTCCAGCAGAAGAGGACTCGCTGATGTACGGTGCAGCAGAAGAGGACTCGCTGATGTACGGTCCAGCAGAAGAGGACTCGCTGATGTACGGTCCAGCAGAAGAGGACTCGCTGATGTACGGTCCAGCAGAAGAGGACTCGCTGATGTACGGTGCAGCAGAAGAGGACTCGCTGATGTACGGTGCAGCAGAAGAGGACTCGCTGATGTACGGTCCAGCAGAAGAGGACTCGCTGATGTATGGTCCAGTAGAAGAGGACTCGCTAATGTACGGTCCAGCAGAAGAGGACTCGCTGATGTATGGTGCAGCAGTAGAGGACTCGCTGATGTACGGTGCAGCAGAAAAGGACATGGACTCGCTGATGTATGGTCCAGCAGAAGAGGACTCGCTGATGAATGGTGCAGCAGAAGAGGACATGGACTCGCTGATGTACGGTGCAGTAGAAGAGGACTCGCTGATGTACGGTCCAACAGAAGAGGACTCGCTGATGTACGGTCCAGCAGAAGAGGACTCGCTGATGTACGGTCCAGCAGAAGAGGACTCGCTGATGTACGGTGCAGCAGAAGAGGACTCGCTGATGTACGGTGCAGCAGAAGAGGACTCGCTGATGTACGGTGCAGCAGAAGAGGACTCGCTGATGTACGGTCCAGCAGAAGAGGACTCGCTGATGTACGGTGCAGCAGAAGAGGACTCGCTGATGTACGGTGCAGCAGAAGAGGACATGGACTCGCTGATGTACGGTCCAGCAGAAGAGGACTCGCTGATGTACGGTCCAGCAGAAGAGGACTCGCTGATGTACGATCCAGCAGAAGAGGACTCGCTGATGTACGGTGCAGCAGAAGAGGACTCGCTGATGTACGGTGCAGTAGAAGAGGACTCGCTGATGTACGGTCCAGCAGAAGAGCACTCGCTGATGTACGGTCCAGCAGAAGAGGACTCGCTGATGTACGGTGCAGCAGAAGAGGACTCGCTGATGTACGGTGCAGCAGAAGAGGACTCGCTGATGTACGGTGCAGCAGAAGACGACTCGCTGATGTACGGTGCAGCAGAAGAGGACTCGCTGATGTACGGTGCAGCAGAAGAGGACTCGCTGATGTACGGTGCAGCAGAAGAGGACTCGCTGATGTACGGTCCAGCTGACCGTGTCCCATGAATGGGAAGAAGGAAAGGCTCGAGGGTTGGGGGCTGGGGTTAGGGTTGGGGTTAGGATTGGGGGTTGGAGGTTAGGGTTGGGGGTTGGGGTTAGGGTTGGGGTTACGGTTGGGGGCTGGGGTTAGGGTTGGGGGCTGGGGTTAGGGTTGGGGTTGTCTACACTCTCTCGCATTGGATGCAGAGACCGCAGCGCAAGCGTGACTTTAAACGGTAAACGACGTGGAGAAAACGGGAAAATAGTGAAGGATCTCTGCGTCCATACAGTGTACACAGATAAATCTGCCAGTGGTGAGCAGCACAAGGCGGAAAGACCCAGAACAAAAAAATAATTAGGAAAGTAAAAAAAAAAAAAAAAGTGTTTCTGGGCCCAGGAGAAGTTTGTTTCTACGGTAACGACCGGGGGCATTTTTAGGGTAAAAACCTGGGGCCATATTTGTAAAACCTTTCAGAGAATAAGTGGCAATATAGGATCAGTTTTCCCTACAGGACGGTCTGGGAAGCTTGTTGCCATCAAGAGCAAGATGCACGCAGCCAAATACAGGCAAATCCCTGAGGAGAACTTATTTAATTCCAGAGCCTCACCATGTCCATTATGAGCTAAAATGTAAAATGAATCCCATAAGATTGGCACTCTTGCTCTAAAATGCTTTCTTAATATGGACCCAGGAGAAATGCGCTTATTTCTGTGGCAAAGACCAGGATAAATTAGTATGTTCTTGGGTTAATGACCATCGCAAATTAATTAATTTTTTCATGCATCTGTATATGGAGAGACGTGCCTTCACATGCAGATGGAACCCTGGTCCCTGGTTCTTTGAACCCTGTGGAGTGAAGGGGCTCAGGGCATGTCTAAATCCAGGGATGGAATGAACTTTCCCTCCCGCTGGGAGATGCACGAGCTCAGTCGAGTCGGGGGTCACGAAATAAACAAGAAAGGCAGTAAAATTACAGGAAGTTCACATTTTGTTCTTACTGGCAGCGAGCCAAACGGATCACAACCCTGTGCAATAAGCCTTCCTTATATGGGTGATTTAAAGAGCCTTAGAGTCACTGCCCTTGTAACGGCCTGGCGAACCATCACTTAAAGCATGGAAAAGCAGATATAGGCGTAAAGGAAATTGCTGTATTAACAAGAAGGACACACAGAGACGGGGGGCAGCATGGAGCCAAGATGGCCGCCGTAGAATGAGCTCGTGCCGTAGAACCTCGGCATCACAGGGATCCTTATAGAGGATTTCCAACAGGCGCCACCAATCATACAATCAAAGAAAAAGAACAAAACACAGAACAAAGAGCAAGACACCGGCCACATGCCACTAGAGGCACAAGTGCGAGGGCACTCACTCAACTCACCTCACTCGACTCACTCACATGCACTCAGACTCACTCACATGCACTCAGACTCACTCGACTGACTCGACTCACTCACCTCACTCGACTCACTCACCTCACTCGACTCACTCGACTCACTCACCTCACTCACCTCACTCGACTCACTCGACTCACTCACCTCACTCGACTCACTCACATGCACTCAGACTCACTCGACTCACTCACATGCACTCAGACTCACTCGACTCACTCAACGCACATATAACAAAAGAAACAACTGTCAGATGACAAAACTGAAATATCCGCTTTCCCAAGAAGCTGCCAAAGATTGCAAATGTAGTTATTTATATAGTACACAATTGTGTGGTCACTGATTCTGGTGTCTGTTATGTGCAAATATCCGGCTTGATGCCTGTATTGCACAAAGTTCCCTATGACCTTATGTGCCTTTGTGCACAAAATAACACATTCCTACTTACACAACAATGACAGTACCACACTCTGCCCTAAAAAGGTCTATAAAAAAACGTATAAAATAAATACGTGGTATAGAAGTAGCATAACATTCTTTTTAAAGCAGCATGTGTCAAATACAAATATACAGTGAGGACATTGGACAGTGACACATTTTTTGTTATCAGCTTTAATTTGAGGGTATTTTCATCCATATCAGATGAACCGTTTAGAAATTATAGAACATTTTGTACATACAGTACAATCAAGCGATAACAAGCAGTGTAAAATCTTTCAGTGAAAACTAAAGAACTCGTTTTTAAGAAGCCCTTTGGCTCTCATTGGTTTGTATCAACCAGCTGCACAACATCTAGGCCTCATATAAATATATGCATTTGAATTTTATATAAGAAGGGGATTTGGCTGCAATGCTGTTGTTTACTGATGCCTGAAGCACTGAATATTTAGTTCTACTCTGAAGATGACTTGATTGATAACAGAGACAGACTATACCCAGCTGTCGCACAATTCAGTATGGGGGAAAAAGCTAGACGCATAAACTAATGATTGCGACAATCAGGCAGAAACAACATGATAGGACTTACTGCCATTTAAAAAAAAGACATTAATCATTGTATGTCGTCATATATCATAATAATTGCATTAAGCGCATTCTTTCCCCTAGCCTGCTTCCTGTCTGCAACGTACAGTGGCATGAAAAAGTTTGGGCACCCCTGGTCAAAATCTCTGTTACTGTGAATAGCTAAGCGAGTAAAAGATGACCTGATTTCCAAAAGGCATAAAGTTAAAGATGACACATTTCTTTAATATTTTAAGCAAGATCACTTTTTTATTTATTTTACAGGTTCAAAATAACAAAAAAGTAAAAGGGCCTGAAGCAAAAGTTTTGGCACCCTGCATGAGCAGCACGTGGTAACACCCCCCCTTTCCCCCTTTGCCCCTTTGCCCCTTTCCCCCTTTGCCAAGTATCACAGCTTGTAAACGCTTTTTGTATTTTGCAATTCTTGTTTGGGAGATTTTCGCCCATTCTTCCTTGCAAAAGGCTTCTAGTTCGGTGAGATTCTTGGGCCATCTTACATGCACTGCTCTTTTGAGGTCTATCCACAGATATTCGATGATGTTTAGGTCGGGGGACTGTGCGGGCCATGGCAAAAAGGTAGTCCACTGTCGATTTTGAGGTGTGTTTAGGATCATGATCCTATTGTAGAAGCCATCCTCTGTTCATCTTCAGCATTTTTACAGACGATGTGATGTTTGCTTCCAGAATTTGCTGGAATTTAATTGAATACATTCTTCCCCCCTACCAGTGAAATGTTCCCCGTGCCACTGCCTGCAACGGAAGCCCAAAGCATGATCGACCCCGCCCCCCCCCCCCCCCCCCCCCCCCCGTACTTAACAGTTAGACAGGTGTTCTTTTCATGAAATTCTGCACCCTTTTTTCACCAAACATACCTTTGCACATTGCGGCCAAAAAGTTCTATTTTAACTTCATCAGTCCACAGGACTTGTTTCCAAAATGCATCAGGCTTGTTTAGATGTTCCTTTGCAAACTTCTGATGCTGAATTTTGTGGTCTTCTCATGACTCTTCCATGAAAGTCATATATGTGCAGATGTCGTTGCACAGTAGAACAGTGCACCACCACTTCAGAGGGTGCTAAATCTTCCTGAAGGTCTTTTGCAGTCAAACGGGGGTTTTGATTTGCCTTTCTAGCAATCCTACGAGCAGTTCCCTCAGAAAGTTTTCTTGGTCTTCCAGAACTCAACTTCACCTCCACAGTTCCTGTTAACTGCCATTTCTTAATTACATTACCAACTGAGGAAACGGCTACCTGAAAACGCTTTGCTATCTTCTTATAGCCTTCTCCTGCTTTGTGGGCATCAGAGTTCTAGGCAGCTGCTTAGAGGAGCCCATGGCCGCTGATTGTTGGGACAAGATTTGAGGAGTCAGAGTATTTAAAAAGCTTTGAAATTTGCGCATATATCGTGGATCTGCTATTTCTGATACCTGCATTCCTCTTATCTTCTGCCTGAGTGAGAATTTAAATAGTATTCCTTTTTTACACATTTACACTGTTCTGCTAGCCTGTTCTTTTTTCCCCTGTCATCCACTGTTGTGGCTTCCAATCAGGTCATTCAGCAGGATATGTCTGACCTTATACTACAGGCTGTGGGGCTGTGTCTGTGAGCTTTATCCCATAAAGGCAGTGGGCTGTGTCTGTGAGCTTTATCCCATATAGACTGAGGGCTGTGTCTGAGCTTTATCCCATAAAGGCAGTGGGCTGTGTCTGTGAGCTTTATCCCATATAGGCTGTGGGCTGTGTTTGTGAGCTTTATCCCATAAAGACAGTGGGCTGTGTCTGTGAGCTTTATCCCATATAGGCTGTGGGCTGTGTCTGTGAGCTTTATCCCATATAGGCTGTGGACTGTGTCTGTGAGCTTTATCCCATATAGGCGGTGGGCTGTGTCTGTGAGCTTTATCCCATATAGGCGGTGGGCTGTGTCTGTGAGCTTTATCCCATATAGGCGGTGGACTGTGTCTGTGAGGTTTATCCCATATAGGCTGTGGGCTGTGTCTGTGAGCTTTATCCCATAAAGGCAGTGGGCTGTGTCTGTGAGCTTTATCCCATATAGACTGAGGGCTGTGTCTGAGCTTTATCCCATAAAGGCAGTGGGCTGTGTCTGTGAGCTTTATCCCATATAGGCTGTGGGCTGTGTCTGTGAGCTTTATCCCATATAGGCTGCATCTGTGAGCTTTATCCCATATAGGCTGTGGGCTGTGTCTGTGAGCTTTATCCCATATAGGCTGTGGGCTGTGTCTGTGAGCTTTATCCCATATAGGCTGTGGACTGTGTCTGTGAGCTTTATCCCATATAGGCGGTGGGCTGTGTCTGTGAGCTTTATCCCATATAGGCGGTGGGCTGTGTCTGTGAGCTTTATCCCATATAGGCGGTGGACTGTGTCTGTGAGGTTTATCCCATATAGGCTGTGGGCTGTGTCTGTGAGCTTTATCCCATAAAGGCAGTGGGCTGTGTCTGTGAGCTTTATCCCATATAGACTGTGTGTCAGAGCTTTATCCCATAGGCTGTGGGCTGTGTCTGTGAGCTTTATCCCATATAGGCTGCATCTGTGAGCTTTATCCCATATAGGCTGTGGGCTGTGTCTGTGAGCTTTATCCCATATAGGCTGTGGGCTGTGTCTGTGAGCTTTATCCCATATAGGCTGCATCTGTGAGCTTTATCCCATATAGGCTGTGGGCTGTGTCTGTGAGCTTTATCCCATATAGGCTGTGGGCTGTGTCTGTGAGCTTGATCCCATATAGGCTGTGGGCTGTGTCTGTGAGCTTTATCCCATATCGGCTGTGGGCTGTGTCTGTGAGCTTTATCCTATAAAGTGCGAGCTCTGTGAATTGTGCTGGTGCGCACAGTACTGTACTAGTGCTCTCCAAAGCACAAGAATTCCATTTGCCACAACAGCAGCCCAGACGGACGCATATTTATGTTTTTAAACACCAGTGATTAACAGTGTTTGCCGTTTATTGTTAGCAAACCTCCCAAGGCTTCTCATTAAAGAGATATTTACATTTACTCTCAGACGGTCCTGACGAAGCAAATTAATGGTATGCGTTAATTTCAACGCACCCTGGAGCGGTCAGATCCCATGCATGTAAACAGCACTGCAGTCATTCTCCAGAGACGACGGGCAGTCCGTCACACAAGGACCATGTTATTGACCCATTGACCGTTTCATTTTAGTTAGCTTTGTCCACGGTGAATAGGCTTGTAGGCGTTCAGCTAATTGCTAAGAGAATATTTGGCCTCAAACAAAACAACAGAATCAACACTCTTGCACAGGAGCACTAATGTACAAATTAATGCGATCAAGGGTGCATATGAATTAGCACCAGGACAATACTGCTCTCAACTCAATGCTTTCAGTTTATTTTTGGCACTGACGAATTAGCAGCTGCTACCTGTGGGAAAATTCAGAAATCCAGAAACGTCCTTCCATTACAGCAGCAGTGTGGTCAAGACAGGGACATGTGCGTGTGTGCTGATCCCCGATGCAAACCGCGTAGATTTGTGCAATATATTATATAATAATATATTTTATATATTATATATTATATATTTGAGGTGTTGGCATTGCATAAGGCTTTCTTCTGTGATCTGTACAACTACGTGGGTTTTGTTCATTGCAGGTATAAATTTGACGTGGCTTGCTCTGTTTCGTTTGTCAGCCTGTGTCCTAAACAGTTTTTGTGACTCCTCCAGCCCACAGAGTTCTGGCTCCTTTGACTCATCACTAGAGAAGTCCTGCCCCCCCCCCCCCACCCCCCCACTTTGACTACAAATCCCAGAATGCACATACACTACTCACAAAAAGTTAGGGATATTCGGCTTTCGGGTGAAATTTCAGGATGAACCTAAAATGCACTATAACCTTTACAGGTGAAATTAATTTGACCTTCTCTAAACTTTTGAATGCACATGTCCAACTATTCAATGTTTCAGTACTTTTTGCACAACTTGCTGTTCTCTAACAAGGAGCTGAACGGCTAAATTCACAACAGGTGTTTGATCCATGAATCGACCAATAAATTTCCTGGTTCAATTAGAATTGGTATTTAAACAGTCCTCTTCATCATACTGTTCACATTTTGACATCATGAGACCAAGACGACACCTAACAATTGATCAACAGTACCTCGCCATTGCGAGGCTTCAAACAGGATGTTCTCAGAGGGAAGTGGCCACTGAGCTTAGAGTGTCACAGAGTGTCATCAGCAGGTTGCAACAGAGATACAGAGAGACTGGAAGAGTCACAGAAAGGCATAGAAGTGGACGTCCTTTGGCCACATCCCACACTGATGACCGCTTCATTGTGAACAGTGCCCTGCGGAACCGGATGATGAATGCCACTCAACTCCAGGCACATTTAAGGGAGGTGAGAGGCACCCAAGTGTCACGTCGGACCATTCGAAACCGTTTACATCAGCGTGGTCTGCGTGCTAGACGACCTGCAAGGGTACCTGACCACACCACCAGGCACAGGCGTCATCGTCTTGCATGGGCCAGGGAGCATTTACGCTGGACGAGGGACCAGTGGGCCTCAGTGCTGTTCTCTGATGAAAGTCGATTCACGTTGAGCAGAAATGATGGCCGCCAACGATGTTGGAGACGTCAAGGAGAGCGCTATGCATCAGCCACTGTTGTCACCAGACGACCCTTTGGTGGTGGCGGTGTTACAGTGTGGGCAGGTGTGTCTAGTCAATACAGAACTGCCCTACACTTTGTGAATGGTACAGTGACAAGCCCATACTACCTGAATAACATCATTAATCCAGTCATTGTGCCCCTGCATGAACAACACAGGCCTAATTTCATCTTCATGGACGAAAATGCTCTAGCTCATCGAGGTCGCATCATTAGGGAAAGGCTGCTGGAGACTGGGGTACCTCAAATGGAGTGGCCTGCACTTTCTCCAGACCTGAATCCCATAGAAAACCTATGGGATCAGCTGACTCACCGTGTAGAGGCTCGTAACTCTGTACCCCAGAACCTCAATGACCTGAGGGCCGCCCTTCAAGAAGAGTGGGATGCCATGCCTCAGCAGACAATAAGTCGACTTGTGAACAGCATGAGACGTCGTTGTCAAGCTGTAATTGATGCTCAAGGGCACATGACAAGTTATTGAGACATTGACATTTTTGTTGTGGTATACCCACCACTGTTGTTGGCTTTTGTTTCAATAAATTGTTTGAGATGAGGAAATCACCATTGCATGCTTCTACTTAAATGCCCTACTTTCATGATACGTATAATATCACTGTAGCGTGAACTTACATTTTCCATAAATTTCACCCGAAAGCCAAATATCCCTAACTTTTTGTGAGTAGTGTATATCAGTTATTGTAAAGCTAGAAGGTCTTCAGAAACCTCTGCAAGTCTCTAAATTATCCTATTTCGCACATAAAAACTCAAAATGAAATAATATATTTTTTAAAACCCCCCCAATTGTTCTCCTTTTGTGCCCCAAATCTCTGGGAGAAAGGTAGGCTAGTAGGCTAGGTTAAAATAAACACTTAGCCTATAACTCCAACACTTTCTCTTCAGCTCAGTAATTTATTCAGGATGTTAAAAGGTGCTGTTGTTTCCCTGAAAAAGAATTCCATCAGCCAAGGATTCCTTCTTTCTAAAGGCTTGCAAGTCAACTGCAGAATGCCGAAGATATATTATTTTAAACTTTTTCCCCCATTTTAATCTACATGTTGGAATATCCCATCACAGTAGACCTGTTTAATGACTGCATCCAGGCCCCCCAACACCTGACCCAATCAATGAGTTTAATGACTGCATCCAGGCCCCCCAACACCTGATCCAATCAATGATTTGAAACATTTAAACAATTGTGACAATTCACCCCCAAATGAAAAGTAGAGTTTCCACCTTCTTGCAACATTGAAACATTCCGGTAACATCTTCCCTCATGTGATTGGGCCTCAACACAAGAGGAAAAAACAATCCTTCTCTAAAGGTCAAAATCAAGTCCACAGTCAAAGTCAAACCGGTAAAGCTTCTGGGGAGGGATAGACACAATCAACGATGTTTTATTTGCATTGCAAATTACATATTTGATCTTTGAAATCTTAATCCCAGAACTTAATACGGCTTTTCGGATCAATACTGAAGCAAATCAACAATTATCGCCACTTTGATCTGTTGTTCGTTTTCACCCGTTGTCCAACCTGAACTTGGTGTTGTGCGATAAGAACTTCTGGCCACAAATTTGGCTCTGAAGCCACCTACTTCCTGCTGTGAGTGCCATAGGTATCTACGGCAATGCCGTGTATGGATATCACCAGGTCTAAACATGTATACAACAGTGAATTAGCTTAATCTCACGCTGAAAAAAGTGAGAAATATCCAACCTTTAATTGAAGTAAATTTATTGTAAGAAAAAAAAATCCCTCAAGAAATTATTATTTTGAACAAAACCATGTGTGCCGCAATTATTGGCACCCCTAGAAATTATCATCAACAAACTGTAACTCAAACATTTTTCCCCATTTATATTTTACTTTTTAAAGTTGATCAGAGTGTTTAGGAACTTTCAAGCAGTAATCCATGACTTCCTGTTTCACTGGGGTATAAATATGAGGTGACACAGAGGCCATATTCCCTTATTCATACTTCAACATTGGAAAGATAAGAGCACACATAAATCAAATTAGTGAAAAGTGTGTTGAGCTTCATAAGTCAGGGAATGGCTATAAAAAAAATAGCTACTCACCTGAAAATGCCCATATCTACCGTTAGGGCAATACTTGAAAAGTTCAAAGCAACTGGAACTGTTACAAACTTGCCTGGAAGAGGACCCAAGTTTATTTTGCCCCCACGCACAGTGAGGAGAATGGTAAGAGAGACAAAAAAAAAATCCCCAAGGATCACTGTTGGAGAATTACAGAGGAAAGTAGCAACTTGGGGTCATCAAGTCTCCAAAACTACCATTAGACGTCACCTCCATGTCAACAAATTATTTGGAAGGCATGCCAGAAAAAGGCCTTTCCTGTCATTTCACCACAAAAGTAAGCGCCTGGAGTTTGCTAAACGCTACTGGAAATTTGACTGGAACTGTGTTCTATGGTCAGATGAAACGAAAATTGAGCTTTTCGGCAACCAAGACTCAAGGTGGCTTTGGCGTAAAAAGAAGGATGGCTATACCGAAAATAACCTGATCCCCACTGTTAAGTGATGTTGTGGGGCTGTTTTTCCTCCAAAGGCTCTGGGAACCTTGTTAGAGTACATGGCATCATGAACTCCATGAAATACCTGGAACCTTTAAATCTGAATCTGGCTGCCTCTGCCAGGAAACTAAAACTGGGTCATCATTGGATCTTCCAGCAGGACAATGATCCAAAACATACATCCAAATCAACACAAAAATGGTTAACTGAACACAAAATCAAGCTTCTGCCATGGCCATCTCAGTCCCCTGACCTAAACCCCATTGAAAACCTGTGGGCTGAGCTGAAGAGGAGAGTGCACAAGAGAGGACCTAGGACTCTGGATGATCTGGAGAGATTCTGTAAAGAGGAATGGTCTCAGATTTTTTTTCTCAGAATAGATTTACTTCAAGGTAGGATTTTTCTAATTTTTTCAGTGTGAGATTAAGCTAATTCACCAAACGGTGAATTTTTTATAACCCTT
Organism: Synaphobranchus kaupii; assembly: GCA_029718625.1. Classification (NCBI taxonomy): domain Eukaryota; kingdom Metazoa; phylum Chordata; class Actinopteri; order Anguilliformes; family Synaphobranchidae; genus Synaphobranchus; species Synaphobranchus kaupii. The sequence continues at coordinate 4,717,680 of CM056380.1, forward strand.
TTTACTCATCTTCACCAGGGGTGCCAATAATCGTGGAGGGCTCTGTACTATCCATTTGTACAGCTGGATATATACTAAAGCAATTCAGGTTAAGTGCCTTGCTTAGAGCCGGACCAATATGGGATTTATGAGACTGATCGATACAGATTTTATAGGGGGGGGGGGGGAGAGTCACCGATCACCGATATGGCAGCTGAACTTTTGAGCTTGAATGAAAATAGACCTTTTCTACGTAGATTGTGCACAGATTTAGCACCAATATGACCATGCAAAGGACTGCTTTCTTAAACAAATAACCTTATGACAAAAATGTTTACATTATTAAATTATTATAATATTAACATGATTAACATCATAAAATTAAGAATAGAAATGAAATAAATAGCAAAATAAACATCTGTACTTTAAGTAAATTACTGACCATTTAAATAAAGAATAAATAAAAATAAAATAGTTAAATAAACATCAGTACTTTATTTTTAACTAACTGCTTGATTGATAATTAAAAACTGGAAACAGTTTGGGAGTTAGCTATATCCGAATAATTGAATTCAATTTTATTTGTATAGTGCTTTTTACAGAGAACTGTCACAAAGACGCTGCACAGGGAAACAGAAGGAAAACTGAACAAAAAATCAGGCCTTAGCCCCCAACCAGCAAAATGAGGTAAAAAACTCCCCGGTAGGGGAGAAAAAACACTCAACAGTGGCGAGAAAAAACTCCCCAATGGGAAGAAATCTCGGAAGGAACCTGGCTAGAGAGGGGGAGCCCATCCTTCGCTGGCCGGCCCGGTTTAAACTAAAGGTGGACTGAATGGTAATAGTCAATTCAATAATCAATTCAAAGGGGCGGGGTGATGCATCTGGGACTCCGGTTGCGTGAAGTCGAGAGGAGAAAGGTAGTCTAAGGTTACAGGAGGTCTATTTTACAGCCGATCGGCGCTTTCTGTCTGGTCACATAACATTGGCTAACAAGGGGAAAAAAGAGCCAATCGAAATGGCTCGTCCTCTCCTCTCATCCTAAGGTTAGCTGAGCAGGGGCTGTTTCATGAAGCAGAATTACTGAGTTAGCCTGATAACCTGAACCGTGTAAAAACTCGGAACAGCTCTTTTTCTTCAGTCCATGTTCCATATTTGGGAGGGTTCCGGGTTTTACTCAGTGCAGTTATTCAGTAAGCTTCGTGAAACAGGCCACAGAAGCTGTCATTCGCTAGCTACCTTTAGCTGCTATTAAAAATAAACTCGCTAGCTACCTTTAGCTGCTATTCAAAACAGTCTTCATCACCTTAAGTCGGTCACGTTAAACCCATTAATTTATTCAATATGAAAATAAATAGAATAGAATAACTTTTATTTTCCCACTAGGGAACTTAAGTTGTAGCCACCAGCAACAACAAAAAAGACATAGACAGTGGGGCAGACCCACAACACACAAACATATCAAACAAAGACATTCAATAGAATCATTGCAGGAATCAAACTTGTAATAGCCTACAGCCAAACGTCATGATTAAAACTAGCCCCCGCTGTCCCGAGATGTCCAGTGTTATCAAGCAGTCCAACACACAAACTCCGCCTCCACGACTTTCCTCCATACACGCAGTGTTGCGGTCTCTGTCCACTGTCCACACGGAGCACCGAACTGCGTTAACCTTCCCACTCGTCGCCTCACGCCTGCAGTCCTAGATCAGTCCCGAGTCCCGACATCTTCAACTCCGGTGAAGAGCGATGGTAAACTTTGTTGCTGCAGATCCAACGGACATTTCCAAGCATATTATGTTGCTTATGCCGAATATACAATTTGTCAATATTATCAAAACAAGCAGTATGAGTGCCCTGAACAATCTCCAGCCCGCCTCCCCGCACCACAACAGACACACAGCGCATGAAAAAAACTAAAGAAAAAAGCCAGACACAACAAAATACATTCAAATTAACAAACACGAGAGATAGCTGGACTACATGTCGCCATTACAGTGCCACGTGACGTAATCAAATGCCTCAAGTTAGTTAAAATACAGGGGTGAATATAAATGCACTCTGTCCTAAATATATATGTTATATCTCAATCGGTAGCCTACTCATGAATTATAACGTTAGCTAAGTAATTGTGCTAAGTAAAAGAGCACAACGAGGTCTGTGGATGCATCTCAATTTAAAGTCTCATCTTAACGTTACTGGTAACTGATTAGCTTGCCGATAGCTAGCTAGCAATGTTATCATAGTTTACATTCATCGGCAGTTTGCAAACATTTATTTAGACCACAATTAAAGAATGACTAACATTACTGTTGTGTTAATGCACTATTATTATTGACAATATTCAATTAGCTAGCAAGAGAAACTTGCTCCTTCCTTTCATTCAGTGAGTCTTCCTCCAGCGGCAGCACTGCTCACTGACTGAGGCCGTGTCTGAATCAGAGCCCTATCTGCTGCGCCCTGTCTCCTGCGTACTGTGCACTGTGTCTGTATCAGAGCCCTATCTACTGTGCCCTGTCTCCTGCGTACAGTGCACTGTGTCTGAATCAGAGCCCTATCTACTGCACCCTGTCTCCTGCGTACAGTGCACTGTGTTTGAATCAGAGCCCTATCTACTGCACCCTGTCTCCTGCGTACTGTGCACTGTGTCTGAATCAGAGCCCAGTCTACTGTACCCTGTCTCCTGCATACTGTGCCTGAATCAGAACCCTATCTACCACGCCCTCTGTCCTGCGTACTGTGCACTGTGTCTGAATCAGAGCCCTATCTATTGCGCCCTGTCTCCTGCATACAGTGCACTGTGTCTGAATCAGGGCCCTATCTACTGCACCCTGTCTCCTGCGTACAGTGCACTGGGTACAGTGTGCTGTTTAATGTGCACTGTTGAGCAGTCCGCGAAAAATATCCGACATACTATTTTCCAACCGCACTGTGGAAGTGTCGTAAGCAGGTCATAAGTGTTGCCATGTCTGCGGTTTTACAGCTAAATTGGGATACTTTCAAAGTCACGGGTAAAAATTAAATGTCGCAAAGCACGCAGCTATTTTAAAAAGTAAAAACATGATGATTTCTATTTAAAATACGTTGGTTTCGGTTAAAAATAGGCTATAATTTGGGCTAGTTTTGAGTCGCCATTTGGCTGGAAAGTCTTACAAGATCTGGCAACCCTGTGCCCCACTCTTGCGCTGCCATGTCACGTGTTGTTTTTGTTGTATTTGAAGGAAAACGTCAGCGAAGCTGCGCCTCATTTAAAAAAAAAAAAGAAGCTTTACGTCATATTTATGTGACCAAAACGTTTGTGTACTTCTTGAAGTGTGCACCCGAATGTACTCAGCGAAACCCCGGAAGTAAGTGTGTCATCCGGGTGTTTGAAGTATACTGCAATTTGAAAAAATTTCCACGTACTCTACGACTTTCTCGCCCTATCTACTCACCAAGGCTACTCAATAGTGTGGAAGAGTGCTGATTCACATACTCACCAAGGCTACTCAATAGTGTGGAAGAGTGCTGATTCACATACTCACCAAGGCTACTCAATAGTGTGGAAGAGTGCTCATTCACATACTCACCAAGGCTACTCAATAGTGTGGAAGAGTGCTCATTCACATACTCACCAAGGCTACTCAATAGTGTGGAAGAGTGCTCATTCACATACTCACCAAGGCTACTCAACAGTGTGGAAGAGTGCTCATTCACATACTCACCAAGGCTACTCAACAGTGTGGAAGAGTGCTCATTCACATACTCACCAAGGCTACTCAACAGTGTGGAAGAGTGCTGATTCGGACATGGCCTGAGTGAAGATTCCATGTCACGTGATATGCTGAGGGTAGCGAGAACCACTGGTTGGCGTGCTAGGAGCACGCACATGTCAGTGTAAAATACAAAGCCTATATCGGTCGTTCATATCGGCCACGTCATACCGATACTGTATGGGTCCAGAAACGCAAATATCGGCCTGATATATCGGTCGGGCTCAAGGTACAACAGCAGTGTCCTACCTGGGAATCGAACCTGCAACGTTTGGGTGACACTGCCAGCCTTTATGACGAACGTGTGAGCGGGCTGGTAAGAAGGGGTTCATACACCTGGACTCATGCTCAGGTAACAGCAGGCAAAGATAACACTCCTAATGCAAAGCAGCTTAAGCCAGTCCAGGTTTTACTCAGAAGCGGGCTAGTGCACTGTGGAACGGAAATCAAACTTTGTTGGTACGCTAACCTGCTGATGATAAGATCGAGACCTGAGGACTGTGCTAACCTGCTTTTGTTATACCAGTACTTTAGTACTTTATAACTGTCTACAGTTTACAAGCTGGCACTAGCCTGTTGTTGTCTCTGTAATAGACTAGTTTGATTAAGCTGGCCTTAGTCTGTCAGTGTTTTTCCAGTGTACAGTTTGATTAAGTTGGTCTGTCTCTGCAATAATCTATAGTTTGTCTAGTGTGTGATTAAGCTGGGCCGTGCCCAAAAACACTGCCTTGAAATGGATCAACCTCACTCAGTAGCGCAGTACCCAGAAGCCCACAGAGAAGGGGTTCACCTGGAAAGCAGCCTCGGAGACGTTTCCTTGACGACCCCTCCCCAGCGTAATCCCTCCCTCAGTAGCCTAATGAGACGCTTTGTTCACAGGTGGAGTTTTGGACGTGCTTCATGTTAGGCTCAAAGGCACAGACTTCAAAGGCCCGACAGATAACGTGGGATAACCGCGCCTCTGCCTGCCGCCCATTCCATCTGCCCAGGGTGAGCAAAACCGGAGAAGGGTGCGGAGAGATCATCCCGCACACGGCCCCAAATTACCGCCTTTTGTTCCTTTCCAGCCCGACTGTCAAACAGCCACTTCTTAGGTAATCTGCGTTTCTATGGAAACTTCGTCCTGTTCCTCCTCCAGTGAACATCTCTGTTTATTCCGCTCTCAGCCACAGAGTATGTAGTGAGAATATGTCAGTGGCCCGGCGGAACAAAGACGTAACAGGGGGAGAAAGGGTATGAAATTAACTTTTTCACCCACTGGCCAGAGTAGATTCTAAAAATCACCAGCCATTTTCACCATTTTACCAGCCACATTACCTTTTACAATATAACCCAATCTGGTTGGTTACCAGGGAAAGGCTGCTAGAATAGAAAACCTGACCAGGCAGCAACAATCAAAATTTCACCAACATTTGGCTGGTGGCGGGTGTTAATTTCACACCCTGGGCAGAGCCACTGAGGATGTGTTCACACTGAAACGAATGTGGTAACTGTTAAACAATCTAGAGGCACTTTTATAATGCAGTTATGAGACAAAAAAATGCACAATATACTAAAATCATAATGGTCACTTTCATGCAGGAATGAGGTACTGCACTAATCCATTGTTATAGATTTACATTCAGCAATATCTGGGGAACTGTCGGTAAGAGAACTGCTTGTATGAACTGCAAGAAGAAAATGAAATGTTTACAACACGCAAAGCCCCGTCAAAGCTCTCGACGATGTGAATAGCCTTTTAGACATCCCAGTCACGTACGCACGCTCACCCTGACAGTATGTATCCTCCCCTCGTGGACGTTTTCCACCGCTTCTGCTGTGCTAAATTACAGGGGCTCGAGCAGGGGGCGCTGGCAGAATTGTGATCCATTACAGAGCATCTCTGATGGGGTGATAAACGTCCGGCGGTATGGCGGTACACGGCGCGTTTTCACACACGGCGCTCTGCTCCGGGGTCAAACGCAGAGCACTAAGCAAGGTAATGAGGTTTTTTTACGGGGCAGCGGGACCGAATCAAAGCCCGGTTTGTCCCGTCGTCAGGGGAACCGTCCCTCCAAGGCCCCTCTCATCCCATAGCACCCGTTCACTTCCCGGGTGGACATCACCTGACTTCGAAAAAGAGGAGCTTGGAGCTAGCTTTGTGCACCTAACAATCATTGGAAAAAAAACTTAGATGCGGAGAATATTAAATCATATGAACAAAATTCTCATGGTCAGTTATACATTATAGTTACTTACAGTAATTGTCTGCACAATTTCTAACCTTATGAATAGTGTAAAAAAAACATGGTCAGGATTCAGGAAAAGGTGAAGGGTGGAAATAAGGATGGTCTCTCCTATAAATAAGACAGGCACTAAAAGAATAGTCTCACTCCTATTTGATAGGCAGTAAATAAGGATGGTCTCACCTATAAATAAGACAGGCACTAAAAAGGATAGTCTCTCTTTCCTATTTGATAGGCAGTAAATAAGGATGGTCTCTCCTATAAATAAGACAGGCACTAAAAAGGATAGTCTCTCTCTCCTATTTGATAGGCAGTAAATAAGGATGGTCTCACCTATAAATAAGACAGGCACTAAAAAGGATAGTCTCTCTTTCCTATTTGATAGGCAGTAAATAAGGATGGTCTCTCCTATAAATAAGACAGGCACTAAAAAGGATAGTCTCTCTTTCCTATTTGATAGGCAGTAAATAAGGATGGTCTCTCCTATAAATAAGACAGGCACTAAAAAGGATAGTCTCTCTCTCCTATTTGATAGGCAGTAAATAAGGATGGTCTCACCTATAAATAAGACAGGCACTAAAAAGGATAGTCTCTCTTTCCTATTTAACAGGCAGTAAATAAGGATGGTCTCTCCTATAAATAAGACAGGCACTAAAAAGGATAGTCTCTCTTTCATATTTAACAGGCAGTGAATAAGGATGGTCTCTCCTATAAATAAGACAGGCACTAAAAAGGATAGTCTCTCTCTCCTATTTGATAGGCAGTAAATAAGGATGGTCTCACCTATAAATAAGACAGGCACTAAAAAGGATAGTCTCTCTCTCCTATTTGCAGGCAGTAAATAAGGATGGTCTCTCTTAGTAGACAGCTGCATGTCTCCAGGACAGGGAACAGAAGCACTCCTTGGTACAGACACGTTTCCCATGAAAGCTCCTATAATGAGGCACACATTAGAATACACAAATAAGCCAATCACAGCATCAGTATTGAGGTGGTGAGATACTTTGTGTAGGGGAATACGAGATAATTTGTGTAGGGGGATATAGGATACTTTGTGTAGGGGGATATAGGATACTGCTTGGGAAAAAAACAGTGTCATTTCCTGCTTGAGCTGGATCTTTCTGAGCACGTGCAGCAATAAGGATCTTTCAGTACCAAAACCAATGATAAGTGAGAGTGAGAGGGGTAGGGGGAGGGGAGCAGAGGGGAGCGATCTCTCTCTCTTTCTGCTCCACTGCAGCGGCAGGCTGAAATGAGATCATGTGAAATCCATTCTGCCTTGACTGGAGGAACCATTCAGGAGCATCAAGCACCACAACTGCACCCGTCACATCCACACTGAGCTCAACACACTATAACACATCCACACTGAGCTCAACACACTATAACACATCCACACTGAGCTCAACACACTATAACACATCTACACTGAGCTCAACACACTATAACACACCCACACTGAGCTCAACACACTATAATACATCCACACTGAGCTCAACACACTATAACACATCCACACTGAGCTCAACACACTATAACACATCTACACTGAGCTCAACACACTATAACACATCTACACTGAGCTCAACACACTATAACACATCCACACTGAGCTCAACACACTATAACACATCTACACTGAGCTCAACACACTATAACACATCTACACTGAGCTCAACACACTATAACACATCCACACTGAGCTCAACACACTATAACACATCCACACTGAGCTCAACACACTATAACACATCCACACTGAGCTCAACACACTATAACACATCCACACTGAGCTCAACACACTATAACACATCCACACTGAGCTCAACACACTATAACACACCCACACTGAGCTCAACACACTATAATACATCCACACTGAGCTCAACACACTATAACACATCTCCACTGAGCTCAACACACTATAACACATCCACACTGAGCTCAACACACTATAACACATCCACACTGAGCTCAACACACTATAACACATCCACACTGAGCTCAACACACTATAACACATCCACACTGAGCTCAACACACTATAACACACCCACACTGAGCTCAACACACTATAATACATCCACACTGAGCTCAACACACTATAACACATCCACACTGAGCTCAACACACTATAACACATCTACACTGAGCTCAACACACTATAACACATCTACACTGAGCTCAACACACTATAACACATCCACACTGAGCTCAACACACTATAACACATCTACACTGAGCTCAACAACACACTATAACACATCTACACTGAGCTCAACACACTATAACACATCCACACTGAGCTCAACACACTATAACACATCCACACTGAGCTCAACACACTATAACACATCCACACTGAGCTCAACACACTATAACACATCCACACTGAGCTCAACACACTATAACACATCCACACTGAGCTCAACACACTATAACACACCCACACTGAGCTCAACACACTATAATACATCCACACTGAGCTCAACACACTGTAACACATCCACACTGAGCTCAACACACTATAACACATCTACACTGAGCTCAACACACTATAACACATCCACACTGAGCTCAACACACTATAACACATCCACACTGAGCTCAACACACTATAACACATCTACACTGAGCTCAACACACTATAACACATCTACACTGAGCTCAACACACTATAACACATCCACACTGAGCTCAACACACTATAACACATCCACACTGAGCTCAACACACTATAACACATCTACACTGAGCTCAACACACTATAACACATCCACACTGAGCTCAACACACTATAACACATCTACACTGAGCTCAACACACTATAACACATCCACACTGAGCTCAACACACTATAACACATCCACACTGAGCTCAACACACTATAACACATCCACACTGAGCTCAACACACTATAACACATCCACACTGAGCTCAACACACTATAACACATCTACACTGAGCTCAACACACTATAACACATCCACACTGAGCTCAACACACTATAACACATCCACACTGAGCTCAACACACTATAACACATCCACACTGAGCTCAACACACTATAACACATCTACACTGAGCTCAACACACTATAACACATCCACACTGAGCTCAACACACTATAACACATCTACAGTGAACACTATAATGCATTTACACCGAACACTATCACATCTACACTGAACACTACAACACATCTACACTGATCACTACAACACATCTACACTGATCACTACAACACATCTACACTGATCACTACAGCACATCTACACTGAGCACTACAACACATCTACACTGAGCACTACAACACATCTACACTGAGCACTACAACACATCTACACTGAACACTATATCACATACACACTGAGCACCAGGGGTGTCAGATTTAGATTTGAAATTCAAATATTCCTTGAGGAGGAAATAAAATTTCTGAATTGTTAAACGTAACGTTTGAATGTATAATTCTTTATCATACGTATTCTGTACATCTAATCGTGTTTCAAAAACGCTATCTCTTGCATCTCAATGACCCTTTTTTTTCACTGATGCATAGCCAATCAAGTCTTGTGCTTAAAAGATTACCATAGCTGATTAATGTTCTGCAGTAAGAGATGATGATGTATGGAAAGAAACCAGAATCCTCTCTTGTGGTGGAAAACTATTGCTAATGCTATTTAATGCAGAATTAGTACAGCCACTTCTGTTCAAGCAGAGCCTGTTTTTTACAACTAAAAAATAGGCCAGCACTGGCCTCTGATCAAGTGGTCGTCTTGTGTTTTTGGTAAATAATCTGGAAAGGGTCATGCTAATTACGGGCAGTCTAACTGAATTGGAACTTTCTAGAACTTTTCAATCACAATATGGGCCATTTTCCCCCCAGGTTGTTCCTGCATAATAACGATGTTGTGATGTATCATAGCTGTTATGATACATGATCTAGACTTTTTTTCTATGCTGTGATGTGTAGTCTTGTTACCAACAATAATATTGTCAGACAATTTACCTAAAGTAAAAAATGCTTTCTGCTTAGTCATTATCCATCAACGATTTACGTAACACTTTATGTTACCTTTCTTTCTTATGCAGTTACATTTGAAAATTCAATCAGTCAACAGATGACGACAGGCCTCTTGATCACCTGGACAGCCATTATGAAAACGCTACTCTGTGTTAGTGAAGGCCTACAGCTGAGCAGGCCTCTTATCCTATCTGCCCAACAGAGGGAATTCCCTTTCACAAACGGGGCTCCTCTGAAGCTTTCACAGAATTCGCACAGAACACGCATCAGAATCCCACAGCGACAGCTGCATTCACTTCCATTTGTGTTGTGGGTTCTACGGCGGGGCCGTGTTCCTGCCCGGCAAGCGAATTCCACTGAGTGCGCAAACCGTTGTGTTTGAAGGGCAGGGAAATACACACTCAGCTGAAGCTGAAAGCGGCGAGCCTCTTTTGTTGGTTACTGTCGCCTCAGAACCTGCTGCCAAATGCTGCTATAACAGAAAATCAACACTCCAGAAACACACTGCACACCCCAACCCCGCAGTACAGCCATCCCAAGGGCAGGGACTCTGTTTTTCACTTCTACCTGATATTTAAAAGATCGATTAATGTCTCTGATTGGCCAGGGATTCCACTCACCTGGTGCCTCAGGTCTGAATCAGTCCCTGATTATGGGGGAGAATGAAAGCCGGCTCTCGGGAGCCAGATTTGAGTATCGCTGCTGGAACATCTCCAGAGAAGGAAGTACAACAGGACAGAAATGACAGTGCATCCTCTGCTCCCGTTTGAGCCTCAAGAGGAGTCCAATCACTGAGAGCCCCTGCGTAGCATCATCATTTTAATCTGAGAACATCTGCACACTGAGCTCCGTCTGTCTCTCTGGCTGATTTCAGCTCTGGTGTGGTGTGGTGTTAGTGATTTTCGGTGCTTCTCTGTAGTGATTTCAGTGTGTGGAGATATCGGCACTCCGATGCTGTGATTTCAGGGTGTGGTGATATCGGCGCTCCAATGCTGTGATTTCAGTGTGTGGTGATATCGACGATCCGATGCTGTGATTTCAGCGTGTGGTGATATCGGCGCTCCGATGCTGTGATTTCAGTGTGTGGTGATATCGACGCTCCGATGCTGTGATTTCAGCGTGTGGTGATATCGACGCTCCGATGCTGTGATTTCAGTGTGTGGTGATATCGGCGGTCCGATGCTGTGATTTCAGTGTGTGGTGATATCGGCGCTCCAATGCTGTGATTTCAGTGTGTGGTGATATCGACGCTCCGATGCTGTGATTTCAGCGTGTGGTGATATCGACGCTCCGATGCTGTGATTTCAGTGTGTGGTGATATCGGCGCTCCGATGCTGTGATTTCAGCGTGTGGTGATATCGACGCTCCGATGCTGTGATTTCAGTGTGTGGTGATATTGTGTGGTGATATCGGCGCTCCGATGCTGTGATTTCAGTGTGTGGTGATATCGGCACTCCGATGCTGTGATTTCAGCGTGTGGTGATATCGACGCTCCGATGCTGTGATTTCAGTGTGTGGTGATATCGGCGCTCCGATGCTGTGATTTCAGCGTGTGGTGATATCGACGCTCCGATGCTGTGATTTCAGTGTGTGGTGATATTGTGTGGTGATATCGGCGCTCCGATGCTGTGATTTCAGTGTGTGGTGATATCGGCGCTCCGATGCTGTGATTTCAGTGTGTGGTGATATCGGCACTCCGATGCTGTGATTTCAGCGTGTGGTGATATCGGCGCTCCGATGCTGTGATTTCAGCGTGTGGTGATATCGGCGCTCCGATGCTGTGATTTCAGCGTGTGGTGATATCGGCGCTCCGATGCTGTGATTTCAGCGTGTGGTGATATCGGCGCTCCGATGCTGTGATTTCAGCGTGTGGTGATATCGGCGCTCCGATGCTGTGATTTCAGCGTGTGGTGATATCGGCGCTCCGATGCTGTGATTTCAGCGGGTGGTGATATCGACGCTCCGATGCTGTGATTTCAGCGTGTGGTGATATCGGCGCTCCGATGCTGTGATTTCAGCGTGTGGTGATATCGACGCTCCGATGCTGTGATTTCAGCGTGTGGTGATATCGGCGCTCCGATGCTGTGATTTCAGCGTGTGGTGATATCGGCGCTCCGATGCTGTGATTTCAGTGTGTGGTGATATCGGCGCTCCGATGCTGTCATTATGTCAGTGACTTCAGAGCTCCGCTGCTGGGCTCACAGGGTGACTGATATCTGTGTTTATTTTGCTCTGGTACGGTACAGTAACCTGAATTTAGGGCATTTGTAGTGTTCAAATCCCTGTGTTATAAGTGCGGTAGTACAGGGGGTGGACAAAGTAAGCCTCTGGCAGAGAGCTACTGAACCCGCTGAGGTTTCATCGCCGCCTTGGCCTCATTTCTAAATTTACATCTTTGAATGAGGTTTCAAGACTGCCAATACTGCATTCGATGCACTTGGTGGCAAAGGGCCATTACGTATTGTTGCTTTGTCAGACTACATGCATCACAGTACATTTGAAATGGAGTTTAATATATTTTATAATGTATGATAAAGTAAGGCATTGCGCAGGCATTTGGCACGGCACAGCCCGTCTTGCGCATTGGCTCGGATATTTAACAGAAGTAGAGAAAGTAGATTCCAAGTGTAAAGTTGGTGGAAGCTGCAGACAGAAAGAACCGTTTTAGCAAAACCGGCTTGCTTACAATTACAACAGATTCTATAGAGTGACAGAATACAAGTATTTTACTCTTTTTAGAACTAACTTAACTGTCCATTTTTAGTTTAAACCATTTCAGATGAACAAGCCTTAGATATTCAAAACATTACCTGTATATAAGCAACCAGAGCTGCCCCTTGACCTTTTCCTTATGTGGTTATCATCCCAGCATTGCGGACCGGGGGATTGGGGTGGAGGGGGGTTGTGGGTGGAGGGGGTGTGTCTTTAGGTAGGGTGGGGGGTCCAATGCGGGTAAACTCTGAAGGCCGCTGTCTCCTGAATGGTTGGCCATTCTGGTTAATCAAACCACATTCTAACACTCTCTCATATAGGTGAACATGTTTAAAATCTCTCTCTTGGGGCCTATCCAGTGACAGTGGCCTATAGGAAACTATGGCTTCTTTACCTGTTCTGAAAGTAATGTTTTAGCAAAACCTGCTCACTCACAATTACTACAGATTATATGGAGTGACAAAAAGAAAGTATTTTACCCTTTTCAGAAGGAAACCTATCTAATGTACCTAATTTTAACATGTCAGATGAGTAAGCCTGAGACTCTCAGACTGTTCCCTGTATATAGGCAACCATTTTGACCTTTTGTGGGCCTTATACAAAATTCTTCCCCCTCATCTTTCATCTTTGCCAAAAAGCTTTCCCGTTTCCCTCCCCCGTACGTGTGAGCCTGCAGGTAACTGCACCTGTAATTGACACACATTTGTGCGGTGAACTTCCAAACGATCTTGTCGTGCAGAGAGGTACGCAAATATGTACAAATCCGGCCGAGCCCAAGGCCCCGGGGAACGCCGTCTGAAGCTGCAACCGGAAGAACAGGAGTGGGCGGTTTTCCCATGATCCCAACACACTTTCCCATGGAAGGCAAAGAGCAGAGAGGTGAAGAGCAGCCCCCTCTAATCCACAGCCAACCGGGGGGATGAACAGCCAACCGGGGGGATGAACAGCCAACCGGGGGGATGCACTTTTCAATCTCCGTGGTCTCCGGGTTGCGCGCAAAATAGTTGTGCAGCACATCCTCCGTCACGACGGGCGAGGGTATATACGACGGGCGAGGGTATATACGACGGGCGAGGGTATATACGACGGGCGAGGGTATATACGACGGGCGAGGGTATATACGACGGGCGAGGGTATATACGACGGGCGAGGGTATATACGACGGGCGATGGTATATACGACGGGCGAGGGTATATACGAGAGTCACCGCAACTTAACAAGAGGAGAGGGATAAGAACGCCCCAGATCTATTACAAGACTGAAAAATACCACAAATAAATCACACCTCCAGTTATAATGCTTCCTAACGCTACTTAAGAGCCTCATAGTGACCTTTACACACAGACATGCGGCTAACAAACTGCACTTCAAATTTTATTACTGAACGTCTCTTTTTCAGCATTTACCTCTTTCTGGACACCGGCGAAGTCTAACAATGTGGGAAAACTAATAAGAACGAATTAAATTATTTTTTTACAGAATCATAGTGACAGAGCAGTTTTTTGTGACCCGATCCTGCCCCAGCAGCCTTGCCAACGGGGCAAACAAGGCACAAGAGAGATGAGAGCTGATATAAGCAGCTACAGACGGGCTTACACAGCCAAAAAACTATACGGGTGAACACTCCGGTCAGCCCGGCAACGAAAGGGGACAAATGTCCTGACGGATAGAGTTAGAATTTGTGCGGCGTAGTGCACCATGCAGGTCTATCACCTGAGTACACCTGTGTGGTAATGTACCATGCAGGTCTATATCACCTGAGTGCACCTGTGTGGTAATGTACCCTGCAGGTCTATATCACCTGAGTGCACCTGTGTGGTAATGTATCCTGCAGGTCTATATCACATGAGTACACCTGTGTGGTAATGTACCCTGCAGGTCTATATCACCTGAGTGCACCTGTGTGGTAATGTACCCTGCAGGTCTATATCACCTGAGTGCACCTGTGTGGTAATGTACCCTGCAGGGCTATATCACCTGAGTACACCTGTGTGGTAATGTACCCTGCAGGTCTATATCACCTGAGTACACCTGTGTGGTAATGTACCCTGCAGGTCTATATTACCTGAGTACACCTGTGTGGTAATGTACCCTGCAGGTCTATATCACCTGAGTACACCTGTGTGGTAATGTACCCTGCAGGTCTATATTACCTGAGTACACCTGTGTGGTAATGTACCCTGCAGGTCTATATTACCTGAGTGCACCTGTGTGGTAATGCACCCTGCAGGTCTATATCACCTGAGTACACCTGTGTGGTAATGCACCATGCAGGTCTATATCACCTGAGTGCACCTGTGTGGTAATGTACCCTGCAGGTCTATATCACCTGAGTGCACCTGTGTGGTAATGCACCATGCAGGTCTATATCACCTGAGTGCACCTGTGTGGTAATGCACCCTGCAGGTCTATATCACCTGAGTGCACCTGTGTGGTAATGTACCCTGCAGGGCTATATCACCTGAGTACACCTGTGTGGTAATGTACCCTGCAGGTCTATATCACCTGAGTACACCTGTGTGGTAATGTACCCTGCAGGTCTATATTACCTGAGTACACCTGTGTGGTAATGTACCCTGCAGGTCTATATCACCTGAGTACACCTGTGTGGTAATGTACCCTGCAGGTCTATATTACCTGAGTACACCTGTGTGGTAATGTACCCTGCAGGTCTATATTACCTGAGTGCACCTGTGTGGTAATGCACCCTGCAGGTCTATATCACCTGAGTACACCTGTGTGGTAATGCACCATGCAGGTCTATATCACCTGAGTGCACCTGTGTGGTAATGTACCCTGCAGGTCTATATTACCTGAGTACACCTGTGTGGTAATGTACCCTGCAGGTCTATATCACCTGAGTACACCTGTGTGGTAATGTACCCTGCAGGTCTATATTACCTGAGTACACCTGTGTGGTAATGTACCCTGCAGGTCTATATTACCTGAGTGCACCTGTGTGGTAATGCACCCTGCAGGTCTATATCACCTGAGTGCACCTGTGTGGTAATGTACCCTGCAGGTCTATATCACCTGAGTGCACCTGTGTGGTAATGTACCCTGCAGGTCTATATCACCTGAGTGCACCTGTGTGGTAATGTACCCTGCAGGGCTATATCACCTGAGTACACCTGTGTGGTAATGTACCCTGCAGGTCTATATCACCTGAGTACACCTGTGTGGTAATGTACCCTGCAGGTCTATATTACCTGAGTACACCTGTGTGGTAATGTACCCTGCAGGTCTATATCACCTGAGTACACCTGTGTGGTAATGTACCCTGCAGGTCTATATTACCTGAGTACACCTGTGTGGTAATGTACCCTGCAGGTCTATATTACCTGAGTGCACCTGTGTGGTAATGCACCCTGCAGGTCTATATCACCTGAGTACACCTGTGTGGTAATGCACCATGCAGGTCTATATCACCTGAGTGCACCTGTGTGGTAATGTACCCTGCAGGTCTATATCACCTGAGTGCACCTGTGTGGTAATGTACCCTGCAGGTCTATATCACCTGAGTGCACCTGTGTGGTAATGCACCATGCAGGTCTATATCACCTGAGTGCACCTGTGTGGTAATGCACCCTGCAGGTCTATATCACCTGAGTGCACCTGTGTGGAAATGTACCCTGCAGGTCTATATCACCTGAGTGCACCTGTGTGGTAATGTACCCTGCAGGTCTATATCACCTGAGTGCACCTGTGTGGTAATGTACCCTGCAGGTCTATATCACCTGAGTGCACCTGTGTGGTAATGTACCCTGCAGGTCTATATCACCTGAGTACACCTGTGTGGTAATGCACCATGCAGGTCTATATCACCTGAGTGCACCTGTGTGGTAATGCACCATGCAGGTCTATCGCCTGAGTGCACCTGTGTGGTAATGTACCCTGCAGGTCTATATCACCTGAGTGCACCTGTGTGGTAATGTACCCTGCAGGTCTATATCACCTGAGTACACCTGTGTGGTAATGTACCCTGCAGGTCTATATCACCTGAGTACACCTGTGTGGTAATGCACCCTGCAGGTCTATATCACCTGAGTACACCTGTGTGGTAATGTACCCTGCAGGTCTATATCACCTGAGTACACCTGTGTGGTTTGTGGTAATGTACCCTGCAGGTCTATATCACCTGAGTACACCTGTGTGGTAATGTACCCTGCAGGTCTATATCACCTGAGTACACCTGTGTGGTAATGTACCCTGCAGGTCTATATTACCTGAGTACACCTGTGTGGTAATGTACCCTGCAGGTCTATATCACCTGAGTACACCTGTGTGGTAATGTACCCTGCAGGGCTATATCACCTGAGTGCACCTGTGTGGTAATGTACCCTGCAGGTCTATATCACCTGAGTGCACCTGTGTGGTAATGTACCCTGCAGGACTATATCACCTGAGTACACCTGTGTGGTAATGTACCCTGCAGGTCTATATCACATGAGTACACCTGTGTGGTAATGTACCCTGCAGGTCTATATCACATGAGTACACCTGTGTGGTAATGTACCCTGCAGGTCTATATCACATGAGTACACCTGTGTGGTAATGCACCCTGCAGGTCTATATCACCTGAGTACACCTGTGTGGTAATGTACCCTGCAGGGCTATATCACCTGAGTACACCTGTGTGGTAATGTACCCTGCAGGTCTATATCACCTGAGTACACCTGTGTGGTAATGTACCCTGCAGGGCTATATCACCTGAGTACACCTGTGTGGTAATGTACCCTGCAGGTCTATATCACCTGAGTACACCTGTGTGGTAATGTACCCTGCAGGTCTATATCACATGAGTACACCTGTGTAGTGAAGCACTTTGCAGTTCTGTAGCTGAGTGAACATGTGAACCCTGTAGGTCTTTCTGGGGGCCCCATCCCTCTTTTCTGCACTCAGCAGGTCTATATTACCTGAGTACACCTGTACCTGCCCACTGATACGCTCAGCAGGTCTCCACCTGGGCAGGGCCCTGTTCCCGCCTCTGTCTCAACATTTCCCACTGGGTTGTTTCGGTCTCTGGTTCTGAGCTCTGCGTCGAGGCGACGGACATGTTTGGAGAAGCACAGATAACGAGCTCCCAGAGCTCCCGCGCCGACCACTAACTCCCCCGAGCTCCACAGAGCTCAAACAAGGCTGAGCGATGATGACGACGCGCACACGCACGCACGCACGCACAGCACACACCCGCCCGGTTATCACACACAGGGTGATTACAGCACAACATAACCACAGAACTACGGAGCTGCTAGCGTGTCGGGTCAGGGGATGTAGGGTCAGGGCAGAACAGCAATGAGGGATAAAAATAGAGCAATAGGGGAAAATTCAGAGTCCAAAGCGCTGTACAACACAGCTCAATTTCCCATGATGCCTTTCAGCTAGAGGATCTTAATTTTTTCCTTAATTTCCTTAAGCTTAATGATCAAGATTTACCATCAGCCATGGAAGGAGGAACTTCCCCGATTACAGTCTACACATCATCTACAAACACACACACACACACACACACACACACACACACACACACACACACACACACACACACACACACACACACACACACACACACACACACACACACACACACCGAAAAGCTGACTAAGTCAGCTCTTTTAAAATGGTCAGGACATTATACGGGCCCCTGGTTACTGCAAAAATTAAGATGTCCTGTTGTGCACAATAAACCAAGGAACTGAACTGACAAAAAGGGATTTAGACACCCAGGCTCTGTACTACAGAATGATGACAAGCACAACTATTACTTATGCTTCATAAAAATTATTATTGGTTATTATTAATTTAAAAAAATGTTTTAGCATTAATGGTGGTTGGTGGAGGAGAATGATCACAGAAAGCTTCAACAGAGAAAGGTTAGGAGCAGTTTAGTGCAATCCATGCTAATGCAAACGCAGACCACTGCCAACGCTTCCGTTTGCGGATTCCCACAGACAGGAAGTGACACGTGCCTGGAGAATACTACACTTCCTGCCACTTCAAACACTCCCATTTATTATAAACAATAAACATGCCTGACAACTTGTGCATTTAACAAAACGGGGTGAATTTGTTCTTTTTTTTTGGCATTCATGATGGTACGCTACATCAAACATTATGCACATAGACAAGTATTACTCAACAGCAATCTAACAATCTATAATGAAGAAAGAGAACGACTACAAACCTGTGGACAATCCATTTCTTCAGTTCCCGTTGGCATTAGATATGCTAATGAATACAGCTCGATTAGTAAATGAAGGGTGTTGTCTTGGACTCTTGTACTCAGTCACAGCAGAGTAATGGAATTGCTTGCTTTTGGTACAGGTACCCTATACTAGACAGGGCTCTTCAGTTGAAAGGCAAGTAAAGAGCTGAAACCACTTGGATTTCACTTTTCATAATGTAAGCCCTGCAAAACCAGTATTGCTCAATGAATACAATCCTTCGGTCCGGCTCGTCTTCTGCCTTTAACGGCCTTTTCCTTCCTTTTGTAAACTTGCTCAATATTTGTACTGCTTGTGAACTGACTAACAGCCTCTGTGAAATCAAACATTAGCTTGCACATCATAAATATAATAACTATATTTGTATAGTACCTTTTTTTTTATTTTTTAGGATGCATCCAAAGTGTTTCAAAGAACATATGGTTAAAACAACTGGAGCAATCTCATGAACCATGCAATAAAAGATGCAATAAAAGTCAAGAGAATGATAAATAATTTATAAAACATGGGCCTGGGTAGCAGCTGCTAACTTAAATCTGACCACTCTGCTTTCTCAGCAAGACTGACCTGGAGAGCCTCTTCTTGCCAAACACATTGCACACACTTTTGAGAAAAGGTTAGGACTGGACCATTCTAACCTGGAGAGCCTCCTCTTGCCAAACACATTGCACACACTTTTGAGAAAAGGATATGACTGGACCATTGATAACTACGTGCATAATACACTCAATACTACCTGCTAGCACACCCACAGGCACCTCAGCTCAAGCCACGTTCTTTTATTTGAGCATTTATGCAAGTCGCGCTATATCAGGCTAGTCACAGCCTCAGCTGCTCTGACGCGCTTCGTACGCAGCTGTCTGATGCATAGGCTTGCATAAGATGGGGTAGGACTGTAGGAAACTGACAGTCAGCACTCATTGGCTAGTAGCAATCATTGAGTGACCGCCCTCTGTCCCGCCTCAAGATGTCACGGAACATAGACGGTCTGTGGTTGGTTATCTCGCATGTCAATCAAAGGCGCCATCTTGTCAAAGTGGGCGGCTCTTTACAGCGTTAGGCAAGTCCGTGGACTAGACTTTGTGTTTATCACAAAGTCTGGCCTTCGCAAGACTAATATCGGGCCCATTTTGTTGCCATCATGCTTGAGAAACAGGAGACGTATGATGATGACGAGTCTCAATAATATCAGAAATGTCTCATTGTCTCAATAACATGCTATTCGCTAACATTTCCAAGACAAAATGCAGATGAGTGCTGATTGGATCCAATGTGTAGTACTCTGATAAGTTTGACTCTGCTGATACAGAATTAACATGTATGTTCATACAATAATGTGAAATTATTGAGAATGACAACAAATTTTAGTGTACTTACAGAAATATTTCAACAGGGATCAACGAAATTTGCGACATCAAGCCTAGTCCCGCTGCCTATATGCATTTGTGAAATTTCAGGACTTGATTTAACTTTAGATCAGCCACCTATGTCTCCACATTGCTTGTTTTAACACAAGTTCTGCAGTTCCCCTTAGTGATACACAGAAGCCAATGCACAGTGAGACAGCAAAAACACATTTTCTTCCAATAGGCCTACCACATAGCCTATATCATGCATCAACCTTCACAGAAGCCCAAATGTAGACCTATAATGTGCTCAAGTTGTGCTCACTACCTGTTCAAATTCATTATTAAATTAAAACCAGATTTCATACAAAGTGTTGCTATAAATAGAGAGAAGTCTTTGCGTGTTGGCTCACACTCACGTTATTACATAACACAGGGCTTGGAGGCAATAAAGCGTTGGGCGAACACAATGACCAAAACATCAGCACGCACCGTTCTGGTCTAATTAACGGCTGACGGATCTTCCTTTCACCTCACTAACGTTTCCCCGAGATCATCAGTTTAACGGTTTGTCCTTTACATCATTTCGAACGGCCCCCCACTGCTAACACGCGCCTACAGGAGCACTCATCCAAACGCAAATATCAGCAGCTCTTCCGCACTAGCGCTTTTACCCTCGATAGGTTTTTCTCCCGGCAGCCAGGAGACCCGTAGGCGACGTTAGCTTTAGCTACACGTTGGAGATCACCGTTTCACAGAACAGATGGAAACCGTCGCTACAGTCACCGTCCTGTCCCTACCGTCAGAGCAGCTAGCGCTGATTTACTTCAAATGGAGCCTATTATCCACTGCCAGCCGCCACAATACAAATAAGCCAGAAACAATGAAATTGGATGAGGTCTCCAGTCCCAGTGTTTGCTTTAAAAATTAGCATTGATTCCAAATTAATTACAAGTCCAAGCTTTCCGAATAGGGAGGCATTGTATCATAAGCTAAAACCTGTAACTGGATGATTATGGGGATATTGGATGCTGGGCAGCTTACAGCTACAGAAATGATTGGTGTGTGGCGGTGGGCCAAAAACCCCAGACTCTTCCATTCCGTCGTGGAAAAACCCCCCCAAAAAAAACACGGTCAGAAATCAAACCCGTTAACAAAACATCCAGGAGTACAATCACACACATAAACTGCTGCTGACAACGTTGTAACATCAGGTCAAAAGCATTCACGTCTTGTACAGTACAGTGCAAATTCAGCCCCAAAATATAGCCTATTAGCCTACAACACACAAGCAGGCGGATTAACAAATAAAAATCGCTTTCCTGTTTCCTGAGTAGTTTAACTGACAGTTTTTCTTTTCTTCCTCTCTGTGTAAACAGCACACTGGTAAATGTGAAGCAGAAAGCTAGGCACTTAGGACACTTATATCTCTGCTGTGGTTAACCACATTGCACACACAGGGCCTGCATGTACTGCATATTACCACACAATATCAATTAAGAACAGGGTGCCTCGCCTGTGCATGAAATGCAAGCTCTTTCTCAGAAGTCATATGACTAAAGGATCACTAAATATTTCTGCATATAGTTTGTTGTTTACATTAATTATTCAGAATAGTAACTTGTGGCATGAAGCTGGAATGTATTCATTATGCTGGAATTGTCCACATAAATCCCTCTGATAAACTGTCCCGGCACTTTTATTTAAACAAATAATTGTTTTATTAAGAGTAAATATTTGCTCTCATGAAATACATTATGTCAATGTCAGCAGTGTTTTGGCTGCTATCAAGTGAGCTTCCCCTTGATAAGACCTGCATAAAGCTTGCCTCTTGGCCAGGCTATATGTTAGATAAAGATTTGCACAGTATTTAATTCAAAACATCCACATTGTGGTTGGCAGCATGTCAATGCTTAGTTTTAATATCCTCTTATCACACAATACTGATGCTTGCTTACAGAAAAAAAGAGATAGCTGCACTTAATTCAACCTTGAATTTTTGGCAAAGATTGTTTCCCAAATATTTTGAAACTTGACCCGACTGTAGGAAAGTTGACGATGGATAGTTGGCAAGCGAAAATATTCTCTGGGAACACAGACTCAATAGTAAACACTGAGGCACTAGAAGTGCATTTTGGATCTCTGATGATCATGAGTAGCCAATGTTTCCCAGCTTAGCCCCCAGTCTCACATGAATCACACCTACAAGAGCGTGATTCACATTGTGATCCTGAGATCACATGGGGCCGTGACAGCCCTCCCCGGGGCTTTTAGAGAAAGGATCTCGGCACCGCATGCGTGTCACGCACAAACAGATATGCGAATCTGCGCCTTTTGCAAAATACTAGAGGCCCCAACGCGACCGTTAGAGTGAACTGTGTGACCCCTGAGTGTGTGACGTTCCGGAGTGACTAGCAGAATTTGGTAGACAGGTGAGCATTTCTCTCATTCCAGCTCTGACTATAAGTTATAATTTATAAGTTATACTTTATTGACCCCGTGGGGTAATGTGGCCTCTGCATTTGATCCATTTGAACTACTTAGGAGCAGTGGGCAGCCACAGTGCAGCACTCGGGGACCAACTCCAGTTCTGAGGCCAGTGCCTTGGTCAAGGACAATGGCAGGAGTTTACCTAACCTGACATGCATGTCTTTGGTGTGGGAGGAAACCGGAGTACCCGGAGGAAACCCACGCGAACACGGGGAGAACACGCTAACTCCACGCAGAGAGGACCCGAACCAGGCCTCAAACTCAGAACCTCTTCCTTGTGAGGTGACAGAACCTGCACCACCCAATGCACTCAGCATTGTATCAGTCACATGATCTCTCCCAAAGATCTCATTGGCCAACTGGCCTGTTGTTTTCCCCATTTTGTGACACACGACTCACAAGGTTCGTGCTGCATCATGGCTATTGCACGCCACAGTTAGCATGTAATTATACAGCATGGATTACCCTCCGTGTGATTTAACCAGCATCTGTTGATTTCATTACGTTTAACAGAAAAATGGGCCAGGACTGACAAAGCAAAATGTGTCTGCCCGCCACCTGCATTATTATATAAAATAAAAGATATGTACGTTGTTGCCTCGAAATAACTCATTATAATAATGGCACAGAGTTTGGTTCCGAAAAGCATTCCATGAACAATAATGGGCTGTTTGACTGTAACATCTCACACTTTTGCTCAACTTACTTTGCTCAACTACCCTTTTACGTACCCCCCAAATAAGAGGTATTACTACAGCTCTATCTACACCCTCACCCAAATAAGAGGTATTACCCACTACACCCTCTCTATTCTATACACCCCCTCCTTTAGATAAGAAACTCTGCTCAGTACACTCCCACCCCACAGTTTTAATCATATCTGCTTCATTAAGCAGGAGACTGACTCCTGTCCCAATTCTCTTGAGGAGACAAGTAGACAATAGGGTACAGAGATTACTGCCCACCATTTCACGCATCGCACGCCAGCGCTGCTGTGCTTTTGCACGTGCTGAAATTCACAGCGCAACTTTATACACTGTGTTATTTCCTTCGCCATTTGGAGAGAAAAAAAAAAAAAAAAAAAAGTAAATCAAATTTTTAAAAAATAAAGTGACGGAAACGTGTTTCCCCACTACCCGTCTAGTCTTTATGGGACTCCGACGCACTGCGCTAATCTGATATAATCTCCCACCGTGTCGGGCACTCTCGCTGGGCAGATGGGAAATCACCAGTGCTTACCCCTGTGCCACAGACAACCCTCGGGGAGAGGGGCTTCCCAGGTTTACTGTCAAGGGGTGTCCACACAGCCAGCCGTGTAAACACGCTACACTATCCCAATTTGTTTCGTTTTCAGCTGCAGGGGGTCATCGCCATGGTTACCAGTCCCTCTTAGCACATCCTGCTGTATAAGAAGCAGCACACTGAGCTGCCGTTGTTGCTGCTCTGACCTCTAGTGCATCCTATAGTCTGCCACAACAATAGCCGAACACACACTTCAAAGCAAGGTGATACCTTCCCTGTACCATGGAGCAACAAACCAAAACTGAAAGATTCGTTCACACTGTTTTATTCTTTTCTTTGATTTTAAATGTTTTATTTTTTTTTATTTTTTTTTTAAATGTCGTGAAGCTACAATAAACACAGTTGTAAATATTTTGAAAAATATTTTGTTTTACTTCCTACATATGTGAATCAGTCGCCTTCATCACAGCCTTCAAAAACATTCACAAGCATCACGAAATCACGTAGTCATGTAAGCAGAAAGGAAACCAGAAGCTGCTGCATCCCCCCCCCCCCCCCCCACCCCGACGACTGTCACGCGGTCTTGGTAAAGCCATCACAGCAATCACACTATACAAGACTTATTACTACAAGGAGCACACAGGAAACAGAAACACAGCCTAGCCTACTCGCTTTACACGATTTCAAAAATAATTGCAACTTGGCTATATGGTTGCAAATGTTTGGATTATTTATGATGGAGAATGTAGTGATTATTTTGCAGAAAACAAACTTTTATATAGATATATATATATTTATTAACTGCTTATAGATTAAATGCCGAAATAACTTGCGGTATGGAAACTAAGGCTGTGATAACATTTATAGCCTACACCTTACACCTTGTTATAGCACGCGAGCAGCTAACACGGGATTCCCGAGAGAAAGCCTACAAGCGACCTTACATCATGTAGCCAACAGCAGCAGCCAATGTCATTCTTTAAAAAATACTATTTTAGTTTTCATTAAACCTAAATGTTCCTTCTAATAATTTAAAATGCGCAATCAAAAGCAACTATCGGACAAAAGAGCTCAGCAAAAATGATACTCTGTTCAATAGGCTACGTTTCGAGCAGTCCCTCCACATAATAGTGTGGATGGTTTTAATGACACGGTGAATCCAACATTTTACTTTTTAATGAGAATACAATGCTACTTTAATTCATGGTTAACATTAAATATTCCGTGAAGAGGAATTTTATTCTTAAATATCGCTTAAACCTGAATTTGTTATGCGCGCTCCGGTGTATAAACTAGCCCCGTAAAATGATCAAGACAAGCACAGTGAACAAGACGGTTAACTCCTAATTAAGAAGCTTGTCTGGACCTGCATAAAAATAAACTGCACGGGGTGGTAAGACAAGAGACTGTGCTGTTGCGAAGACGACACATAATCGATTTAATGTGGGGATGTGCATGTAAAAACAAACAAACCATGTTTCTAAGCCATACAAGATTCACAACAACGAGACGCGGACACAAAGAGACCCGATTGTAGCCTACATCGCCAGCGCTCTCTGTTCCCTTTCAAGCACATCTTCATATCGCAACACCTACCTACCTGATTTGTAAAGGAGCACCTTGACAAACCAGACCTAAACGAGCGCTAATATTGCAAGGTGCTTCTCCTGCTCCAAAACATAATAGCTTGCTATTGGCACGCAGGGAGTTTATTCGGTTATTTGCACTCGTGGAAATGATACGGCTCTGTAACAACAGTAACATACCTCTTCGATGTTATTCACTGCATTTCTGCAACTTGACATTTTCGTTGTGAAAGAAGAGGTTGTTGGAGAGCTGTAATCCTCCAATGTTTCGGCGATGAACTCGTCGACCGAGATGAACTCCGGCATTTTGTATATAAATTAGAATTTAATATTCCAGTGTAAAAGTTACAGTGATACAACACGAAGTAAAATGACCAAATAACAAAATATATATTCATTGAAAATAACTACCAGAACGTGTGCTCACTCCAGTCACCTACCCATCTCTCTTTGAATTAAATGGGAAGCGGAAAACGAGGAACCGTCTCAACAAGAACGTGTATCTGACACGCGCGGGGTGGTAACGCGCACTTACGGGTGCGCGCTTTGATAGTTTATTTTATGTGAGAAGAGCTTGGCATGGACCGTGCCTCACTTCGGTTACAGTTGGTAAATTAATATACAAACACCAATTCCGTGCAATTCATGCTTTATGGGTCCGGAAAAAATATTTGTAATGTTTTGTTTTCACAACGAAAATGCATATCAACACGGGGCGTGAGCTAAATACGTTCGATTAACTATTTGTCGTAATAGTTTCACGATATTGGTAACAGCCCTGGTAAGCTCTTGTTGAAATTTGGGACATTTTGCTGGGAGCAGTAAAAAAAACATTTTATCCAGACTTGTTTGTTTGTTTGCATAAATATTTTATTTAATATTTATTTTAAATTACAAAAATGTAGGCCTAATTATATTGATATGATTTGACACATTTTTAATACTACAAATACATATTGCCAGGGTTATCTTTAATTTCACGTTTTATCACGTCTTATGGTTTAATATGAAATGCGTCCTGTCAATGTCACAGACTCACAGCCTGTTCATATTACAAACATAAGTAGATTTTGAATGACTAGATGAGTATTATTCGTCACACAGTGTAGCACACTGACTTTATGTAGGCTACTATTGCGCATGTATGCCTTTGTCCAGAATGGTTCTTACAGACTGGTCATACCTGTATATTAATATTTGATTCCAAAGCATTAATTTTATGAGTTTAGGTCAGTCCAAAGGTAATGGACGGGGTTGAAGATATAACACCAGAAATATGTATTCAAAGCCCAAAAATAAAGTACAGTAGTCATATTGTGTGAATATACTGTATGCGAAATGTATTAAGTTTATTTTCCAAATTGATGGAAATATGTAAGTACTCTTCTGGCCACTAGGGGTACCTATCAAGATTTCCACAGGGAAATACAATACGTAGACATTGGACTAAATAGGGTTTGCCCTGCAGAGCTCTGTATATTTTGAAGAGGGCTTCCTGGGCCAAAAGGAAACGGGTTTTCCACGCACAAAATTGTTCTAGAAGATAATTACTTACCAAGATACAAGGCATTTGAAAGGGAAGTGGTTAGCCAAGATAAAACGTAACAGATGTGTACATTATTGTTTTCGTATCGACTTTTTGAAAATTGTGTAAAGAAACTATACAAATAGTTTTGGAAAACAGTTAATTATTATTATTTATGTCCACTGTATTCTTTGTGTAGATTTTTCACAAGAGACTTTTGGAACTTAATACTTCACTGCCAGTGTGTGTATAGGCCTCACTCTCACTCTCACTCTCAGTCTCAGTCTCACTCTCACTCTCACTCTCACTCTCACTCTCACTCTCACTCTCACTCTCTCTCTCTCTCTCTATATGATGATTGCTGCTTCTTGGCAGAAGATAGCCATCTCCTTACTGATTATTAGTTGGTCTCTTGCGATCATGAGCACGTAAGTGAAATCAGGAGGCCAGCCTTTGATTTGCACGTTTTTTGGCAAATGTGACATTTCCTAGCAGGATTATGTGCTAGTTCTGGAGGGGAATCTTTGTGGACCTTCAGGTGTCTCTTCAGCCCACCAACCGACTTGCAAACCTTACCACATACTGGACAAGCGCTACGATATAATCCAGAAGGCAGAAGGTCATTGTATGCAGCTTGATCCTGCCTATACTCATGTGCTCTTGTATGGCTTGCTAAGCCTGCTTTTGAGAGAAAGATGTGACTGTAGACATTACAAGCAAAACTAGGCTGAAGGTTCTCAGGAAAGGCATTTTGAACTTGTTTGCGGATTGCCCTTTTGAGCTTAGCATGTTCGAATCTGTCATTTTCAAAGATATCACAACCTTTCCTTATGGCTTCACGCCATGAGTTTCTGTCAGAGGCTACAGATTCCTAATTCAACAAATCAACATTAATTGACTTTAGGTTGGATTTTATGACATCCTTATGCCTCTTCTTTGGCTTGTATTGGGGGCGCTTATTTTTGGTTAGCTCACCATACAAACATTGCTTTGACAACCTATAGTCATCCATTCTAACCACATGACCTGACCAGTGCATTTGGCAGATGATAATGTGCTTTTCAATACTGGAAATTCCAGCTCTTTCAAGAATAGTAGTGTCAGGAGTAAGCCATTCCCATTTAACACCAAGGATTTGTCTAAGGCAGTTCTGATGGAATCTCTCCAATGCCTGTAAATGACGACGATATGTCGTCCAGGTTTCAGCTGAGTAGAGAAGGGTGGTAAGGATACAAGTTTCATAAACACTTAGCATAGTTTTCAAAGTAATCCCGCAATCCGAGCAAACCCTTTCCTCTAGTCTACCAAAGACAGAGGTAGCCTTTCTGCATCAAGAGAACCATCTCTGCATATCATTGATCCAAGATAAACAAAAGTGTCTACCGCTTCCAGATTGGTTTCATTCACAGTGATGTTAGGTTCGGTAAAAGGTTCGCCTTTTATATAGATATATATATACATACAGACGGGTGACAAATTAAAGGAAAAACCAACAAAGTGTCTTACTAAGTTGTTGGGCCACCACCAGCCTCAAGAACAGCTTCAACGTGCCTTGGCATAGATTCTGCCTCTCGTCTAACATAGAATCTAGTCTCTGGAACTCTACTGGAGGGATGGAACACCATTCTTCCAAAAGATATTCCCCAGCTAACAAAATGAGGTTCCCAGGATGTCCCCTGAACGTCTCGAAATGTCATCAGGACGTTGCCTTGACGTCTTCTTGTAAGGTTTTCTCAACGTTACGTGGACGTCACAGAGAACATTTTCTGGACATTCTAGTAACGTCCCCCAG
Organism: Synaphobranchus kaupii; assembly: GCA_029718625.1. NCBI lineage: Eukaryota > Metazoa > Chordata > Actinopteri > Anguilliformes > Synaphobranchidae > Synaphobranchus > Synaphobranchus kaupii. The sequence continues at coordinate 4,746,576 of CM056380.1, forward strand.
AAATTCATTACATGACGTTATATTGTAACCAGTAACAGACGTTACAGGAACGTCGCTGAATGTCCCATGAATGTTATGAGCACAACATCATATCATAACCGGATAGGGACATCGCTTGACCTTCCCTGAAAAATTCTAATTAAATGTCATATTGTAACCAAACAGTGACCTTCCTAGGACTTTAATAACGTTCTAGTAATGTTTTTAGGACATCCCTAGGGAACGTCACATCATAACTTTGAGGGGACTAAAAGGGGACGTCCACTGTTAGCTGGTTCCCTCATTTAGTGTGTTGATGATGGCGGTGGAGAGCGCTGTCTAACACGTCGGTCCAAAATCTCCCAAAGGTGTTCAATTGGGTTGAAATCTGGTGACTGCGATGACCATAGCATATGATTCACATCATTTTCAGACTCAAACCATTTAGTGACCCCTCATGCCCTGTGGATGGGTGCATTGTCATCCTGGAAGAGACCACTCCCATCAGGATAGAGAGGTTTCATCAGTGAGGATGAGGAGGGCCACTGCATCACATGGGTGAACAGACAGGAAATAACAAAAAGGTTACTCAAAATATGTTCATCAAAAGGCAGGGGAAAGTACAGAGCCAAAAACCTTTGGAGCAGCCAGTCTCAGGTACAAATGAAACCCCCCCTTTGCCTGGGGAACCAGGCCCTTTTGTAGGGCCAACTCCTTGATGAAGATAGGGGTGACAGGTGGCCTGACAAGAAGCCTCACCTGTTACCCTGCCTGCATGTAGCGCCAGTGCTGACCACCAGGGGGCAGCACACCAAATCCCTTCCCGGCACCACAATAGGATAAAGGTGACCAGTCAGAATAACTTTGTATTGATTTGCAGTGACCCTTTCCTCTAAGGAGACAAGTGGACCCAAACCATGCCAGGAAAATGCCCCCCACAGCATAACAGAGCCACTGGACCCCCTCACTACAGGGGTTTTTCCTTTAATTTGTCACTCGACTGTATATATGCTGCATGGAGTGTAGGCATGATTTTAAGGCATGCTTGTTGATGGCATCTCTAGCGGCAGTTTTCCTTTTGAAAGAAAACCTGTAAAAAAAACAAAACCTGTTTTTTCTCAAGCTTTTGATAATGTTTTGGTTACATTTTTAATTACGTTATTTGTCAAATAAATGAGAATTACTGTAGATCGGCATTGATTATTGTACCAAAAATGTAAGCCTACTGAACTGAACCGAACCAAAGCGCACTGTGAGTTTTGTGAGCCGTTGCACCAATGCTGACTGAATGTTTGCTTTCTGATTTGCGGGAAGGGGAAGATGACCTTTAAGAAATAAAATGGAAATTATCCAAGAAAATCACACATCTTGGAGTAAATAACAAAACAATGACCTTTAAAGAAAATTGAGATTGTGAAATCAATACCTGACCTGTCAATGCCCAGAGGCAATATCTGTTAAGTTGTTTTGCATATTACCAAGGGAGGCCGTTCAAATGAATAAGTGAAGTCCAGTCCGGGAGTGGAGTGGCAGACAGCCCAGACTGAACACCTGCAGACACTGATTACATCAGGCTGTTTATATTTTGCACACAGCTGACACTACTACAGTGTGGATTGTGGTGTGGGTCCTTAAAACAAAATTAACTCGGCACAGAAGATCAAGTTAATTTGATATACACAGTAGCCGACCAGGGATAACACTCTCTGAGTCCCCGTGAAACTCCACTGGGAAAAACGGTACAGGAGAGCCGAAATGAAATGGCATCATTAATAAAGGCTGGAAGTCGCCCATCACAGCTGTCAGACCTCGTTAAAACTGCACTCAATCACCCGCAGGGGCTGCAGCCTGCGTTCCTAACCGCTTCACAAGTTCTGTCATGTGATGGTGCAGCTGAAAGTTCCCATGGTTTAGGCTACTGTTGGGTTACCGGAGCCCTGCACCTTTCTCGCGACAGTCTCCGGTACTCGCGGAGGCTTTTAAAGCAAAGCGGGCGTAGCCTAGGCTACTGCAAGAGAAAACGATTAAGAACCATATAAAGCTGACTTTTTGGAAATTTGTCTGTGATTTTGTTCGTGAAAAAAATGTACAGTATAGGCTAGGTCATGGAATCCTCTTCCGGAAAAGAATACTTCATTCTCAGTTATTTAACAGGTTCCTCAACAGTTAAAAGCATCTAAAACTAACTGTAGCATGTTCTCCACCGGCTACGGTGAAGTAAACCTTATGAAGTTGAGCTTGCATATTAGCGCAGCAGTCGCGTCACAGAAATAGGTCACTGTGCGTAAATATAACCGTCAACCCCATATATGAGTAAACAGACAACCAAAATTTTCACCTTGTGAAAATTGTGTCTCAAATTCGCTGCTGGCATTGTTCTCATTAGTTTCCAGGTAGCCTACAAACAGTCCCTCTAGCCCACATGTGTCTGAATCCAGTCCTGGAGAACCACAGTTATGGGGTTATTTTTGTGCCAAATTTCCGCGTGTCCCAGAGGATGCAGGGATGTCGAGAGACAGCAGGTGAGACCTTGTGTGCGCAGAACTACATGGAGTCACAAAGAGGTCATAATTATGTGCATATATGTATATTGGCAAATATCCAAATAAACTTTTATTGAGTTATTATTTTTCAAAATTAACGATTTTTTGTCTGACAATACTTTTTCTCTACAAAATTGAGTTCATGTGCGTGCAAAAAATCTCTTTGTGCACTCAAAATACCCTCTCGCAAGCGCAGAAATTTGGCACAAAAACAACTCCATACAGTGTCTGTTAGTTTTCAGTGTTTCAGCATCAGTGATTCATCCAAGGTGTTGATTGGCTAAAAAATCCACACACCTAGTTCTCAAGGCCTTAATATTATATTGATTCAAAAGAAACCACAAAAACACGCAAATACTTCTGCTTTGAGTTTGATGTCCCTGCTGTAGACATCAGCAGAAACCCTAAAATCGGGAAGAGTGGAAATAATGGAATTTCAGTCAGGACAACTCACGTATTCAAATTATGTATTTTTTATGAATATATCAAATTAAGTATAATGAATATACAATTGTTTTTGGTTTGGCAGCATGCACTACCTATCAAACAGGGAACACGACGCATCTCCCTCAGGTGCTAAACCAAAACCCCCCAGTACATAGAAACAGATCCAAACAACAGGTGGAAGCTGGGGTGGTGGAGGGCGAGAGCAATGGCAGTAGCAGAGCATACAGGAGCAGCACAGGAGAGGCCTGGCTCTCGCTTTTTAAAAAAGGGCCGCTCCATTAGCGATGTGTGCACGTGATTGGTTGAGTATGAGAACATGGCCGTGTCCGAATCAGCACTCTTCCACACTGTTGAGTAGCCTTGGTAAGTAGATAGGGCGAGAAAGTCGTAGAGTATGCGGAAATATTTCAAATTGCAGTATACTTCAAACACCCGGATGGCACACTTACTTCCGGGGTTTCGCTGAGTACATTCGGGAGCACACTTTTCAAGAAGTACACGAACATTTTGGTCACATAAATATGACGTAGAGCTTAGTTTTAAAAAAATGAGACGCAGCTTTGCTGACGTTTTCCTTCGAATACAACAAAAACAACACGTGACATGGCAGCGCAAGAGTGGGGCGCAGGGTTGCCAGCCAAATGGTGACTCAAAACTAGCCCAAATTATAGGCTATTTTTAACCGAAACCAACGTATTTTAAATAGAAATCATCATGTTTTTACTTTTTAAAATAAGTGCGTGCTTTGCGACATTTCATTTTTACCCGTGACTTTGAAAGTATCCCAATTTAGCTGTAAAACCGCAGACATGGCAACACTTATGACCTGCTTACGACACTTCCACAGTGCGGTTGGAAAATAGTATGTCAGATATTTTTCGCGGACTACTAAACAGTGCACATTAAATGGCACACTTCTGCCAGTGCACTGTACGCAGGAGACAGGGCACAGAAGATAGGGCTCTGATTCAGACACAGTGCACAGTATGCAGGAGACAGGGCGCAGTAGACAGGGCTCTGATTCAGACACAGTGCACAGTATGCAGGAGACAGGGCGCAGTAGATTCGGACACAGCCCATGTCATTGCTGAGGCCGGCCACTTGTTGGGTGCAGCTTGAGTTTCCTGACCGAACTTGCGATGCGCATTTCATGCACGACGCTCATGTACAAATCTAAATTTAAATCTGAATCTGTTCATTGCAATTAATTCCTATATTTAAAGGGAAGGAAAAGTAACTGTGGAACTTTCCGGAAACGTCTGTAGAAATCCTGTCCAGATTAAGACTGACAGAGTGACAGCAGGACAGATTTTAATTAAAACCAACAGCTGTCTGCACAGGCGCATGGTTTAGGACTGAGTTTACCCATAATCCATCGATTCAGCTGTCAATCAGTGCACTCAGGACAACGTGGGCCAGCAAATAAACATTTTACCATTTTCAGCTCTTTCCATCAACAGTGCATATTCACAATAATATACCATAAAGCCCCAATAATGTTCACGTGTTGCAATTTTTATTAAATACTCCCCCCTCCATGCTTAAAAAATCAAAAAATATGTTATCCTTCAGTATATCATTCTTAGCACTTTCAGATACAAGGGCTACATTTTCACTGAAAGATCCCCATTTGGCAGAAGAGTTACCAAATTGTAAGTTTGCATACAACATCGCCCCGTTTAACTGCTAAAATGGGGCTGTTGTCGTGCGTACATTTTTTATGCATGGCATGGTTTTTATTAATTACACAATTAAATTTAATTAAGGATAAACTTTTAAAGATAAATTTAATTCTATCTGGAGCTTGAACCGCAGTCGGGACTTAAATGGCTCACCCATGGTGCAGATCCATTTTGTGTAGAACTAATGACACCAACTCAATTACCCAACAACCGCCCCCTATAATACCTCTACAACCATGGAAACAAGGACTGAGCCAGCCATTTCCTATTGTTAATAAAACACGTCATGCATATGTATTTCAGTGACCAATTAGCTTTTTTCAAATTGATTTCTTTCAGTTGACCATCGGGTTGACAGAATTGACAATAATGGCTTTCTGTAACTGGTAGCTAGATGTGTGTGCAGCGAGAAGATTTCAGGGACTAAGGGCCTGATTTACTAAGACCTTTAGCGGGTGCAAAAACTATTAGCACACACAAAACCAATAACACAACTAATGATTGGTCATGGTATTTGTTTTGCACCAATCATTGGTCATGTTATTAGTTTTGTGTGCGCTAAATGGTTTGCACATGCTAACGGTCTTAGTAAATCTGGCCCTATGTGTTCTTGGTACTGAGTCAATGAGTGTAAAACAAGATAAATTATGGATCAAATCTTGACTTTCACGCCTACAGGCCGATGGGAGGGAAAGGGATTGTGATTCATCACTGTTCTGGTCAGGACCTTTGTGGCAGCAGCCTGCTGGTAACACCATGATGGCACCGTTCTCATATTGGACATCTAGTCTACGGCTTGGAGAGCAGGATTAGGCTCAACACACTGGCACAATGTGTGGTGTATTCAATCGTAAAATAAATTTATGCAAAAAAAATAAATAAATAAAATTGGTAGAATACAGTAAAAAAGTGACTAATCAGACAAAAATCTATATTTCAAATAGTGATCAGCGTGTACAGTGCTTTTCATGCCTTTATCAATATTTCACACACTGCATAAAACTACACTGAGCAGCAAAGAACATGCATGTGTGTACTGGGTACTTTATAAGGGACACCTGTCTTGACCCCATTTTGGCTCAAGAATGCTTCTGTTCCTCTCTCTGTACCATTGAGATCTGGGGACTGTGCAGGAGGAAACCTCCTGTTCCTCTCTCTGTACCATTGAGATCTGGGGACTGTGCAGGAGGAAACCTCCTGTTCCTCTCTCTGTACCATTGAGATCTGGGGACTGTGCAGGAGCCATTGGAGTATGCTGAAGTCACTGTGGAACCTGTTCGTGGAACCTGCTTGAGATGTGTGCTTTGTGACATGGCGCACTATCCTGCTGGAAGTATCCATTTTAAAAAGGGTAGACCGTGGCCATAAAGAGATGCACATGGTCAGCAACAATGCTTAGGTATGCCGTGGCATTCAAATGATGCTCAATTGGTATTAAGGGGCCTTGATTATTGCCCTAAATCAGCCTTTGCCTGATTTATGAAAGCCAACAACCTTTTGTCTCATTTTATTTGTGTGTTCTGTGATCTTCCCCATGTTGATGGATGACTAATGGGGGTGCGTCCCAATATTCTTCACTCCCCACCTCCCTTCCTCCACTCCCCCACTACCACTCCTTTCCTCCCTTCCTCCACTCCCCCACTACCACTCCTCTCCTACCCGGAAGTATGCAAAACTGCCTGAACGTTTCGAGTACAAGTATTTGCATGTACAGTATCCAATGTAGCCTACCTGGCAATGGTTACGTATTAATGTAACCATTAATACGTAATTAAGCAACATAATCAGCAACAATATATTAAAACACAAAGATCGATTTCCGGGGCACAGAGTTGAGGAGGTGGTAGTGGAGGGTGCATTTTTCAAGTATTGGGATGCACCTGAGGTTTTAAGGCTTTTGTGTCTCCTCATATTTATTCCCCAGTGAAACAGAAAATGACCACATAATAGTTCCTAAAGTCTCAAGTGTGCTTAAAAAAAATAAAAATATGTATGGGAATATACTTAAATTAGGTTTTGTTTGTCACTATTTGTAGCATTTCTAATAATTGTGACACAAAATATATTTTTTATATTTATGTTTTATGAAGAATTTTGTTAATTTTACCTTAATTAAAGATTAGATGTTTCACCTCTGATACATTAGATGTAAGGACAAAGACATTTTTTAATAGCCTTTTTTGTTCATATTTTCCAGGGTTGCCTATATATATATATATATATATATATATATATATATATATATATATAAATATATATAAACTGGTGTGCAGGATATACCTCCAATGAAGAAAAGTTTCCTTAAAATCTAACACCAGCAGATCAGATGATTAAATTACTATGGCAACACTTTGCTGTAAGCATGTGTTGTGCTGTTATCACACAGCACAGGTCAAACAATACCTTGAAATACAGGATAACTGGACAACGAAAGATTTCACAAGGAAGAACACTATGGGTCCGCCATAATAATGCAAGGGACTGTCAGCACAGATTTTAGTATCCTTGTTAGTTTTTAATACTTTTGCGATTGTAATAAAACTAATAAAAAAGGAACAACTATGAATAACTATACAGTGATCATGAAAATGATTCCAATACATACATTTTGTGTAAACCGCACTTTGTTCATAATAATATTATTATTATTATTATTATTATTATTATGACCACATGAAAAGAAGCACAGCAGTTTGATTGTTGCTTTTTTGTTGGAGTAATTTTGGCAGGAGGAGCCCCTTGCTGATAAGTGTCCAGAGGCAGATCTAAGCTGGGAATAGAAAAGCGCGTGAAAGTAAATAAGTCAATAACGGATTGAAAGAGCAGGCGCTGGTCGGTGAAGATCATCCGTTGACGATGAGCTGGCTGATCTGGCCAGGGAGGGTGAAGAGGATGGTCGGTGAAGATCATCCATTGACGATGAGCTGGCTGATCTGGCCAGGGAGGGTGTAGAGGATGGTCGGTAAAGATCATCCGTTGACGATGAGCTGGCTGATCTGGCCAGGGAGGGTGTAGAGGATGAGGACGAGGAATATGGTCAGGATCGCCAGCACCAGCAGGGCGATGATGTACTTCTTGTACTTCTTCCAGATGAAGAAGACGAAGGTTTTCAAGGGATTCACAAACCAGTTGAAAGAGGTTTTGGGACGACTGGAGAGAGGAGGAGAAAGGGTTAAAAGCTAATGCACTGACAGCATAATTCCAGCAGAGGGAGCTCTGTCAGCCTCACAGGGGAGAAGGGGTGGGGAGGGGGTTGTTGGGACCGGGGGGGGGGGGGGGGGGGGAGTTGTTGGGACCGGGGGGGGGGGGGGGGGGGAGTTGTTGGGACCGGGGGGGGAGGGGGGGTTGTTGGGACCGGGGGGGGAGGGGGGGTTGTTGGGACCGGGGGGGGGGGGGGGGGTTGTTGGAACTAGGGGGTTGGGGAGGTGGGGTTGTTGACAGTTGAACCAATAATATTACTTGTAATATTTGGGAGTCTGCCATGAAGAATGTCCATTGAGAAACAAAATGGCTCCATCAATTAGGTAGCAGAAACGTTGCCCAGACTGCAAGAGGAACTTGACTTCTTACTAAATACTAGCATATGTAACAAAGACAGGAACTGCATTGCTGATTATCACTTCAACTAAAATACTGTCAAAACTGAAATTACATCGAGAAGAAAACAGTCCAAGTGATGCTTTGTTGCAAAATGCCCAAGGTTGTATTTGTTTGTATCCCAGTTTCTTTCCCAGTTTGTACAATCAGATTCACATTATGCAAGGCAGTTTTGCAAGGGTTAGGCCTTTGAGTTTTCAATGAAGGCGGTAAGATTGCTATTCTACAGCATGTCCCAATAGTAACACTGCGAGTCTGTTGCAAACACCCTATAAGATAAATGTGGTTGCCAGTTGAGTAGGACAGGAAAAGGCTCTCAGTGCCACAGCTAACGCCTCTTCTAACGCCTGACGTTGCCCTTTTGTGAAAGTGGCGATAAAAATGAAACTAATAAGACTGGAGCTGATAGGCCTTACAGAACGTCCTGAGTGTTTGTGAAAAACAGCACCACTAAGAGTGGCTTAATCACATGTACAGAGCAGATCTGGCTCTTCACAGTTTTGAGTGGTTTAACGCAGTCTGTGAGCAGTTTGGACTCAGAGATTATATTCATCTCCTGACAATCCTCAGGACTCAAAAATGATTGGAGGTTGGAACTACGCAACAGACAATGGAAAATTACAAACACTAATAAATATTCATGTTTGTGGTGGAAGTGTTGAATGCATTAGAGTTATAGTAGAGAGGTATTAGAGTTATAGTAGAGAGGTATTAGAGCTATAGTAGAGATACAGAAGTGTAGCAAGGGCACAAAGGTGTTGCAGTGCTGTAGAGTAGAAGAGAGGCAGAGCTGAAGCACAGGTGTATCAGAGGTGAAGCACAGGTGTATCAGAGGTGTAGCACAGGTGTATCAGAGGTGAAGCACAGGTGTATCAGAGGTGAAGCACAGGTGTATCAGAGGTGTAGCACAGGTGTATCAGAGATAAAACACAGGTATATCAGAGCTGAAGCACAGGTGTATCAGAGGTGTAGCACAGGTGTATCACAGGTGTATGAGAGATGTTTGCAGGGGTGCAGTAAGGGTGCGTTTCTCACTTGGGCTTGTCTAGCGGTTCCGGCTCTTTCCGCGCCAGGCCCACGGGATTGTTCTCCGCCTCCTCAGCTGTCACCAGCTGGAACTCCGCCTCCACCTTTCCCTTCGGAGAAAGATTAAACCCCCGCTATTCCACCAGCTCTCTCTTCCCGTACAGCACAATCAGCCACAGATTTCCCCACACAAGGGCTGTGACTGTAATTATGTGTAATTATTACCATCAGGAGAAACGTGTTCCCGCTGGCGTCCACAAACTGCAGGTCCTCCGGCTTCATCTGGCTGCGTTTGCTCTTCTTCTTCTTCTTCTTCTTTTTCTTCTTCTTGGCCTCCTCGGCCTCGCGCTCCTCCCGCTCGATGTCCTCCTGGCTCTTGAGCTTGATCAGGGGCCACCAGCCCTTCATCCGTTTGCTGCGGAAGATGGAGAATCGCGGGGGGGCGCGGTCCTTGGCCATCCTCACGTTGCACTGCTCCGAGGTCTTGGCCGCGCGCACCATGTCGTTGAGACGCAGCTCGATGGAGCCTGAAAGAGGGGAGTGTGGGGGTACAGGCGGCAGGTCAGGCCGACATCACAGCGCACACACTAGAAGCCCTGCATCGCTTCGCTTCAATTCAATTCAATTCAATTCAATTCAATTCAATTCAATTCAATTCAATTCAATTCAATTCAATTCAATTCAATTCAATTCAATTCAATTCACAGAGAAACAGAGAAACAGAGAAACAGAAGGAGAGTTGGGCAAAAACCAGGCCTGAACCCCCAACCAGCAAAACGAGGTAAGAAACTCCCCGGTGGGAAGAAATCCCAGGAGGAACCTGGCTAGAGAGGGGGGGCCCATCCTCCGCTGGCCGGCCCGGTTTAAACTAAAGGAACCTGGCTAGAGAGGGGGAGCCCATCCTCCGCTGGCCGGCCCGGTTTAAACTAAAGGAATCTGGCTAGAGAGGGGGAGCCCATCCTTCGCTGGCCGGCCCGGTTTAAACTAAAGGAACCTGGCTAGAGAGGGGGGGGCCCATCCTTCGCTGGCCGGCCCGGTTTAGACTAAAGGAACCTGGCTAGAGAGGGGGGGCCCATCCTTCGCTGGCCGGCCCGGTTTAAACTAAAGGAACCTGGCTAGAGAGGGGGAGCCCATCCTTCGCTGGCCGGCCCGGTTTAAACTAAAGGAACCTGGCTAGAGAGGGGGGGGCCCATCCTTCGCTGGCCGGCCCGGTTTAAACTAAAGGAACCTGGCTAGAGAGGGGGGGGCCCATCCTTCGCTGGCCGGCCCGGTTTAGACTAAAGGAACCTGGCTAGAGAGGGGGAGCCCATCCTTCGCTGGCCGGCCCGGTTTAAACTAAAGGTGGAATTCGCCACAACACCCCGCTCTCCTGCGCCCTCCGGTCCTCACCCAGGAAGTCGTTGGCGGCGATGCGGTCGTAGTCCCAGACCTGCAGCACCAGGACGGCGGGTTGGCGGAACTCGGACTCCTCCAGGGAGAACAGAGACTCCTTCTTCTTGAAAGTGATCTCCTTCTCCGTGGGCAGGTAGTCAAAGCGGAAGACGAAGCGCCAGTTGAAGTTGCCCTCTCCCGTCAGAGAGTTAAAGTGCACATCCGTCTCCTGCCGCTGCGCCTCCAAACCTTTAATCCAGCTGGAGAAAACACACACATACACGCACACACGCACGCACATACACATACACACACACACACACACACACACACACACACACACGCACGCATGCACATACACACACACACACACACACACACACACACACACACGCAAGCAAGCACGCACGCACGCACGCACGCACGCACGCACGCACGCACGCACGCACGCACGCACGCACACACACACACACACACACACACACACACATCTTAAGATAAGAAAAGGAAAAAGAAAAGGGTAGGAGTATGGCATCCCTGCTTGTGTGTGTGATCTGTGTTCACTCACCCTTTTACATAAATGTCACTAGACAGCTCTCCAGTGAAGGGATTGACATCATCCAGCACCACATCATCCATGTTCCATATGATAACACGCAGCTCGTAGCTACAGTTCAAACGCAAACAAATTTGGTTCATTTTACTCTCCACTCTTACAAATGTAAGCCTAAAAAATATTCACCTTCCCCATCCTTTACATCAGGTGCTTTTCACCGTGCATCCATTTGAGCTTCATTATTAAACATCTCCTGGAGCCTAAATTATATAACATGCAAGAATCCAGCTTTCAATTGTAATGATCAGAATGAACTTTGTTGAAATGCGAGAGCAATGTTGTTTTCATACAGAAATGAGATGATTTCTTTCAGAGGCCAAGGAATAAGGTGTCTTCATGTTCAGCATAATTACAGGTAACGGACGGTGTTGACAGGTCTAAGGACAGCGCTGGTGCAAAACCAATCAACGGCGAGGAATAATAGTCCCCACCCACCCTGAGCTCTCCTCTCAAATATGAAGATATTACTGTGTAATTGTGACAGGATTTTAATTAATTAAACCTCACTGGACTTTGTCTCACCAAGATAAATGTTCAACATATTGTGTCCAGGTACTGATTCTCCACATCAAAGTGTTCAAAAAGAACAAAGCACATATGACTAACTGTGAGAAATTAGCTCTTCAGAGTTTGAAGTTAGTTCATAAGAGGCCTTAGTTCATACAATACCAGAAGACTGGATTACATTATGTTTGTATATACGGAATGTACGTATAAGGTTATACATGTTCAATAAATACAAAGTAAATGTTATATGTTTTTATGTTTTCTGTTATTTTAAATCTGTTTATACGTGTTGTTATAAAATATGTATAAAGTCTGATGTCAGACGTATGTAACCTGATAGGTAGGCGGGGCTTGATGTCGATGGGGGGAGGAGCCGGCACGTCCACAGGGAACATGTCAATCCACATGTGGGCGTATCCCTGCAGGGGGAGAGATCAGAGTGACCTGGGGTTATTTTATCCGTCCTCGTCTCCTCTGTCCTCGTCTCCTCTGTCCTCGCCTGACCTGGAAATCGATTGAGGTTCGCCATCTTTAAAGAGTAAGTACACCCACTGTCTCAGCCTGTCTCCGCCTACTACACAATTTTGAAAAATACTTTGTGGGGTGAGCGAGGGAGAGGGGTGGGGGCGGAAGAGCTGTGTCCATCATCATTTGCATAAATGAACGAACATTGTACAAATAATTTCGCATAACTCGGATCAAACTGTCAAACTAGATGTTGCATATCAAATATGAATCAAGATTCAGCAACTGCATGGCTTATTTCTCACCTCAAATATCTTCAGAAACATATTTTAATGGACTAAAAACGTGGACCCAAAACAAAAGTAACATAGCGGGTCTAACCAATCAGGTGCCAGCTGTTTCCATTGTGGGCGACAACAATTATCCCTATGACGTAGAGGTACCTCCAAAGAGGTACTCTGACATCACAATTGGGGCGGGGGCAGTGTGGGGAGCAGAAAGGAAATTTCAACCGTTAGGGGCAGCACAAAGATGCTTTTCTACCAGTTTCTTATGATATACAATATTATTTCAGAATTGTTGAAATAACGGAATGCATGAATAAGTTTCATTATAAGGCAGGCATACAAACATGTTTACTCGAGTGTAGTTACGCTTTAAGGACATTCCAAACCGGTAAATGCTCCTCGGAAGAGCGAGGAACGAGGAGGCTCCCGGAGGTTTGCTTCAGCGAGTAAACAAGTGTAGCCTTTTCTCGGACCGCGTGACATGTATAAATTATCCACCACTCTCCACATCTGCCACGTGGCGGGTACACCAGACACATTAATCCAATTTTACCGTTCCTTTATGTTTATTATAAAGCGCTTTATTCCATAATGATACTCATTCCTTATGACTAACAAAAGCCATGTTTATTCATGAAAAAAAATGGCAAAAAAGCATCATAGTTAAGCACATAAGCATAATATGAAGCTGACTCTTGACTGAGTAAGGACGTTCTATTTGCCTAATGCATGTTGCCTTGATTCCTCCGTCCTCGTATCTGATCCTTGCATCCTTTCCTAGCGTCCTCCATTGGGCGGCGCTAAGAAGCGAGGAAAGGATGCAAGGAGTGAAACTAAGTGCTTGGAATGAACCCCTGGTGAGGCTCAGCGTGGGCGTAGACACACGGGGGGGGGAGGGGGAGGGGGATGAGTGGGAAGAAGGGCGGTCACCTGAGGGAGTCCGGGTTTCTCGGGGTTCAGTAGGGAGCGCACCTCCACGTGCTCTGGGACCAGGGGGTACGCCCCCTCGCAGAACTCCCTCATGTCTCCCCAATGCCGGAGCACACTCAGGGCCTTGTGCTCCTCCAGCTCCGCCTCGTCCTCCTCTGTTTTCTTATTCTTCTTCACCAGCTCTGCGGAGATACAGCGCAATGTACCAGTGTATATACACCCTGTATACCACAGCGCACTGTACCAGTGTATATACACCCTGTATACCACAGTACACTGTACCAGTGTATATACACCCCGTATACCACAGTGCACTGTACCAGTGTATATACACCCCGTATACCACAGCGCACTGTACCAGTGTATATACACCCTGTATACCACAGTACACTGTACCAGTGTATATACACCCCGTATACCACAGTGCACTGTACCAGTGTATATACACCCTGTATACCACAGCGCACTGTACCAGTGTATATACACCCTGTATACCACAGCGCACTGTACCAGTGTATATACACCCTGTATACCACAGCGCACTGTACCAGTGTATATACACCCCGTATACCACAGCGCACTGTACCAGTGTATATACACCCTGTATACCACAGCGCACTGTCCCAGTGTATATACACCCTGTATACCACAGCGCACTGTACCAGTGTATATACACCCTGTATACCACAGCGCACTGTACCAGTGTATATACACCCTGTATACCACAGCGCACTGTCCCAGTGTATATACACCCTGTATACCACAGCGCACTGTACCAGTGTATATACACCCTGTATACCACAGCGCACTGTACCAGTGTATATACACCCTGTATACCACAGCGCACTGTACCAGTGTATATATACCCTGTATACCACAGTACACTGTACCAGTGTATAAACACCCTGTATACCACAGCGCACTGTACCAGTGTATATACACCCTGTATACCACAGTACACTGTACCAGTGTATATACACCCTGTATACCACAGCGCACTGTACCAGTGTATATACACCCTGTATACCACAGCGCACTGTACCAGTGTATATACACCCTGTATACCACAGTACACTGTACCAGTGTATATACACTGGTACAGTGCACTGTGGTATACAGGGTGTATATACAGTGGTACAGTGGTACAGGTACTAGCTAAACTAGATCTCGAGCTGTTGAATGAGGTGTCCTTTGTTAGGGTTGGAGTGAAGTGAACACCAATAGGATAGTAGATCTCCAGGAACAGGGTTGGGGACTACTGCTGTTTAGCACTGCTGCACTGTACCACAAGATTCTCTTTCTATACTACTGGATGAGAGCAAGGGTATATACAGTATAATGATTCTGGTGCAGTGTATATACAGGGGTATGTACAATGGTGCAGTGTGTATATACACTGCACCATTGTATCTACCCTGTATGGCACTGCACCACTGCATATACCAGTGTTTGACACAAACCACTCGATAACCACACTCCTTCACCAGTTCTGCAGATGAATGATACTACACCATTGTATAGACCCCTGTATACTTTATTGTCCTACTGTATAACTGGTCTTCACCAGATCTGATATAATGTACTGTACCGTCAGAATAAAAGGTTCCTCTGCGTCTCCATAGACTAGGAACCCTATCAAGTCCAAAATGGTTCAATCTGGGAGCTTTCACACTTTAGGTTCCCCTACAGAGACACTCTATGTTCCACTGCATAATACATCCGTGTATATACCACTATATAACTGCTCTTCTTTCCCCTTACTGCTCAGATCATGTCGGTTATATGTATGTAATTTCCCCTGGGGACATTTTCAAAATGGAAATTTTTGTCCCCAGCATTTTTTAAAGGTCATAAAACGGACTGAAAATAACATGTTAAATGAAGGCTAAGGAAGAAACGGCACTACGACCCTGGAGAAAAAGGCCCCTTCTCCGAGTGTGTTAATTACCACCCACACAGCCTGGGAGGTGAGAGAAGACCGTTTATAGTTATTTTTGAGAATTGCTGACAAACAGGGACAAATACCAGCTAACTGTGAGGTGAGTCAGGCTTTATTTGTGAAAAAGATTTGCACCACGGTTCCCCTAACCCCCTATAGATTGCACCATGGTTCCCCTAACCCCCTATAGATTGCACCAGGGTTCCCCTAACCCCCTATAGACTGCACCATGGTTCCCCTAACCCCCTATAGATTGCACCACGGTTCCCCTAACCCCCTATAGATTGCACCACGGTTCCCCTAACCCCCTATAGATTGCACCAGGGTTCCCCTAACCTCCTATAGACTGCACCATGGTTCCCCTAACCCCCTATAGATTGCACCACGGTTCCCCTAACCCCCTATAGATTGCACCACGGTTCCCCTAACCCCCTATAGATTGCACCAGGGTTCCCCTAACCCCCTATAGATTGCACCAGGGTTCCCCTAACCCCCTATAGATTGCACCAGGGTTCCCCTAACCCCCTATAGATTGCACCACGGTTCCCCTAACCCCCTATAGATTGCACCATGGTTCCCCTAACCCCCTATAGATTGCACCACGGTTCCCCTAACCCCCTATAGATTGCACCAGGTTTCCCCTAACCCCCTATAGATTGCACCACGGTTCCCCTAACCCCCTATAGATTGCACCACGGTTCCCCTAACCCCCTATAGATTGCACCAGGGTTCCCCTAACCCCCTATAGATTGCACCAGGGTTCCCCTAACCCCCTATAGATTGCACCAGGGTTCCCCTAACCCCCTATAGATTGCACCAGGGTTCCCCTAACCCCCTATAGATTGCACCAGGGTTCCCCTAACCCCCTATAGATTGCACCATGGTTCCCCTAACCCCCTATAGATTGTACCGTGATTCCCCTAACCCCCTATAGATTGCACCATGGTTCCCCTAACCCCCTATAGATTGTACCGTGGTTCCCCTAACCCCCTATAGATTGTACCGTGGTTCCCCTAACCCCCTATAGATTGCACCACGGTTCACATATTCAGAGCATGTCCATACTACCATTCAGTAGTAAGTGTAGGCTTACATATTAATTAGGAGACCAGAGACAAACAGGGCCATAAGAATGAATAAAGGCAGAACGGGAAACCAACCCTCCGGAAAGTCCTCATTGGGAATTTTGAATATTTTGTTGAGGACCTTGACTTCGGACTGGCGGTACTCAGGCGAGGGGATGGCGTTCTTGCGACAGAGGTCGGCCAGGATGGCGGATGGTTTTTTGGCGTCTCTCCACTTGTTGTAACCGTCTCTGAAATCACAGCCTTCCAGTGTTGAACATTCTCAATACATTATTACCTCAGGCTAGGCTAATGGAGGAAGACTCATCATCAAGCTCCTGTTACATCCATCCATCATCTAGCCCGCTACTTATCAACAAGCCGCTACCGTTACATCCATCCATCCATCCATCATCTAGCCCGCTACTTATCAACAAGCCGCTACCGTTACATCCATCCATCCATCCATCATCTAGCCCGCTACTTATCAACAAGCCGCTACCGTTACATACATCCATCCGCCCATCAATTGTCTAGCCCGCTTATCCCAGCATGCATTGGGCGAGAGGCAGGAATACCCCCTGGTCAGGTCACCAATCCATCACAGGACACACACACCATTCACTCACACACTCATACCTATAAGCAATTTAGACTCTCCAATTAGCATAACCTGCATGTCATTGGACTGTGGGGGGAAACCAGAGTACCCGGAGGAAACCCACGCGGACACGGGGAGAACATTCTAACTCCACACAAAAAGGCCCTCGGCCGGGATTCGAACTCGGTACCTTCTTGTGAGGCGACAGTGCTAACCACCGCACCACCCCCTACTGGTACATATCACTCTGATCACATATCACATTAGTGATGAGATTTAATCCCAGATCCTCTTGTCTCAGGTAACCAGAAGACCAGCTACTGCAATCATTTGGCCCGAGACTTCCTTAATGTAATACAGTCTTCTCCTTGGAGAGACTGCAATGCACCTGGTTCCTTGGGTCTGAATAGGTTAGAGATTTTAAGGTGAATACAGAAACCCGCTCTGCGGTATGCATATAAAGATGAGCGGACAAGGCACAGAGCATGGGCTTTCTAATGCATTACCTTTAGCCAGGTCAGTTCATAAGTATCTGCATGAGGAACTTCAACGTTATAGAGACGGAACCTCCAATGTTCAAAACACAGAGCTGACCATCTGGTTAGTCCATAGAATCTGTGACCTCGCTGCACAGGTCGGCGGCAAGACGGCGGCCGTCACTCACGTGTCGTAGTACAGGGCGACGCCACACCCCGCGCGGTGTCGGCTGTAGAAACGGTTCTCCAGATCGACGCGGGTTTCTCCGATCATGTCGTCGGATCCCAGCATGTCGTGATCGAACACAGACAGCGTGAGCTCCGTCTCCAGCGGGAAGGAGACGGTCAGCTCAAACACCCTGAGAGGAACGTGACGTACAGAAACACCCATAATGTACTAACTCACTGCAGCCTCAGTGCACAATATAAAACAGGAGAGAAATAAGATAAATCCCAGAGCCTAGCAGGTTTCTCCAAGTTCTGATATCAGTCATAATGATAGTTTTTAAAATATATGTATACATATTCTTATATATTTTTTTCAGCTTTATTAGACAGGAAGAATGGGAGTGAGAGAGAGGGAGGGACATGCGACAAAGGTCACAAGGTCGGATTCAAACCACCGCCATCGCAGCTCGAAAGGAGCATGTGGATAATGTTCTACGCCACCGAGACACCCCATCATAACATTACATTATATTCACATTACATTCATTTGGGAGACGCTTTTATCCAAAGCGACAAACAATATGATCATTGAACTACAAAACAGGCCAGAAAAAGTACATTTCTGTCATAACGTAGCAGCCATCCACATGAACATTGAGTTGAATACACACAGTAAGCTATGGCTAACTCTTTAGGCTAGGTCAGTAAGCTATGGCTAACTCTTTAGGCTAGGACAGTAAGACATGGCTAAGTCTTTAGGCTAGGACAGTAAGCTATGGCTAACTCTTTAGGCTAGGACAGTAAGCTATGGCTAACTCTTTAGGCTAGGTCAGTAAGCTATGGCTAACTCTTTAGGCTAGGTCAGTAAGCTATGGCTAACTCTTTAGGCTAGGCCAGTAAGCTATGGCTAACTCTTTAGGCTAGGACAGTAAGCTATGGCTAACTCTTTAGGCTAGGACAGTAAGCTATGGCTAACTCTTTAGGCTAGGACAGTAAGCTATGGCTAACTCTTTAGGCTAGGACAGTAAGCTATGGCTAACTCTTTAGGCTAGGACAGTAAGCTATGGCTAACTCTTTAGGCTAGGTCAGTAAGCTATGGCTAACTCTTTAGGCTAGGACAGTAATAATAATAATAATAATGCATGGCATTTATATAGCGCCTTTCTAGATACTCAAAGCGCTTTACAATGATGAGGGGGAAACTCGCCTCTACCACCACCAATGTGTAGCACCCACCTGGGTGATGCAACGGCAGCCATTTTGCGCCAGTATGCTCACCACACATCAGCTGAGGTGGAGAGGGAGAGAATATTTTTTTTTAGCCAATTAAACTGGGGGATGATTAGGTGGCAGATTGAATGAGCCTGGGTTGGGAGTTTAGCCAGGACACCGGGGAAACCCCTACTCTTTACGATAAGTGTCATGGGATCTTTAATGACCACAGTGAGTCAGGACCTCGGTTTAACGTCTCATCCGAAAGACGGCATCTCCTACAGCACAGTGTCCCCATCACTGCACTGGGGCATTGGGGTTTATTTGACCAGAGGGAAGACTGCCCCCTACTGGTCCACCAACACCACTTCCAGCAGCAACTTAGTTTTCCCCAGAGGTCTCCCATCCAAGTACTAACGAAGCCCACAACCTGCTTAGCTTCAGCCATTCAGCAGGCACAGATTGCATAGTGGTATGGCTGCTGGCTATGGCTAACTCTTTAGGCTAGGAAAGTAAGTTATGGCTAACTCTTTAGGCTAGGTCAGTAAGACATGGCAAACTACAAAATCACAACAACATGATAGTTAAAGTAAAAGGCAAATTGTTGAGGGAAGGCAGGTCTGTGCATCAGTTTAGAAATTAATCTGTGCTTCTGAGCTGCAGACGTTCAAAGCCTTTGTCTTCAGAGTGAGTGGCTGCAGCACACAGTAAAATGTAAAATGTGTTAAATCAACTCTTACAGAGTTCATACGAGTCCACTATGGCCAGAGTGGACTCACATAAACGCTGTTACAGTCACATTAACACTGCCCATATGCAAAAGGTCTGTAAAAATAATATGATCATACTTGCAAAATTGAATAAAAATCATATATGTTGATTAGTATTATATTATAGTTGTATTTGACACATACAATTCTTATACAATCTCTCAATGTTTTTTATAGTGAGTATGTTAGGGAAATATTCAATTTTAGTCTGAAATGTTTTTGCTAGTTCTATAGCACATTTATGTTTATTAACACATTTATGTTTATATATTATCTATCATGTATTTATTTCTTAAAGTTTTGTATATGGCATATGTGATTTTTATAGGATTTTTCCAGACCTTTTTTTGCATGCGGGTGGACATTACACTGTGCACTCTCCCACTTTACAGAAGTGTAAGCGCTGAGCAGGAAGTGGCGAACAGGAAGCGGCAAACAGGAAGCGGACTCACTCTCCGAACACGGGGTTGAGCTGTTTGGGGATGTAGCGGTCCTTACTGTCCATATGCTGCTCCCCGACCTTCACCACCACGTACGGGTCCGCTTTGCCGTTGGGGTCTGTGGGCGCCAGATTGGTAGACTGGGGGAGGAAGGGCAGCTTTGAGAATCCCGCTTCCCTGAACATTTACCCCTGCCCCTCAGCAGATGTTACCCCTGCCCCTCAGCAGATGTTACCCCTGCCCCTCTGCAGATGTTACCCCTGCCCCTCAGCAGATGTTACCCCTGCCCCTCTGCAGATGTTACCCCTGCCCCTCAGCAGATGTTACCCCTGCCCCTCTGCAGATGTTACCCCTGCTCCTCAGCAGATGTTACCCCTGCCCCTCTGCAGATGTTACCCCTGCCCCTCAGCAGATTTTACCCCTGCCCCTCAGCAGATGTTACCCCTGCCCCTCTGCAGATGTGTTACCCCTGCCCCTCAGCAGATGTTACCCCTGCCCCTCAGCAGATGTTACCCCTGCCCCTCAGCAGATGTTACCCCTGCCCCTCTGCAGATGTTACCCCTGCCCCTCAGCAGATGTTACCCCTGCCCCTCTGCAGATGTTACCCCTGCCCCTCTGCAGATGTTACCCCTGCCCCTCAGCAGATGTTACCCCTGCCCCTCTGCAGATGTTACCCCTGCCCCTCAGCAGATGTTACCCCTGCCCCTCAGCAGATGTTACCCCTGCCCCTCTGCAGATGTTACCCCTGCCCCTCCGCAGATGTTACCCCTGCCCCTCAGCAGATGTTACCCCTGCCCCTCTGCAGATGTTACCCCTGCCCCTCAGCAGATGTTACCCCTGCCCCTCTGCAGATGTTACCCCTGCCCCTCAGCAGATGTTACCCCTGCCCCTCAGCAGATGTTACCCCTGCCCCTCTGCAGATGTTACCCCTGCCCCTCAGCAGATGTTACCCCTGCCCCTCTGCAGATGTTACCCCTGCCCCTCCTCAGATGTTACCCCTGCCCCTCAGCAGATGTTACCCCTGCCCCTCAGCAGATGTTACCCCTGCCCCTCAGCAGATGTTACCCCTGCCCCTCTGCAGATGTTACCCCTGCCCCTCTGCAGATGTTACCCCTGCCCCTCAGCAGATGTGACCCCTGCCCCTCAGCAGATGTTACCCCTGCCCCTCTGCAGATGTTACCCCTGCCCCTCAGCAGATGTTACCCCTGCCCCTCAGCGGATGTTACCCCTGCCCCTCTGCAGATGTTACCCCTGCCCCTCGGCAGATGATTAATAGGGCCATTATGTAAGGTGTGCAGAAATCGTCCCTGCTGACATCATTAAGCTAACGGGTAGCGTAGCGTGCTTACCTTCACCACGTACACCCTCACCAGGACTTTGATGGGAACGTTTTTGGGGATTCCGTTGGTGATCTGGCACTCCGCATCCTCATCTTCTTTGGAGATAGGGTAGATTAAAAATGAACCCTGTGGCAACACACACACACACACACATACACGCACACACATACACACACACACACACACACACACACACACACACACACACACACACACAAACACACACAAACACACACGCACACAAACACATAGGCAGGTTAACACAGCTGTGCAAAGGTCAGCTGCTTGGACCAAGCGTTGTGGGATGAGACTCACTTCATACTTCTTTGCTCCAAGGTCTTAACAATATTATGTGTGCAAAATACAATTTCTGAGGTGAACTCCTGACATTTTAAAAAGAATCCGGTCTCCACATATACGTATAAATAAACTCTCTCACCAATCATCAAAATCATTGACTACGTTTTTTTTGTTGTTGCTTTTTTTACCTTGTATTTCCCCATAGTCCTCTCATCATTGTCATCATCTTCATCCTCATTAGACTTGCCTTTGCAGATAGGGAAGGTGTGCAGCCAGTCCATGAAGTCATTAAACTCATTCTCCAGCTCGGAGGAGTAGAGCTGTGTATGCAGGGAGACATTTCCCTGGGTTAGCGTGAGCCAACGCCTACCTGCAGAGTGCAGACACAAAGCCAACGCCTACCTGCAGAGTGCAGACACAAAGCAAACGTCTACCTGCAGAGTGCAGACACAAAGCCAACGCCTACCTGCAGAGTGCAGACACAAAGCCAACGCCTACCTGCAGAGTGCAGACACAAAGCCAACGCCTACCTGCAGAGTGCAGACACAAAGCCAACGCCTACCTGCAGAGTGCAGACACAAAGCCAACGCCTACCTGCAGAGTGCAGACACAAAGCCAACGCCTACCTGCAGAGTGCAGACACAAAGCAAACGCCTACCTGCAGAGTGTAGACACAAAGCCAACGCCTACCTGCAGAGTGCAGACACAAAGCCAACGCCTACCTGCAGAGTGCAGACACAAAGCCAACGCCTACCTGCAGAGTGCAGACACAAAGCCAACGCCTACCTGCAGAGTGCAGACACAAAGCCAACGCCTACCTGCAGAGTGCAGACACAAAGCAAACGCCTACCTGCAGAGTGCAGACACAAAGCCAACGCCTACCTGCAGAGTGCAGACACAAAGCCAACGCCTACCTGCAGAATGCAGACACAAAGCAAACGCCTACCTGCAGAGTGCAGACACAAAGCCAACGCCTACCTGCAGAGTGCAGACACAAAGCCAACGCCTACCTGCAGAGTGCAGACACAAAGCAAACGCCTACCTGCAGAGTGCAGACACAAAGCCAACGCCTACCAGCAGAGTGCAGACACAAAGCCAACGCCTACCAGCAGAGTGCAGACACAAAGCCAACGCCTACCTGCAGAGTGCAGACACAAAGCAAACGTCTACCTGCAGAGTGCAGACACAAAGCCAACGCCTACCTGCAGAGTGCAGACACAAAGCCAACGCCTACCTGCAGAGTGGCGACCTTTTTTCTCTTGGGTTTGGGGGGGGGCTCGATTTCAACCACCACGGCATCATCTTCCTCTGCCTCTATTGTGTTAAATTGCCCTTCTGAAAGCCAGATATGGGTGGAAAAATCAGATTTAACTTTTTATACGCAGATTTTACACTTTTACTCAGTCGGTTTGACTCAATAAGTCATCAATAGGCTTAAATGTTCCTAAGCTGCCATTTTAGTTTGAATGACAGAAAATTTGACTTTTGTAATGTCACATCTCCATAAATCCTGCTAAAACATGGCCTCCACACTAAAATCCACATCTTTGACCTTGTGGTAGTTATAATGATCGATGGGAATAGATTTCAGTCCTCATATCAGACCTGTGGCTCATATTGTGGGCTCCCTGTCGGCAGCTCACAGACACTGATGGTCTTACGTTTCGCGGTTTGACCAATTGCTGAATCGTACTAGGTTCCCCAGGTGTGACAATAAAGAATGTGTGCTAATCCACCTGGTGGAACACCTAATGTGCTTTAACACGTTAGAACCACAGCCCCCGAAATCCTGCTGAGTCACCACCTTCCTGCTGCTCATCTGCCTCCTCCTCTTCCTCGTTCTGAAAATACACCAACAGCTGACGGTCAAAGGTCCTCCTCAACCCACGACAACAAAAACAACATCCTCATACCAGAGCTCCCCAGCTGGAAATGGCTTGTCTTTGGTTGTGGTTTTATATAAGATGTAAATGCAAATGTACAAATGGACTGATTGTCTATTTGATTGTCTGTGTGAGTACTTGTTGTGAAATGTGCATATTTAATATACTTAACTTTAAGTTTATTCATTTAAGAAATGGACAATGCACATAAACATAAATAAACATAACGTAAAATGTGACAGATGTGTCAGCATATTCCATATACTGTGTAAGATATTTGATAGTATTTGCACTTGTGTTTGATAGCTGTAATGGATGATGACATATACGTTTGTATTTAAATGCATTTGACAGAATGTCTGATACAGAGGTGCTTGTGCTCTCCATCCCCACCTGTTTCTCCATTTCCACCAGTGAGGCGTAGTATTTAGACCACCAATCGAGCTCCTCCTTCTCTGGCTCCTCCTCCTCCAGCTCCTCCACCTTCAGCAACCCTTTCTTTAGTGGACCCTGGAGTTTAACAGGACAACACTGGCCATTACACACCATAAAGGACAACACCGGCCATTACACGCCATAAAGGACAACACCGGCCATTACACGCCATAAAGGACAACACCGGCCATTACACGCCATAAAGGACAACACCGGCCATTACACACCATAAAGGACAACACTGGCCATTACATGCCATAAAGGACAACACTGGCCATTACACACCATAAAGGACAACACCGGCCATTACACGCCATAAAGGACAACACTGGCCATTACACGCCATAAAGGACAACACTGGCCATTACATGCCATAAAGGACAACACTGGCCATTACACACCATAAAGGACAACACTGGCCATTACACACCATAAAGGACAACACCGGCCATTACACACCATAAAGGACAACACCGGCCATTACACGCCATAAAGGACAACACTGGCCATTACATGCCATAAAGGACAACACTGGCCATTACACACCATAAAGGACAACACCGGCCATTACACGCCATAAAGGACAACACTGGCCATTACACGCCATAAAGGACAACACCGGCCATTACACGTCATAAAGGACAACACCGGCCATTACACGCCATAAAGGACAACACCGGCCATTACACGCCATAAAGGACAACACTGGCCATTACACACCATAAAGGACAACACCGGCCATTACACGCCATAAAGGACAACACCGGCCATTACACGCCATAAAGGACAACACCGGCCATTACACACCATAAAGGACAACACCGGCCATTACACACCATAAAGGACAACACCGGCCATTACACACCACAAAGGACAACACCGGCCATTACACGTCATAAAGGACAACACCGGCCATTACACACCATAAAGGACAACACCGGTCATTACACGCCATAAAGGACAACACCGGCCATTACACGCCATAAAGGACAACACCGGCCATTACACACCACAAAGGACAACACCGGCCATTACACGTCATAAAGGACAACACCGGCCATTACACGCCATAAAGGACAACACCGGCCATTACACGCCATAAAGGACAACACTGGCCATTACACGTCATAAAGGACAACACCGGCCATTACACGCCATAAAGGACAACACTGGCCATTACAAGCCATAAAGGACAACACCGGCCATTACACGCCATAAAGGACAACACTGGCCATTACATGCCATAAAGGACAACACCGGCCATTACATGCCATAAAGGACAACACCGGTCATTACAAACCACATAAGACAACACCGGCCATTACACGCCATAAAGGACAACACCGGCCATTACACGCCATAAAGGACAACACTGGCCATTACATGCCATAAAGGACAACACCGGCCATTACATGCCATAAAGGACAACACCGGTCATTACAAACCACATAAGACAACACCGGCCATTACACGCCATAAAGGACAACACCGGCCATTACACGCCATAAAGGACAACACCGGCCATTACACACCATGGAGGAAAGAAACCACTTTTTGCCCGTAATCCGAAAAACTTTACTAAGAGGAGGTGGAGATTTTTTTTTGCCCGACAGATTAAAAACCTGATTTGAGACCCTGCAGGGGAGATAAAGACTGGTGTTGTGAAAGCGTACTGTGCAGCTGCAGAGCTCAGCGGACGTGACGGAGCAGCCAAATTTACCGCACCGCAATTAACACAGTGCTCCCAGCGTGCGACCGAGCCGCGGGACACCGCCAAGCCCGCCAAACAGCAAGAGCTACAGCGACTGTGACACTGATAGCAGCTACAGCCAAAGCTGAGCCGGCAGAGGTCTGGGGAACGATCAGCGGAGGGTGGGCGCGCGCATATGTAACAGCTAATTAGAGGCTATTTAGAGAGCTCCCAGAGGAACTGATTCGCACAAACCTACAGCTTCAGCCCACTCTGACAAAAGTTTCGCTCACCAGAACTGTTTAAACTTTCTCAAATGTACCGACACTGGGACTTGGGCTTTCACTGAGGCAGGGAGGGCTCTCACTCATACACACAGAGACTAAGACTGGAGCGCTCATACATACACAGACTGAGACTATAGTTCTCAATCACACATGCTGAGACTTAATGGAATGTTTATGCGGCGCGTTACCATGTCAATGCACCGGCATTGCTCCTGCCTTAAGTCAGGTCGGGTTTTATTTACCTACGTCGTGAGGTACGTAGGTCAGAGCCGGGTTATTTTAACCCGCCTTTGTTCTGGCTTGATGTCTTTACGCAGACATCGATACCGGGTCAGCTCCTCCAGTTACTCTCTAAAATGCTCTGTGTAAAGACGGCTTAAGTCTTATGATGAGACTGTGACTCTCACTTATGGGCACAGCGACTGAAAATGTAACACACAAACTGAGACTACGGCTGTCTATCATATAGACTGAGACTGAGAGTCACATATAGTCTAAGATTAACTGCAACTCCTGCAGTTAACATCTCAGCATGTTCATTATGTACATAATTGCTAGGCATGCCTGGTTGCTTATAATTATGGCTAGCATGGCTGGAACACAGTGCGGGGGGGTGATTGTTGGAGCACTTTCGGCAGGAGCTTCAGTGATGAAGCTGAACTCGCTGATGTTTCACAAGGGAAAGATGTTTCTGAGGGAAAGATATCATTAACGAAAGGCAACTGTGGCCAGAAATACAGAGTCTGGAGCACGATGCCCATGCATTAATTCTGGTTCCAAGGCTAAACAGGCGAACAATTCAAAATCAATTTACTGCTAATTTTCACCAACCCCCCCTAGAGATCTGCCGTCTTGTCGGTTTTCACTTCAAGCCTAATTTGGCACGTGATTCTACTAATCAGCAGCTCAACAAGATCTCTAGCTGTTGAATGAGGTGTGCTTTGGTTGGGTTGGAGTGAAAACCTACAGGACGGCACATCCCCAGGAACAGGGTTTGGGGACTACTAATCTAGGGTGCTAAGCAGACGGTTTCATTATGAATGGTCCTTCGGATACCATAGTTAGGTTGCAGTGCACCAACCACTCGTTACACCTGGAAATGCACGATTGTGAGTACTGCGGAGTAAAGACCACAGGCAATGAACTACAGGGCAAAGGACATGCATATGGTCAGAATATCCATGTTCTCAATGAAGAGACAAGTGGGACACACCTAAAGAATCCTATGGGCCAGCAGTGAAGGGTTCTGGCTACTCTGTAATGCCGTTGGGGGTGCAAATGGCATGGTTTAAGTCCCTGGTATTCAAATCACGGTCCTCGAGGTCCGACAAATGCTGGTTTTCCACCCTCCCTCTACCTGACGACAGCCTGACCAATCAGGAGCGCTAATTGTTCAGTTTATTACACGAGTGCTGTATTTGGATTCGAGGTCCAGATTTGAATATCCAGGGATCTTTAGGTGTACTCATCCCCCAAGAAGGAAAAGTCAATGATAGTCAGAGGTGTAAAATCCGGGGGTCAGAAAGTCCTGCCATGTTTTTCTTCCACCCATGAACCCAGCCAGCTAACTTGACTAATTAGCTCTACCTCTTGGCTGAGGAATTGCGCAAATACAGGTGATTGGAAGAAAATACTGGAGAGGACTTTTACTTTCTGAACCTGGATTTCCCACATTTTCTACCTCTCTGCTGATAATCTCTGCTGAATGATTCAGAGTGATCATAAAAAGTGTTCAAACGTGTCTTTCCTACCGGGACCGGGGGCTCCAGGATAACTAATGCCCATATGCACAGGGACCGTACAGTCACCCAATGGTTTGATGAGAATGAGAGCCACCTGAACCCAACGGAGCTTGTATGGGAGATTATGGCACAATGCCCGAGACAGCGTTTTCCATCTTTATCACCAAGGCAAGGGTCGATCGACTTTCTCATGGAAGAATGGGTGCCACGTCCCTCCAGGCACTGGTCGATTCTACGCCCCCGGCAGATACAAGCTTGTTCTGGCTGCCTGTGCTGGTCCAACGGCATGTTAAGTGGCTTCATATTGGCGTTTCCACCTTTTTTTTACTGCTATACTGGCTGTATAATGAGATTGGGCTGCATCTCCCACACACATTCCCCAACGGTATGAGCTTTACCAGGTAAGATTCATCTGATGAAGAAGTGAAATCAAACAGGATACAGAGCCAGCAGAGGTGATGCTGTAATATCCACAGCTGTGTCTGCAAATGGTTTATTAAAAGGTCTCCGGTCCTGCCGTGTGATACCTTCAGGGAGGAGGCTGGAGGTGTGTGCAATGCGAAAAAAGCAATGAATAATTCATGAGGCATGTGTTTGCTCTCTTGGGTAGAATTCACTCACACACACACACACACACACACACGCACAATACATGCAGATGCACATACAACACACTGAGAAACACACACACAGGCACGCACACGCACACACACACAGCAATAATGTAAAAGTGCACCATTCTGAAGAGCTGGTGAATGGTAATATAACGGAGGTGAAGGTGCAAAAAGCTTGACTCAAGCAGACAGAATGACATCACTTTCACACCTTGAGGAGAAATATAGACAGTGATGCAGGTCCGGTTTTCACACTGAACACACACGCGCAGTTTGCGTTGAAGTAGCACACTTATCCTCCAATCTTTTATTCTCTCCTAAATCGGACCAGGTTGATGTAATGTGTAGATTGCGGTCATAGTGACCAGGTTAATGTAGTGTGTAGATTGCGGTCACAGTGACCAGGTTAATAGGTTACGGTCATAGTGACCAGGTTATTGTAGTGTGTAGATTGCAGTCACAGTGACCAGGTTGATGTAGTGTGTAGATTGCGGTCACAGTGACCAGGTTAATGTAGTGTGTAGATTGCGGTCACAGTGACCAGGTTAATGTAGTGTGTAGATTGCGGTCACAGTGACCAGGTCAATGTAGTGTGTAGGTTGCGGTCACAGTGACCAGGTTAATGTAGTGCG
Source organism: Synaphobranchus kaupii (assembly GCA_029718625.1). Classification (NCBI taxonomy): domain Eukaryota; kingdom Metazoa; phylum Chordata; class Actinopteri; order Anguilliformes; family Synaphobranchidae; genus Synaphobranchus; species Synaphobranchus kaupii. Next base: position 4,775,619 of record CM056380.1, read on the forward strand.
TAGGTTACGGTCATAGTGACCAGGTTAATGTAGTGTGTAGATTGCGGTCACAGTGACCAGGTTAATGTAGTGTGTAGATTGCGGTCACAGTGACCAGGTTGATGTAGTGTGTAGATTGCGGTCACAGTGACCAGGTTAATGTAGTGTGTAGATTGCGGTCACAGTGACCAGGTTAATGTAGTGTGTAGATTGCGGTCACAGTGACCAGGTTGCGGGCGCAGCACTCACAGCGACCAGGTTGATGTAGTGTGTAGGTTGCGGTCGCAGTGACCAGGTTAATGTAGTGTGTAGATTGCGGTCACAGTGACCAGGTTAATGTAGTGTGTAGATTGCGGTCACAGTGACCAGGTTAATGTAGTGTGTAGATTGCGGTCACAGTGACCAGGTTGCGGTCGCAGCACTCACAGCGACCAGGTTGATGTAGTGTGTAGGTTGCGGTCGCAGTGACCAGGTTAATGTAGTGTGTAGGTTGCGGTCACAGTGACCAGGTTAATGTAGTGTGTAGATTGCGGTCACAGTGACCAGGTTGATGTAGTGTGTAGATTGCGGTCACAGTGACCAGGTTAATGTAGTGTGTAGATTGCGGTCACAGTGACCAGGTTAATGTAGTGTGTAGATTGCGGTCACAGTGACCAGGTTGCGGGCGCAGCACTCACAGCGACCAGGTTGATGTAGTGTGTAGGTTGCGGTTGCAGTGACCAGGTTAATGTAGTGTGTAGATTGCGGTCACAGTGACCAGGTTAATGTAGTGTGTAGATTGCGGTCACAGTGACCAGGTTAATGTAGTGTGTAGATTGCGGTCACAGTGACCAGGTTAATGTAGTGTGTAGATTGCGGTCACAGTGACCAGGTTGCGGTCGCAGCACTCACAGCGACCAGGTTGATGTAGTGTGTAGGTTGCGGTCGCAGTGACCAGGTTAATGTAGTGTGTAGATTGCGGTCACAGTGACCAGGTTAATGTAGTGTGTAGATTGCGGTCACAGTGACCAGGTTAATGTAGTGTGTAGATTGCGGTCACAGTGACCAGGTTGCGGTCGCAGCACTCACAGCGACCAGGTTAATGTAGTGTGTAGGTTGCGGTCACAGTGACCAGGTTAATGTAGTGTGTAGGTTGCGGTCACAGTGACCAGGTTAATGTAGTGTGTAGGTTGCGGTCACAGTGACCAGGTTGATGTAGTGTGTAGATTGCGGTCACAGTGACCAGGTTAATGTAGTGTGTAGATTGCGGTCACAGTGACCAGGTTGCGGTCGCAGCACTCACAGCGACCAGGTTGATGTAGTGTGTAGGTTGCGGTCGCAGTGACCAGGTTAATGTAGTGTGTAGGTTGCGGTCACAGTGACCAGGTTAATGTAGTGTGTAGGTTGCGGTCACAGTGACCAGGTTGATGTAGTGTGTAGATTGCGGTCACAGTGACCAGGTTAATGTAGTGTGTAGATTGCGGTCACAGTGACCAGGTTAATGTAGTGTGTAGATTGCGGTCACAGTGACCAGGTTAATGTAGTGTGTAGGTTGCGGTCACAGTGACCAGGTTGCGGTCGCAGCACTCACAGTGACCAGGTTAATGTAGTGTGTAGATTGCGGTCACAGTGACCAGGTTAATGTAGTGTGTAGATTGCGGTCACAGTGACCAGGTTGCGGTCGCAGCACTCACAGTGACCAGGTTAATGTAGTGTGTAGATTGCGGTCACAGTGACCAGGTTAATGTAGTGTGTAGATTGCGGTCACAGTGACCAGGTTGCGGTCGCAGCACTCACAGCGACCAGGTTGATGTAGTGTGTAGGTTGCGGTCGCAGTGACCAGGTTAATGTAGTGTGTAGGTTGCGGTCACAGTGACCAGGTTAATGTAGTGTGTAGGTTGCGGTCACAGTGACCAGGTTGATGTAGTGTGTAGATTGCGGTCACAGTGACCAGGTTAATGTAGTGTGTAGATTGCGGTCACAGTGACCAGGTTAATGTAGTGTGTAGATTGCGGTCACAGTGACCAGGTTAATGTAGTGTGTAGATTGCGGTCACAGTGACCAGGTTAATGTAGTGTGTAGATTGCGGTCACAGTGACCAGGTTAATGTAGTGTGTAGGTTGCGGTCACAGTGACCAGGTTGCGGTCGCAGCACTCACAGTGACCAGGTTAATGTAGTGTGTAGATTGCGGTCACAGTGACCAGGTTAATGTAGTGTGTAGATTGCGGTCACAGTGACCAGGTTGCGGTCGCAGTACTCACAGTGACCAGGTTGATGGGGTTGAAGGGGATCTTTGTGTCCTTCAGGGGTAGGCCTCTAAGATCCATGTTCATCATAGTGTTCAGAGCGGTCGTTTTCTTTTGAGGTTTTTTATCTGAAACCAGACATCAAAAATCATCAGAATCATCTGATACTCTGACTATTTAACCTTAATCTAAATGAATCATCTGATACTCTGACTATTTAACCTTAATCTAAATGAATCATCTGATACTCTGACTATTTAACCTTAATCTAAATTAATCATCTGATACTCTGACTATTTAACCTTAATCTAAATGAATCATCTGATACTCTGACTATTTAACCTTAATCTAAATTTTCATAATAATAAAACGCATCACTTAATTGTCCATCAGCCTGCAGGGCTACTGGCCACAGTCAGCACCGGCCTGGTCAGGATTTGATCCCTGACCACGGGGCCCATCTATGCACTAAAGTCCCTTCTCTGGATGAGCCATATGTGAGCTGTGCCTTCACACCAGAGCACCAGGCTTCGTGCCTAACAGGGTGGATTTTCCCAGCATTCTTTGATGCTGATAACATGTCAGTTGGTTGATGGTTATCAACAAACACTGCTGTAGGCTTCACGTGACGTACTCGCCTTCTTTCAACCGCAATACTTTTTTAAAAATAAGTATTTTTTTATTTATTACAGAGAGCTTCCTCAAAAGAGTGAAGATGGGAGTTTAAACGTCTTTTGCAACATCGCAAAGAGTGGAGCTATCTGGGCATAAAGACTGTAATAGCACATAATGGCGGCAATAAGAATGGATTGAGCTGCATTTTTATTGAGCACCGACAGTGCGCTTAAGCGCAGACCCGCACTGAGTCCGATGCAAATGCACAATGCACCGATACAGACGAAGAAGAGACACGCTTTCAAAGAGACACGCTTCATTCGACCATAAACAGTCTGTTGGAAGCATCATTCGATCAATTCAGATCACAAAAGCCAGCAGAGAACTACAGTACATCTGCTGTTAATGAATTGAAGACACTTATATAATATGTGATTAATGTAAAAACCGTATATCGTCACTTACTGTATCATTTGTATTTATTTATTAATTTATTGTCATTTTATTATTTCTATAAATATGCATTGTATCTTGCACTGTTTTGGCAGCAATGGTTGATTAACATTCATGCCAATGAAGCCATTTGAATTTGAATTCTCTCCAGTTATGAAATGTATGCCGCACATTTCGTTTCATAACCATACATTGTAAACGGGATACATTATAAAATGCTTCTGCAAAATAATCAGTGATTTATTTTGAATTGTGTTGTTATTTATTTGTACGGTATTGCAAGTAGTAGTTCACTTCAGTATTTGTGCATTATAAGAAAGCTCGCTGAACTTGGACTCATTTCTACATGTTTCTCTTACTGGCGAGACGGCTTGGCATGCAATTTGATGGAATTTATATATTCTGCAGAAATATTACATTTCAGAAATGTCAAATGTCCAATTTTCTCTCCACAAATATATGATATAACAGCGAGAAGAGCGAGTCTACCGAAATCCCATTCGTTCACAGATGGGTGTGTGGAAAGATGTGTAGTATGTGTTTGTGCTGCATGAACTCAGCCCTGACAATTGCTTTGCTTGCACACTGGGCAGCACGGCTCACTGTCACCCTCTGCTGGTGAAGCCCCGCAGTTGCACCAGACAGAACGGAGTCTCTTTACTGCAGAGAAGGAAATGTTGAGGATCCTCCTGTCTTTTTACCGTCAGCAGGGGGAGTGCGGAGGGACAGAGGCGTGCAGAGACAGCGACAGTGAGGTGCATGATGGTCCTTACCCTGGGGCTCTGGCTCCTCCTCTTCCTCTTTCCACTCGTCGAGGTTTTTGGGGGCAAATTGCATCAGGCTCTGGACCACGTGAGTGCCCACCAGCACCAGGCGGCCGAACGCCCGCTGCTCCATCACAAAGATGGTGAGCGGAGGGTGGAGGTACACCAACTCCGGAAGCTCCTGATTCGGGGGGGGGGGCATGTCAGGAATTCACACTGGTCATGTACAGGTACATACAGTCAGGTCCATAAGTATTTCGACAGTGACACAATTTCTGTTGTTTTGGCTCTGTACTCCAGCACATTGGATTTGAAATGGACCGGTGACTATGAGGTTAAAGTGCAGACTTTCAGCTTTAATTTGTGGGTTTTTACGTATCAGGAGAAACAACCCTTAAAGTCATCCATCCATATCTACTGGATATCTGGCAGCAGAGTGATGGTTTGAAGCTCGTTTGATACCTCATACCCTTGATGACTTAGAGCCATTTAACCAACCGTGTGTTCCATACTATTCCCATGTAATTTACAGTTTAATCTAGTCCCACCCCCCAATTCCCAAAGAGATCCATTCAAATGCAGAGAGGATATAGTATCGCTTGTGAGAGTACCTGAAAATAACATATCAAGAGTCTTTTGATGTTGTTGGGTCACAGACATCGGGAAGTCATGACATGCAAAGGATATGCAACCAAATATTAAATATGATAACATTATTAAAGTTAACCTCATAGTCACCGTTCCATTTCAAATCCAATGTGCTGGAGCACAGAGCCAAAACAACAAAAATTGCGTCACTGCCCAAATACTTATGGACCTGACTGTATTGTATATGTATATATACAGTATATATATATATATATATATATATATATATATCATTCTCCTCCTTTGAAGAGGGATTCACAAAATCATCATAGAAACAAACTGGCAATCCATTCACTCACACATTTCTGCGTGTTGTTTTTTTGTTCTTAGTGCTAAGATATTTTAAAAAGCAAAAAGGGGTTTAAAAGAGGGAATTTGTTGTACGTGTGACACACAGACCCCATACACACCCATCACACGGACTCACCACATCAAACACAGACCCCATACACACCCATCACACGGACTCACCACATCAAACACAGACCCCATACACACCCATCACACGGACTCACCACATCAAAGTGCTTGACGATCTCCTTGAAGTTGGGGTTGAGCCGGTAGCTCTCGATTTCCTCCGACTCGATCATCTGCCCGGCACACTCCATCCTCACCTGTGGCTTCTCCACCTCAAACAGGTTCACCCGCTTCAGGTCCCGCACACCCCAGTACAGAACCTACACATCATAGGATCGTATCGTACAGTACAGTACAGTACAGTACAGCATAGCATAGCATAGCATAGCGTACAGTACAGTACAGCATAGCATAGCATAGCATAGCACAGCATAGCATAGCATAGCATAGCATAGCGTACAGTACAGCATAGCATAGCGTACAGTACAGTACAGTACAGTATAGCTAGCATAGCATAGCATAGCATAGCGTACAGTACAGTAAAGCATAGCATAGCATAGTGTACAGTACAGTACAGCATAGCATAGATTGCATAGCATAGCGTACAGTACTGTACAGTACAGCATAGCATAGCGTACAGTACAGTACAGCATAGCATAGCATAGCGTACAGTACAGTACAGTACAGTACAGCATAGCATAGCATAGCATATCGCTCACTCACTCACTCACTCACTCAAAGCATGTGGGTCATATCCTTGGTAAAACATGAAGAGCATTTGGGTTATATCTCTGGTAAAGTGTGTGGGTCATATCCCTGGTAAACCCTCTGTTTATTCACCTCAATTCGGAAATTCCTCAACACGGGCCGCACCCCCTCGGGAATAACGTAACACCCCTCCTCCTGCAGGAACAGGGGCTCTCGAGGGTCCACGTCTGCTGGGAGAGAGGGCTGTAGGGACCACAGGGGTCACAACTCAAATTCCCACCATGCAGTTTGGTACTCGCCTCTAAAGGATCCCATACCACCTCCCAGATCACCCCCACTATATTGCCCATGTTACCCATCTTTGTAATCCTGGTGCTGTGAGGTGTATTAGACCTCGTAATAGTGCAGTGTGTGGTATGAACCTGTGTGTGTGCTCCTGTGTGTTTGGGGAGTGTGTATGTATGTGGTATTTTTGTGTGTGTGTGGTCCTGTATTTGTGATATTTCAAGATGTGTGTGCAATATCAGGGTCTTTGTGGGGTCCTGTGTGTCTGTAGAGGTGAGTGCGATATCAAGGTCTTTGTGGTACAATAAGGTTACAATACAAATTAAAAACAGAAAAAGAGGAAACACAACAATAAAAATAGAATAAAACAGATATAAATAAATGTAAAATACATTATAGAAACAGGGTATTTACAACATAAAATAGAGAGACTGCGAATCAAGAGTAAAAAGCATCTGATCTGATGCTCAAGGGGAGGCTGTTCCAGAGTCTCAGGGCTTTTACAGCAAAGGCATGATCACCCTTAGTTCTTAGTTTGGACTTAGTTTGGACTTAGTTTGGAACAGCTAGAAAGCCCTTGCTGGAGGATCTAAGAGGTCTTTGAGTCTCATACGGAGCTAATAATTATAAAATATAACTGGGTGCCAGACCATGTAATGCCTTGTAAGTGACAAGTAAAATTTTTTAAATGATTCTAAAATGAACTGGTAGCCAATGGAGGGAAGCTAGTACTGGAGTAATGTGTGACTGTTTTTTAGTTCAAGTCAGGAGTCCAGCAGCAGAATTCTGGACAACCTGAAGTCTGGTAATACAGTGATGGTTCATACATGTGAACAAGTTTCTCTGTGTCCTCAAAGGATAAAACCTGTCTAACTTTGGCAATGTTTTTCACTTGATAAAAACATGACTGCATGAGTGCGATATCAGGGTTGCCGACTGACACACTTTTGGCGTGAGACACATGCTTTCAGTCTCATATTACCCAAATCTCACATCAAATAAAAAGACTGCAACTAAAACAAAGCAGCTTCCTGATTAAACAAATTATGCATCAGCTCACAGGACAAAGTGAGATTGGGTCATAAACATTACTGAGAGACTGTTGATTGGCTGCCTTTGACAACACCCCCTCCCATCCCCACCCACGATCTCATTCATCCTTAAAGGGATAGTTTGGACATAATGTCTCAATTACGACTTACCCATGATGTAGTTGATTGATGGAAACCATTTTCAGATAATTCCATGCTGTCCCTTCTTTTGGACATACACACGTTGCTAATGCTAGCGCAACTCTAAGGTAACCGGTAGCATCCACTACCAAACGCAGTTAAACACTCCATAGTGCACCCAAAGCAAATAAAATACGACGACAGTCTATCTGGGTTATTTTGAGTGTTTATACCATCATTTTTGAAGTCAAACTATCGTTGAATCCTTTACTTTGAGCTGACCTATATTCTCTGTGGAAGTACGGCGGCGGAGCGATACTTTACGTTACCTACGAATGTAGTGCCGGCACTGGTCGACTACAACAACAAAGAGGAGCAACAAGTTGCAATGGCCACATTCGCTCCGCCCGGTCTGCAATTACAACCCCCACCCAACCCCCCCCACCCATGATCAAAATAAGGGCTCTATTTTCCGGCAAGCGCATGGCGTGCAGCGAGCCGTCATAGTAAATGGCGTAGTGTATGGCGCACTGGGCGTGGCTACTGAATTTCGCTATAAAAAAGAAAAAAAAACAATGAACAATAAATGCAAAGTATACATTTTTTCTGCTTGGCGGATTTCTTTCAAAGTCAGATTGGACCGCATATGATCCACAAAATGGTTGCTTGGCTTTTTAATAGGTTCCTGCATGCATTGCTCAGAAAAGCCCTGAAATGAACAACTCGCCATACGCTGTGGTGCGATTTGCACTGTAAGCGTGGTCTCACCTGGCGGGCAGAGCGAGCGCGATTTGCAGTCTAATCTTACCTCAAAATTGCATTCCGCTGCACTAGAATGGAACTGGGCTGCTCCCTCTTGACGGACACACCCCCCCAACAGCGGCTTCCCTCCCACTTCAGCACACGGCGAGTCCCCAAATAACCAAACGGGCTCAGATGCGTGCTGAAATTGCAACTTCACCAGTGATGGCTCGCCACTGGCCGGAAAATAGAGCCCCAAATTTGCACGTTCGCTGCTCGATCTGGACTGACAAACCTCCACCAGTGACTATCCGCCCCACTTAAAAGTTAAACGGGCTCAGGACCGTGAAAATACACACCGAAAATGTCACTTCGCCAATGCGCTGGCTCGCCACCCGCCATGCGCCAGCCAGAAAATAGAGTCCTAAATCTCACTCCAGCCCAACGTTGGCACCGTTAGTGATAAGAGCATGTGTGTGTGTGGGTCTTCACCTCTCCATAGCCTCTGTAGTCGAGCTCTATCAGCTCAAACGCAGCCAGTAGCTCTCCGGCAGATGCCTTTCCTTTGCGGATCTCAAAGAACTGCAGCACCGGCTTCCTGTACACCTCCTCCACAAACTTCAGCTCTGGCTCCGCAAACGCTCGCCCCAGCACCAATGGACTGCCCTGCTCACAGCACAGGGTTATACAAACACAGAGTCTACAGCACAGAGTTTACACAAACACAGAGTCTACAGCACAGAGTTTACACAAACACAGAGTCTACAGCACAGAGTTTACACAAACACAGAGTCTACAGCACAGTGTTTACACAAACACACAGTCTACAGCACAGCGTTTACACAAACACAGTCTACAGCACAGGGTTTACACAAACACACAGTCTACAGCACAGAGTTTACACAAACACAAAGTCTACAGCATAGGGTTACACAAACACAGAGTCTACAGCACAGGGTTACACAAACACAGAGTCTACAGCACAGGGATATACAAACAAAGAGTCTACAGCACAGAGTTTACACAAACACAGAGTCTACAGCACAGGGTTACACAAACACAGAGTCTACAGCACAGGGTTACACAAACACAGAGTCTACAGCACAGGGTTACACAAACACAGAAACGGAGTTCATACAGTGCACTGAGGCAGGGTGTAGGAAGATGTGAGTCTTACAAATTTGTCGTAGTCATAGATGTAGATGATGATGACGGGCGGGTCATTGCGCAGGTCATCTTTACTGCCCTCTATCAGGATCTGATGGAACAGCAGCAGCTGAGCCCAGGTAGGAGAGAGAGTCTCCTCCAACACCTGCACCCACAGACAGCAGCAGACTAATCAATAATTGCATGTAGCACAGAGACTCCATAACTGTGCGTGTAACTGAGAGACCCAGTAACTCGGCATGTAGCACAGAGACTCCATAACTGTGTGTGTAACTGAGAGACCCAGTAACTCGGCATGTAGCACAGAGACTCCATAACTGTGTGTGTAACTGAGAGACCCAGTAACTCTGCATGTAGCACAGAGACTCCATAACTATGCGTGTAACTGAGATACCCAGTAACTCTGCATGTAGCACAGAGACTCCATAACTGTGCGTGTAACTGAGAGACCCAGTAACTCGGCATGTAGCACAGAGACTGCATAACTGTGTGTGTAACTGAGAGACCCAGTAACTCGGCATGTAGCAGAATTGCAGTGTGTCAGTAACTCTGCATGTAGCAGAAGTGCAGTGTGTCAGTAAATCTGCATGTAGCAGAAGTGCAGTGTGTCAGTAAATCTGCATGTAGCAGAAGAGCAGTGTGTCAGTAACTCTGCATGTAGCAGAAGTGCAGTGTGTCAGTAAATCTGCATGTAGCAGAAGTGCAGTGTGTCAGTAACTCTGCATGTTGCAGAAGTGCAGTGTGTCAGTAACTCAGCATGTAGCAGAAGTGCAGTGTGTCAGTAACTCTGCATGTAGCAGAAGTGCAGTGTGTCAGTAACTCTGCATGTAGCAGAAGTGCAGTGTGTCAGTAACTCTGCATGTAGCAGAAGTGCAGTGTGTCAGTAAATCTGCATGTAGAAGAAGTGCAGTGTTGTTACAGTGGACTGAGGAACACAGTGAAACGTTCGGCTCACCCTGGTTGCTTGGGACTGTGTGGAGAACACAACCCTGGCGAAAGGGTCAGAGAGGCCATTGTCATCGGCTGCCAGAATGCCCCGAGCCTGGTAGATATGAGCCCGCAGCTGGAAGTACCGACTGTCTGCAAAGACAAAAAAAAAATCCAGACTCAGCTTCCCAGCAGAACTACCAGCAATATGATGTTTCTACTTCATAATCAATTGCTATGATCTACTGGCAGGTAACTCTGGTCATGGAGTCTTGGTTTTTGCTCCATCCTAGAACTACATAATTTGATTAATTTGAATGAATCCGGTGTAATGAATGCAGGTGACCACATGCTGGAGTGGGTTATGGTATGACAGGGTGTGGGGTATGAGTGGTAATGGTGTGTGAGTGGGTTAAGGTATGACAGGGTGTGGGGTATGAGTGGGAGTGGTGTGTGAGGGGGTTAAGGAATGACAGGGTGTGGGGTATGAGTGGGAGTGGTGTGTGAGTGGGTTAAGGTATGACAGGGTGTGGGGTATGAGTGGGAGTGGTGTGTGAGTGGGTTAAGGTATGACAGGGTGTGGGGTATGAGTGGGAGTGGTGTGTGAGGGGGTTAAGGAATGACAGGGTGTGGGGTATGAGTGGGAGTGGTGTGTGAGGGGGTTAAGGTATGACAGGGTGTGGGGTATGAGTGGGAGTGGTGTGTGAGTGGGTTAAGGTATGACAGGGTGTGGAGTATGAGTGGGAGTGGTGTGTGAGTGGGTTAAGGTATGACAGGGTGTGGGGTATGAGTGGGAGTGGTGTGTGAGTGGGTTAAGGTATGACAGGGTGTGGGGTATGAGTGGGAGTGGTGTGTGAGGGGGTTAAGGTATGACAGGGTGTGGGGTATGAGTGGGAGTGGTGTGTGAGTGGGTTAAGGTATGACAGGGTGTGGGGTATGAGTGGGAGTGCTGTGTGAGTGGGTTAAGGTATGACAGGGTGTGGGGTATGAATGGGAGTGGTGTGTGAGTGGGTTAAGGAATGACAGGGTGTGGGGTATGAGTGGGAGTGGTGTGTGAGTGGGTTAAGGTATGACAGGGTGTGGGGTATGAGTGGGAGTGGTGTGTGAGTGGGTTAAGGAATGACAGGGTGTGGGGTATGAGTGGGAGCGGTGTGTGAGGGGGTTAAGATATGACAGGGTGTGGGGTATGAGTGGGAGTGGTGTGTGAGTGGGTTAAGGTATGACAGGGTGTGGGGTATGAGTGTGTCAGTGGTGTGTGAGGGGGTTAAGGTATGACAGGGTGTGGGGTATGAGTGGGAGCGGTGTGTGAGTGGGTTAAGGAATGACAGGGTGTGGGGTATGAGTGGGAGTGGTGTGTGAGGGGGTTAAGGTATGACAGGGTGTGGGGTATGAGTGGGAGTGGTGTGTGAGGGGGTTAAGGAATGACAGGGTGTGGGGTATGAGTGGTAATGATGTGTGAGTGGGTTAAGCTATGACAGGGTGTGGGGTATGAGTGGGAGTGGTGTGTGAGGGGGTTAAGGTATGACAGGGTGTGGGGTATGAGTGGGAGTGGTGTGTGAGGGGGTTAAGGTATGACAGGGTGTGGGGTATGAGTGGGAGTGGTGTGTGAGTGGGTTAAGGTATGACAGGGTGTGGGGTATGAGTGTGAGTGGTGTGTGAGTGGGTTAAGGTATGACAGGGTGTGGGGTATGAGTGGGAGTGGTGTGTGAGGGGGTTAAGGTATGACAGGGTGTGGGGTATGAGTGTGAGTGGTGTGTGAGTGGGTTACGGTATGACAGGGTGTGGGGTATGAGTGGGAGTGGTGTGTGAGTGGGTTAAGGTATGACAGGGTGTGGGGTATGAGTGGGAGTGGTGTGTGAGTGGGTTAAGGTATGACAGGGTGTGGGGTATGAGTGGGAGTGGTGTGTGAGGGGGTTAAGGTATGACAGGGTGTGGGGTATGAGTGGGAGTGGTGTGTGAGTGGGTTAAGCTATGACAGGGTGTGGGGTATGAGTGGGAGTGGTGTGTGAGGGGGTTAAGGTATGACAGGGTGTGGGGTATGAGTGGGAGTGGTGTGTGAGGGGGTTAAGGTATGACAGGGTGTGGGGTATGAGTGGGAGTGGTGTGTGAGGGGGTTAAGGTATGACAGGGTGTGGGGTATGAGTGGGAGTGGTGTGTGAGTGGGTTAAGGTATGACAGGGTGTGGGGTATGAGTGGGAGTGGTGTGTGAGTGGGTTAAGGTATGACAGGGTGTGGGGTATGAGTGGGAATGGTGTGTGAGGGGGTTAAGGTATGACAGGGTGTGGGGTATGAGTGTGTCAGTGGTATGGTCCATGGAGGGGGATTGGCTGCTCTTACCCTCACAGGACAGCTTTGAGGGGGGCATGTTCATGGGTATAGGGGTGTTGGCTGTGGCCGCTTCATACAGTGGGCTGAACTCTTCCGGCAGGCTGTTTACGCTGTTCTTGGCGTACTTGGTGATGCCGAGCCACAGGTACAGCTCCAGCTTGGCAAAGATCTCTCCCAGGGGCCCTCCTGGGGTCTGTATGGAGGAAGAAGTCCTTTACATCTATACTGCCATGGTCAACTTACATGCAATAAACTAAATTAATCTCATTATACAATGTTGAGCAGTGAAAACTGGTACAGCAGATAGGTCTGACTGCTGGGTCAGATTCAGTGGCTGAATGAGTCATATCTAGTGGCTGAAAGAGTCATATGCAGTGGCTGAAAGAGTCATATGAAGTGGCTGAATGAGTTATATCCAGTGGCTGAGTGAGTCCTATCCAGTGCCTGAGTGAGTCAGATTCAGTGGTTGAATGAGTCAGATTCAGTGGCTGAAAGGTACCTTCATGTAGATGGTGGTGAGCTTCCCGCAGTCTTTTCCCTTCTCCTCCTCCACCAGGGAGAAGATGATGGAATGAGCGGGAATCCTGGCGTAAGCCACACGCTTGCCCCCGCTCGTCATCCACAGAAACACATCTGGCAGGGTGCTCTGAGGCTGCACAGAGCACAGAGCAGGGTTAGAGAGAACGGTGAGAGAGAGAGGTGTACAGCATGTGAAGGCCAAGACGTCATCATACATCATTTCCCACATTTCCCTCAATGTTACCATTCTGATAAAGATGTTAATGTTGGGTTAACAGGTGAAAATATGTGAATGAGAAGCAGGTGTGTGAATGGGGAGCAGGTGTGTGGATGGGGAGCAGGTGTGTGGATGAGGAGCAGGTGTGTGGAAGGGGAGCAGGTGTGTGAATAGGGAGCAGGTGTGTGGATGAGGAGCAGGTGTGTAGGTGAGGAGCAGGTGTGTGGATGAGGAGCAGGTGTGTGGAAGGGGAGCAGGTGTGTGGAAGGGGAGCAGGTGTGTGGATGAGAAGCAGGTGTGTGGAAGGGGAGCAGGTGTGTGAATAGGGAGCAGGTGTGTGGGTGAGGAGCAGGTGTGTGGATGGGGAGCAGGTGTGTGGAAGGGGGAGCAGGTGTGTGGATGAGGAGCAGACTAGAGCACCTCTTTGGCCAGGAATCGGACCCTCTTGAGGATTTTCTTTGTGTCTGCCAGCTTCTCCTTGGCAGTGCGCCTTGTGATCTTACGCCTGACACGAAGGGCTTGTTTGGCCAAAATGATCTACAGGCAGTGCAGACCAGTGTTTACATAGTTTACTATCATCATACTATCAAATAAATATTTAATAAACATGTGACAATGAATCTTTGATAAGAGATCTTGCTGAGCTTGCTAAGCACAGACAATGTCCCGGGCCGTATAAGGCTGCTTTATCAAAGCTTGGCGCCCAACTGAACACTTTAACTAGGTAAGTTATTACGCATAGCACTGTACCACATTAGATGTTTCTAGAACACTGGAGAAAAACGAGACCAGGGGGTATTTCACAAAAGCAAGATTACTGAGTTAGCTGGATAACTGCACTGAGTAAGAGAAGCAGGATTACTGAGTTAGCTGGATAACTGCACTGAGTAAAACCTGGAATAGCTCTTTTTTCCTTCAGTCCATGTTCCAGATTTGAGATTTTACTCAGTGCAGTTATCCAGCTATGTCAGTAATCCTGCTTGGTGCAATACCCCGCAGTGCAGTGTGGTATATATAATGCATATGTCAGGATGAAGAGGGAAGCTCCATATAATATATAACATTTTCATGTGGCATTTATAGTGTGGTTAGAAAATTCTAAATGAAACTATTAACCCTGAAAATGTAACATGTAATGACCGAAATGAACCAGATGCACTCACAATGTTCTTCTTAATAAACACAGTGCGGCATTTGTCTAGGTTATTGGGCCGGGTGACGCTCTTCTTCTCTGTATTGGAGTTGTACTGCCTTCAGGACAGAAACAGAAAAATGTGTTTCAGCTGAACTGACAGCGGCAAGCCAAGAAATAACTGCGATATGTTAAGTTATTTATAAACCTTTAACAAGAAGAAGATTTCACATGGTGTAAATTTATTGTTTTTTTCTTTTCGTCAAAAATAATTCTTGTCAATTACTAATTTTCATTAAATCTATATGGAGATAAACCAGAAGTATTGCATCGTTTTTGACACATTTTTTCCATGGCAGTGTTCTTTCAAAAATGACATAAATCACTGTTCTGTAATCAGTTTGGCATTTAGCATTCTTCCTTTATTTGGGCATTTTTGTGCCCTCTTTAGAGGAAGACATTTAGAACGGATTCATTTTTAAATCCCTCAAAAGAATGCATTCTACAAAAGTCAGCTATGCCACACCTGCTTTAAAAGCCCTTAAAATGTAGGTGAAAAACACCATATTTACTACTGAAAATTCATGAAGTCTTTCATATGTACGCAGTCCTAATATGGCACTAGGATGGAGTTTTAATTTTGCAAACACAATGAATAGCACTACGAGTGTGACATAGGTGAAACCAGCCATATATGCATAAATAATCATGAACCTGGCCACATTGTCTGGGGCTGTTTCCAGCCATTTTTGAAGTGAAACGCTTGTGTAATGAGTTACTCACTTGCAGCTGGCTACAAACTCCAGGAGCACCTCCACCAGCCTCTCCTTGGCCAAACTCCGGGGCCTCTTCAGTAATTTCTCCACCTCATCAATCCCGTATTCCTAAGAGATAACATCAGCACACATCAATCCCACAATCCCACACACCTGAGAGACAGTACCAGCACACATCAATCCCACAATTCCATCCTCTTTAGATACAGCAACGGTGAATCAATCCCACAATTCCATCCTCTTTAGATACAGCAACGGTGAATCAATCCCACAATTCCATCCTCTTTAGATACAGCAACGGTGAATCAATCCCACAATTCCATCCTCTTTAGATACAGCAACGGTGAATCAATCCCACAATTCCATACTCCTGAGAGACATTATCATTATGCAATCCCATACACCTGTAATGTACTTCCTGATGCTGGAAGCTCATTGGTCACCCTCAGCTTGGATCATATTAAGAACAGAGGCAGACTTGACGAGCTGTAAGCTGAGTTGACGAGCTGTAAACTGAGATTGCGCCCACCAGCCGGTCGGCCATCTTGGAGAGCCAGTTAGAGTTGTGGAGGCGGAAGCTGTGGTCCTCAAAGTAGCTCCACACATAGAGGCAAGGCTTCTCGCGCAACATGGGGATGCAGCCGAAGGATCTGTCAGGGCCACAAACACACAGTGAAGTGCACAGACACACAGCAAAGTGCAGAGACACACACTGACATACAGATACACACAGTAAATTGCAATGAAACACAGGCCAGAGATTCACAGACACGCACTGAAGCGCAGGCTCTCATTTGTATGAGGGCTACTGATGCAAGAGGGCCCCAGGGCCTGATCCCCGGGCAAGTATGTGACAACTCTCTGGCTGTGTCCGAATCAAAGCCCTATCTACTGCGCCCTGTCTCCTGCGTACAGTGCACTGTGTCTGAATCAAAGCCCTATCTTCTGTGCCCTGTCTCCTGCGTACAGTGCACTGTGTCCGAATCAAAGCCCTATCTTCTGTGCCCTGTCTCCTGCGTACAGTGCACTGTGTCTGAATCAGAGCCCTATCTACTGCGCCCTGTCTCCTGCGTACAGTGCACTGTGTCCGAATCAGAGCCCTATCTACTGCGCCCTGTCTCCTGCGTACAGTGCACTGTGTCCGAATCAAAGCCCTATCTTCTGTGCCCTGTCTCCTGCGTACAGTGCACTGTGTCCGAATCAAAGCCCTATCTACTGTGCCCTGTCTCCTGCGTACAGTGCACTGTGTCCGAATCAAAGCCCTATCTTCTGCGCCCTGTCTCCTGCGTACAGTGCACTGTGTCCGAATCAAAGCCCTATCTTCTGTGCCCTGTCTCCTGCGTACAGTGCACTGTGTCCGAATCAGAGCCCTATCTACTGCGCCCTGTCTCCTGCGTACAGTGCACTGTGTCCGAATCAAAGCCCTATCTTCTGTGCCCTGTCTCCTGCGTACAGTGCACTGTGTCCGAATCAAAGCCCTATCTACTGTGCCCTGTCTCCTGCGTACAGTGCACTGTGTCCGAATCAAAGCCCTATCTTCTGTGCCCTGTCTCCTGCGTACAGTGCACTGTGTCCGAATCAAAGCCCTATCTTCTGCGCCCTGTCTCCTGCGTACAGTGCACTGTGTCTGAATCAGAGCCCTATCTTCTGCGCCCTGTCTCCTGCGTACAGTGCACTGTGTCCGAATCAAAGCCCTATCTTCTGCGCCCTGTCTCCTGCGTACAGTGCACTGTGTCCGAATCAAAGCCCTATCTTCTGCGCCCTGTCTCCTGCGTACAGTGCACTGTGTCTGAATCAAAGCCCTATCTTCTGCGCCCTGTCTCCTGCGTACAGTGCACTGGCAGAAGTGTGCTGTTTCATGTGCACTGTTTAGCATCCCGCAAAAAATATCCGACGTACTATTTTCCAAACGCACTGTGGAAGTGTCGTAAGCAGGTCATAAGACGTCACAGTGTTGCCATGTCCGCGGTTTTACAGCTAAATTGGGATACTTTCAAAGTGCAGTCACGGGTAAAAATGAAAAGCCGCAAAGCACACACTTATTTTAAAAAGTAAAAACATGATGATTTCTATTTAAAATACGTTGGTTTCAGTTAAAAATAGCCTATAATTTGGGCTAGTTTTGAGTCACCATTTGGCTGGAAAGTCTTAAAAGATCTGACAACCCTTTGTCCCACTCTTGCGCTGCCATGTCACGTGTTGTTTTTGTTGTATTTGAAGGAAAACGTCAGCGAAGCTGCGCCTCATTTTTTTAAAATGAAGCTTCACGTCATATTGACGTGACCAAAATGTTTGTGTACTTCTTGAAGTGTGCTCCCGAATGTACTCAGCAAAACCCCGGAAGTAAGTGTGTCATCCGGGTGTTTGAAGTATACTGCAATTTGAAAAATGTTTGCGTACTCTACGACTTTCTCGCCCTATCTACTCACCAAGGCTACTCAACAGTGTGGAAGAGTGGTGATTCGGACACGGCCTCTGTTTTATGCAGTATGCTGGTTTCCTGGTAAAAACTTTACAAGCTACATATGATTAGGCCCAATTATGCATTACCATGCTGGAAGTCTCCCACAAGGTCCAACACCTACAAGCATCGTTGAAATTTATGAAACACAGCACAGATTTTCAAACATCTGACTTTTATTTTACTCATGACTGCCATTGTTCTAGACGTGATGATCCATTATTCCCACACGGACAGACAGGTATTGATTCTTCTTATATTGTTTTTTTGACATATGTACCTATCATGTACAGGTGTTATAAAGTTCCAGAAAGCTCTGTAAAACAGCTGTAAAAAGTCCTAAATGGCTCCATTATGTGAGAGGCTGTGGAGGTACACAGGAACGCAGGCTCGGTTCAGCTGTGTTACCTGTCGTACTCGGTGGCCTGTGGTCTCCTGGACGTGGTCACAGACTTATTCTTCGATCCAAGCACAGGAAGCTCTTCTCTCTCTGGCTCGTCTTCTGACCCGTCCAACAGTGACTGCCTGTCTTCTGCCCTCTCCTCCTGGGCCGTGGCTTTCTTTGATTTCACCACGACATCTGCGGCCTTCCCATAGTTCCCTGTCCCCACACACGCATGTAAATACACATGTACATACACACAAGCATGCATGAACCGGAATTACGATTCATTACTTTGGTACTTGCAACATTTTCCGCTAATTTAATAAATGCACTACTTCTGCTTGAGACTATGAGTAAATAATAACAAAATCCGTACAATGACCCCAATTAGACATTTTACACAGATTTACATCATTCACATACACATCATTCATACCGATAGATAGTTCAAAGGTGACCGGTTTTGAGCCAATGGATAGATCGATCATGGTCACTTCAAACAGAGATGCGAACAGCAAGAACTCCTCTTTCTGGCCTAAGAAATTCTGCAAGAGAGAACAGAATTACGATCCGCATGAGATCCATTCAATTAT
>CM056380.1:4796571-4986571 GCA_029718625.1 Synaphobranchus kaupii
TTAGTAGTCAATAGTAAGATTGAAACCCGGTTAGTGGTAGAGTATTAGTAGTCAATAGTAGGATTGAAACCCGGTTAGTGGTAGAGTATTAGTAGTCAATAGTAGGATTGAAATCCGGTTAGTGGTAGAGTATTAGTAGTCAATAGTAAGATTGAAACCCGGTTAGTGGTAGAGTATTAGTAGTCAATAGTAGGATTAAAACCTGGTTAGTGGTAGAGTATTAGTAGTCAATAGTAGGATTGAAACCCGGTTAGTGGTAGAGTATTAGTAGTCAATAGTAGGATTGAAACCCGGTTAGTGGTAGAGTATTAGTAGTCAATAGTAGGATTGAAATCCGGTTAGTGGTAGAGTATTAGTAGTCAATAGTAAGATTGAAACCCGGTTAGTGGTAGAGTATTAGTAGTCAATAGTAGGATTAAAACCCGGTTAGTGGTAGAGTATTAGTAGTCAATAGTAGGATTGAAACCCGGTTAGTGGTAGAGTATTAGTAGTCAATAGTAGGATTGAAATCCGGTTAGTGGTAGAGTATTAGTAGTCAATAGTAGGATTGAAACCCGGTTAGTGGTAGAGTATTAGTAGTCAATAGTAGGATTGAAACCCGGTTAGTGGTAGAGTATTAGTAGTCAATAGTAGGATTGAAACCCGGTTAGTGGTAGAGTATTAGTAGTCAATAGTAAGATTGAAACCCGGTTAGTGGTAGAGTATTAGTAGTCAATAGTAGGATTAAAACCTGGTTAGTGGTAGAGTATTAGTAGTCAATAGTAGGATTGAAACCCGGTTAGTGGTAGAGTATTAGTAGTCAATAGTAGGATTGAAACCCGGTTAGTGGTAGAGTATTAGTAGTCAATAGTAGGATTAAAACCCGGTTAGTGGTAGAGTATTAGTAGTCAATAGTAAGATTGAAACCCGGTTAGTGGTAGAGTATTAGTTGTCAATAGTAGGATTGAAACCCGGTTAGTGGTAGAGTATTAGTAGTCAATAGTAGGATTAAAACCCGGTTAGTGGTAGAGTATTAGTAGTCAATAGTAAGATTGAAACCTGGTTAGTGGTAGAGTATTAGTAGTCAATTGTAAGATTAAAACCCGGTTAGTGGTAGAGTATTAGTAGTCAATAGTAGGATTAAAACCCGGTTAGTGGTAGAGTATTAGTAGTCAATAGTAGGATTGAAACCCGGTTAGTGGTAGAGTATTAGTAGTCAATAGTAGGATTGAAACCCGGTTAGTGGTAGAGTATTAGTAGTCAATAGTAGGATTGAAACCCGGTTAGTGGTAGAGTATTAGTAGTCAATAGTAAGATTGAAACCCAGTTAGTGGTAGAGTATTAGTAGTCAATAGTTAGATTGAAACCCGGTTAGTGGTATTAGTGAAGCCTCATTCGTGATTAGTAGCTATTTTGTAGTATGAAAACCCCATCAGTGATTAGTATTTAATGGTAGTATTGAAACTCCACCAGTGATTTCAGTGATTAGTAATTACTGGATAATAACTAATTAGCGGTAATATTGAAACAGCATAAGTGATTAGTAATTAGTGATATTACTGAAAACCCATCAGTGATTCGTAATTAGTGGTATTACTGAAAGCCCATCAGTGATTAGTAATTAGTGGTATTACTGAAAGCCCATCAGTGATTAGTAATTAGTGGCATGACTGAAACCCCATCAGTGATTAGTAATTAGTGATATGACTGAAAACCCATCAGTGATTCGTAATTAGTGGTATTACTGAAAGCCCATCAGTGATTAGTAATTAGTGGCATGACTGAAAGCCCATCAGTGATTAGTAATTAGTGGCATGACTGAAAGCCCATCAGTGATTAGTAATTAGTGGTATTACTGAAAGCCCATCAGTGATTAGTAATTAGTGGTATTACTAAAAGCCTATCAGTGATTAGTAATTAGTGGTATGACTGAAAGCCCATCAGTGATTAGTAATTAGTGGTATTACTGAAAGCCCATCAGTGATTAGTATTTAGTGGTATTACTGAAAGCCCATCAGTGATTAGTATTTAATGGTAGTATTGAAACTCCATCAGTGATTTCAGTGATTAGTAATTACTAGATAACTAATTAGCGGTAATATTGAAACAGCATAAGTGATTACAAATTAGCAGTATTATCGAAACCCCATCAGTGATTAGTAATTACTGGTATTATTAAAACCCCATCAGTGATTAGTAATTAGTGGTATTATTAAAACCCCATCAGTAATTAGTAATTAGGTATTCTGAAAGCCCATCAGTGATTAGTAATTAGTGGTATTACTGAAAGCCCATCAGTGATTAGTAATTAGTGGTATTACTGAAAGCCTATTAGTGATTAGTAATTAGTGGTATTACTGAAAGCCTATCAGTGATTAGTAATTAGTGGTATTACTGAAAGCCCATCAGTGATTAGTAATTAGTGGTACGACTGAAAGCCCATTAGTGATTAGTAATTAGTGGTATGACTGAAAACCCATCAGTGATTAGTAATTAGTGGCATGACTGAAAGCCCATCAGTGATTAGTAATTAGTGGCATGACTGAAAGCCCATCAGTGATTAGTAATTAGTGGTATTACTGAAAACCCATCAGTGATTAGTAATTAGTGGCATGACTGAAAGCCCATCAGTGATTAGTAATTAGTGGCATGACTGAAAGCCCATTAGTGATTAGTAATTAGTGGTATTACTGAAAGCCCATCAGTGATTAGTAATTAGTGGCATGACTGAAAGCCCATCAGTGATTAGTAATTAGTGGTATTACTGAAAGCCCATCAGTGATTAGTAATTAGTGGTATTACTAAAAGCCTATCAGTGATTAGTAATTAGTGGTATGACTGAAAGCCCATCAGTGATTAGTAATTAGTGGTATTACTGAAAGCCCATCAGTGATTAGTATTTAGTGATATTACTGAAAGCCCATCAGTGATTAGTATTTAATGGTAGTATTGAAACTCCATCAGTGATTTCAGTGATTAGTAATTACTAGATAACTAATTAGCGGTAATATTGAAACAGCATAAGTGATTACAAATTAGCAGTATTATCGAAACCCCATCAGTGATTAGTAATTAGTGGTATTATTAAAACCCCATCAGTGATTAGTAATTAGTGGTATTATTAAAACCCCATCAGTGATTAGTAATTAGTGGTATTATTAAAACCCCATCAGTAATTAGTAATTAGGTATTCTGAAAGCCCATCAGTGATTAGTAATTAGTGGTATTACTGAAAGCCCATCAGTGATTAGTAATTAGTGGTATTACTGAAAGCCTATTAGTGATTAGTAATTAGTGGTATTACTGAAAGCCTATCAGTGATTAGTAATTAGTGGTATTACTGAAAGCCCATCAGTGATTAGTAATTAGTGGTATGACTGAAAGCCCATTAGTGATTAGTAATTAGTGGTATGACTGAAAACCCATCAGTGATTAGTAATTAGTGGCATGACTGAAAGCCCATCAGTGATTAGTAATTAGTGGCATGACTGAAAGCCCATCAGTGATTAGTAATTAGTGGTATTACTGAAAACCCATCAGTGATTAGTAATTAGTGGCATGACTGAAAGCCCATCAGTGATTAGTAATTAGTGGCATGACTGAAAGCCCATTAGTGATTAGTAATTAGTGGTATTACTGAAAGCCTATCAGTGATTAGTAATTAGTGGTATTACTGAAAGCCCATCAGTGATTAGTAATTAGTGGTATGACTGAAAGCCCATCAGTGATTAGTAATTAGTGGTATTACTGAAAGCCCATCAGTGATTAGTAATTAGTGGCATGACTGAAAGCCCATCAGTGATTAGTAATTAGTGGCATGACTGAAAGCCCATCAGTGATTAGTAATTAGTGGCATGACTGAAAGCCCATCAGTGATTAGTAATTAGTGGCATGACTGAAAGCCCATCAGTGATTAGTAATTAGTGGCATGACTGAAAGCCCATCAGTGATTAGTAATTAGTGGTATTACTGAAAACCCATCAGTGATTAGTAGTTGATCGCAGTAAAGGAAGAGTACAGGTATAAGCTCTACCATTCCTGTTGGGGTTTGAGATCTGCTGCAGGTCCAGGAAATGCGTTGCCAAGGCGATGTCTCCAAAGTTGGCATCATCAAGGATCTGAACCTTGATCCGTCGGGTGAGAGGAGGAAACTGCTCAATGAAGGAGATCTGCTCATTCCATTCCGGAGTGTTGGTGCTGCTCGCTACTGATGTCTCTCCCTGGGAACGACAGCATCGACAGCATGCTTATAGGGAGGGTGTAGCAGGGATGGTGTGCTTGTACGGAGGGTGTAGCAGTGATGGTGTGCTTGTAGGGAGGGTGTAGCAGGGATGGTGTGCTTGTAGGGAGGGTGTAGCAGGGATGGTGTGCTTGTACGAAGGGTGTAGCAGTGATGGTGTGCTTGTACGAAGGGTGTAGCAGTGATGGTGTGCTTGTACGGAGGGTGTAGCAGTGATGGCGTGCTTGTACGAAGGGTGTAGCAGTGATGGTGTGCTTGTAGGGAGGGTGTAGCAGGGATGGTGTGCTTGTAGGGAGGGTGTAGCAGTGATGGTGTGCTTGTATGAAGGGTGTAGCAGTGATGGTGTGCTTGTACGGAGGGTGCAGCAGTGATGGCGTGCTTGTACGAAGGGTGTAGCAGTGATGGTGTCATCTCCTTGTGACCATGTCCTCATGAGAACTGAGACAATGAAAGAAAAACTAGGCTGTATCCTGATACTGAATACTGGAATTCCATTACAGATTAGAAAAATTCAAAAAATGTGTCAGTTTGTGTGTGTGTGTGTGTGTGTGTGTGTGTGTGTGTGTGTGTGTGTGTGTGTGTGTGTGTGTGTGTTTGTTCTGGGTTCACACGATAAAGCCGTAGCTCAAACAAAAGGGCCACAACCCTGTAAACAAATACAGCTGTACAAAGGTGTATGTTTACTGTGTGTGTGTGTGTGTGTGTGCCCCTGAAGAGTCAAGGAAACACATCATGTTTACAGGAATCTCATTAAACACATTGCAATAGCAGCATTAGACCCATAGAGGGCAGTAATTCAGAGCCACCAGAAAAAAACTATTTTCTATGGAGCCAAATAATACAAACGAGCCCCAACTGAAATATGACCATAACAATGTCTCTGCATTGGTCATGAATCGTATTGAAGTGGAAGAAAAACCAACCTGTGAATTACACTGAGAGGGTTTGAATGGCTGTTCCCAGAGCCACAGATCTAACCTGAAACCCCACGCTCGCCCGTACCTGCTGGCCGGCCACAGATCTAACCTGAAACCCCACGCTCGCCCGTACCTGCTGGCCGGCCACAGATCTAACCTGAAACCCCACGCTCGCCCGTACCTGCTGGCCGGCCACAGATCTAACCTGAAACCCCACGCTCGCCCGTACCTGCTGGCCGGCCACAGATCTAACCTGAAACCCCACGCTCGCCCGTACCTGCTGGCCGGCCACAGATCTAACCTGAAACCCCACGCTCGCCCGTACCTGCTGGCCGGCGAAGGTGACCTGCACGTAGGGGTCGATGAACACCTTCTTTTCCCCCATCATCTTGGAAAAGCCGCCCAGGAATCCTGCGTTCATACTGGGCAGGTCCTCGGCCTTGAACACCTTCAGGAGGAACCTGGCCCAAGGTCTCTCCGCTGGCATCCTCTTGGGCAGGAGGAGATTCCTACGGGAAGCAGGAGAGGACAATCAGAGCAAGGCTGCCCGTTCTGCATGGCTCAATCCCAGGGCTGATAAGGTCAATGGGCTCTTCGGCCTGATTATGCTGAGGGAACTGGGCTTAAAACCCAAAGGTCGCAGGTTCGATTCCCAAGTAGGACCCTGCCGTTGTATCCTTGAACAAGGCAATTTAACCTGAATTGCTTCAGTATATATCCAGCTGTAAAAAATGGATCGTATGTAAAACTGTTAAAAGTTGTGTAAGTCGCTCTGGATAAAAGGGTCAGCTAAATGCCTGTAGTGTAATGTCATGTCACGGATCTCTTAAAAAGATCAACTAACATGGAGCACAAGCAGATAAGATGGCAATTTAGCTGCTCTGACTGTTGTGGAGAGCTCATTCCATGCCTGGGGGGTGGGGTGGGGTGGGGGGGTTGTCATGACCAGGAAGGGGAGGCCCTTGTTGTTTTTTGTTGAGGAGGGGCTGTTTAAGGTGACCAGAGGACGTGTAGCAGGACTTGAGTGTCGGACTCACTTTTCGATGTCGTCGTTCTGGCTGCTCACATTAGGGATACTGGGCATGCCCATAGAGTCGCCCTTCATCACCACGCTAACCGTGCACTTCACAAAACCCTTCACCCCCGTCCGCGTGTCTTTGGGGTCTGTCAGGGGTGCCCATTTCTGGTAGAACCGGTGATCTGCAGTAAGAGGCACATTTTACAGAATTATACAAAAATAAACATAGCGGTGTAATTATACCGGCATTCAACCCTGCTGAAAATTCAGCAAAGACCAGCTGGGATTCTATGATGGTTTAAGATGTTTTCGTCACTTCGAGCTAATCATACTTGTCTGTAGCTGGTCAAAGCTGGTCTGTACCTTGTCAAACCTGGTTAAAACTGGTAAAGGTGGTAGAGTAAGCTTGTGGCCAAACTGGATGACTAGGCTGGTCAGCTGGTACAAAGTTTGTCCACCACCTAAACCAGCTAGAAGTGTCGAAAACACATCTTAAACCAACCTGACTAGCTTAGGATGGTTTAAGCTGGATTTTTCAGTGGGGAACTAAACAGTAAAGAGACACACTGTTGTAAGTTCCAGTGGAAAAACAATATTTTTGGGCTTATATCTTTTCAAACTGCATGCTACAGCATGCCAACTATACAAAAATACTTTGAAAAGATAAAACAATTGCTTCCGTTTAATGTTTTTAATTGTTTCTGATTCTCATGCCAGTGTTTGCAAGCTCTCTGTCACCAGATTGCAACGGAGAACAAGAGCCATTGAATGTCGGCTCAGGAGGTTCTGCAGCGATTAGCTGCTCCTCCACAGCTAGCCGTTGTACCTGGCTGACTGTACACCGTGCTGATGTCAATCTTAAAGGTGCCGATTCGGGTCATCAGAAACGCCAGCATCTTCTTATGAACAACCTGACAGGAAGAGTATAGCACCAGCGTCAACGTTTCTCATGGTTAAATGGCTCATTTAGGGGTTACAGGAATATTCCATGTGGGGTGTGGCAAATGAGTATCAATAAGTCATTTGTACAATGGTTTTAAAAACAAACTTGGTGCATGACATGTACAAATACAGACCTGACCTGAGCAAAGCTGTGCAAATGGGCTTTTGTATGACTTATGCACCTTACATATCTTATGTAGGGAAAATACTGCGGAAGTATGAGATTCCAGCTCCCTAGAGGTGAGAAGGTCTGGTTTGAGGAAGAAGAAACTCCAGGTTTTCATTGTTGCATTCCTTAAGTTCGATGAATTTCCTTTTAGGGAAAATTATGACTGGTCCATGAACAGAGCCCTGTAAAACCGGGCGAGTCCAGGACTGTTGTAAACACCACATCGAATGTGCAGCCATGGGGACTATCCAGAATGTTCCACAACAAGTCAAGTATGAGAGAGGCACTTGTACAGAAAGATTGGTGAGTCAGTGAATCAGTTACAGTATCTTCACATCCACAATCATCTTTCAGGGCAGATCATTGTCTTAAAATGAACATTAACCGCCACGAGCAGTTGAAATTAACTGGATTTGAGGAGAAAACCTACCGTTATTTCAATAACCTTGTCGAACAGGACCGCCTGTGTCTCCTGGAACTCAAACATGAAGTTCTGAAATCAATGATAAAGGGCAGAGGTCAAAGGTCAGGAGACAACATAAACGCATTAGCGGTCCCGCGAGTTCGCGGGCTGTGGCCGGGGTACTACCTCGTTGTAGAAGGGGCAGTTGGTGGATTTCTGCGTGGCGGTGTGCCTCTTCTCGTCTCCCACGGTGATGTAGACGGCGGGGTTGATGTTCACCCCCACCAGCTTCTGAGCCTCCACTACATTGATATTCACCTGAGGGAGAGAGAGAGGGAGTGAGCGAGGCCCTAAGAGCTGTCAGCCAATTCGGCCTCCCGCCATAGATATAGAACCATAGATGTGACATATCATGTGATGTAATAGTAATTTGGTATTCTGAAATGGAACAATTTGGCAGCCATCTTACCTGGGTACAGTTCCTATAGCCAGCTATAATAGGAACCTATGGCAAAAGTGCCATGTACTTTCTAACCCACTGTGATGTCATAATCATGTCTCAGAAGCCAGATAGCTGATGATTGGTTCATAGATATAAAACCATGTTTACTGGCCATCGTCTTACCTGGGTACGGTCTCAAAAATTGTGCCACTAAACTATGACATATGGCTAATCTTTGGTTCTATATCTATGCCTCCTGTTCTCTCCTCAGGGTAAGCCTCACCTGGAAGGACTGCACTTTTGGCACGCTGGCCAGCTCGTACTTAGACAGAGCCCTGCAGCGACTGTGGAAAAACAGCACACATAATATTCAGCACAGCAGCATTTCAGCGCTAAAATACATCACCTGCACAAGGGATACACGGGAAGGAGGGGGTCTGATACAGAGCAAATTGAAGCTTTTCCTTGACAAAAACTAAAAAAACAACGACCAAAATTGAGGTGTTGACATGCAACTTAAGAAAGAAGGGCAAGACTGGATTTAATACACAGCTGAGAGAGTTCAGTTGGGAGTTGGGTTAATACACAGCTGAGAGAGTTCAGTTGGGAGTTGGGTTAATACACAGCTGAGAAAGTTCAGTTGGGAGTTGGGTTAATACACAGCTGAGAGAGTTCAGTTGGGAGTTGGGTTAATACACAGCTGAGAGAGTTCAGTTGGGAGTTGGGTTAATACACAGCTGAGAGAGTTCAGTTGGGAGTTGGGTTAATACACAGCTGAGAGAGTTCAGTTGGGAGTTGGGTTAATACACAGCTGAGAGAGTTCAGTTGGGAGTTGGGTTAATACACAGCTGAGAGAGTTCAGTTGGGAGTTGGGTTAACACACAGCTGAGAGAGTTCAGTTGGGAGTTGGGTTAATACACAGCTGAGAGAGTTCAGTTGGGAGTTGGGTTAATACATAGCTGAGAGAGTTCAGTTGGGAGTTGGGTTAATACACAGCTGAGAGAGTTCAGTTGGGAGTTGGGTTAATACACAGCTGAGAGAGTTCAGTTGGGAGTTGGGTTAATACACAGCTGAGAGAGTTCAGTTGGGAGTTGGGTTAACACACAGCTGAGAGAGTTCAGTTGGGAGTTGGGTTAACACACAGCTGAGAGAGTTCAGTTGGGAGTTGGGTTAATACACAGCTGAGAGAGTTCAGTTGGGAGTTGGGTTAACACACAGCTGAGAGAGTTCAGTTGGGAGTTGGGTTAATACACAGCTGAGAGAGTTCAGTTGGGAGTTGGGTTAACACACAGCTGAGAGAGTTCAGTTGGGAGTTGGGTTAATACACAGCTGAGAGAGTTCAGTTGGGAGTTGGGTTAACACACAGCTGAGAGTTCAGTTGGGAGTTGGGTTAATACACAGCTGAGAGAGTTCATTTGGGAGTTGGGTTGGGGGATTTCTTGTGTGTGAATAAGCCAGAGAGGGAAAGTAAGACAAGGCAGCGCTAAAACAGTACAATACGGCCGCAAGAGGTTAATGGTGGGATGTCAAATCAGACTGGGTAAGATGTCTGTTGTGTAAAATAAAAGTCTCACAGGGAATCATCTTCTTTGTGTTCACAAATGCAGTCAGAGCAAACCTTTTACCTTCTTCCACAATGGGACTTAAAATACATATTTCTTTTGGTTTGCTATCACTTGGTTCTGTTGTATTGTTTTCTTATGTATAATTACTTATATTATAACCACAATTTGATTTCTCACACTTACGCATCTCTGTTTTCATCCCACAGTAGCTAAGGGAACAGGTGCACAGCTCACCTGAGAATCGGGGTGAATGTGATGTTGGCACACTCCATATCATCAACGTCATAATCGTCATCATCGTCATCATCTTCATACTCATCATCATCCTCCGCTCCAGTTTTCATGAGACTGCGTCCGATCTTCCTGGTCTCCCGGTCCAGCCGTTCTGGTCGCACGTTCTGCTTGGAGCTGGAGGTTGCAGTTCAGGGAAATATGCTGTTTAACCCCATCTGGGTCACATTCATTATCTTTATCTTCCACACAAACACATCTGGGTCACATGCATTATCTTTATCTCCCACACTAACACATCTGGGTCACATTCATTATCTTCATCTGCCCAATAACACATCTGGGTCACATTCATTATCTTTATCTCCGACACTAACACATCTGGGGTCATATGCATTATCTTTATCTCCCACACTAACACATCTGGGACACATTCATTATCTTCATCTGCCCAATAACACATCTGGGTCACATTCATTATCTTTATCTCCGACACTAACACATCTGGGACACATTTATTATCTTTATCTCCCACACTAACACATCTGGGTCACATTCATTATCTTTATCTCCCACACTAACACACTTGGGTCACATTCATTATCTTCGTCTGCTGAATAACACATCTGGGTCACATGCATTATCTTTATCTCTCACACTAACACATCTGGGTCACATTCATTATCTTTATCTCCCACACTAACACATCTGGGTCACATTCATTATCTTTATCTCCCACACTAACACACCTGGGTCACATTCATTATCTTCATCTGCTGAATAACACATCTGGGTCACATTCATTATCTTTATCTCCCACACTAACACATCTGGGTCACATTCATTATCTTTATCTCCCACACTAACACATCTGGGTCACATTCATTATCTTTTTCTCCCACACTAACACACCTGGGTCACAATCATTATCTTTATCTCCCACACTAACACATCTGGGTCACATTTATTATATTTATCACCCACACTGACACACCTGGGTCACATTCATTATCTTCATCTGCTCACTAACACATCTGGGTCACATTCATTATCTTTATCTCCGACACTAACACATCTGGGTCACATTCATTATCATTATCTCCCACACTAACACATCTGGGTAACATTTATTATCTTTATCTCCCACACTAACACATCTGGGTCACATTCATTATCTTCATCTGCTCACTAACACAGCTGGGTCACATTCATTATCATTATCTCCCACACTAACACATCTGGGTAACATTTATTATCTTTATCTCCCACACTAACACATCTGGGTCACATTCAGTATCTTCATCTGCTCACTAACACATCTGGTCACATTCATTATCTTTATCTCCGACACTAACACATCTGGGTCACATTCATTATCATTATCTCCCACACTAACACATCTGGGTAACATTTATTATCTTTATCTCCCACACTAACACATCTGGGTCACATTCATTATCTTCATCTGCTCACTAACACATCTGGGTCACATTCATTATCTTTATCTCCCACACTAACACACCTGGGTAACATTCATTATCTTTTTCCCTGACACTAACCCCATCTGGGACACATCCATTATCTTTATCTCCCACACTAACACATCTGGGTCACATTTATTATATTTATCACCCACACTGACACACCTGGGTCACATTCATTATCTTCATCTGCTCACTAACACATCTGGGTCACATTCATTATCTTTATCTCCGACACTAACACATCTGGGTCACATTCATTATCTTTATCTCAGAGACTAAGACATCTGGGTCACATTCATTATCTTTATCTCCCACACTAACACATCTGGGTAACATTCATTATCTTTTTCTCTGACACTAACCCCATCTGGGACACATCCATTATCTTTATCTCCCACACTAACACATCTGGGTCACATTTATTATATTTATCACCCACACTGACACACCTGGGTCACATTCATTATCTTCATCTGCTCACTAACACATCTGGGTCACATTCATTATCTTTATCTCCGACACTAACACATCTGGGTCACATTCATTATCTTTATCTCAGAGACTAAGACATCTGGGTCACATTCATTATCTTTATCTCCCACACTAACACATCTGGGTAACATTCATTATCTTTTTCTCTGACACTAACCCCATCTGGGACACATCCATTATCTTTATCTCCCACACTAACACATCTGGGTCACATTTATTATATTTATCACCCACACTGACACACCTGGGTCACATTCATTATCTTCATCTGCTCACTAACACATCTGGGTCACATTCATTATCTTTATCTCTGACACTAACACATCTGGGTCACATTCATTATCATTATCTCCCACACTAACACATCTGGGTAACATTTATTATCTTTATCTCCCACACTAACACATCTGGGTCACATTCATTATCTTCATCTGCTCACTAACACATCTGGGTCACATTCATTATCATTATCTCCCACACTAACACATCTGGGTAACATTTATTATCTTTATCTCCCACACTAACACATTTGGGTCACATTCAGTATCTTCATCTGCTCACTAACACATCTGGGTCACATTCATTATCTTTATCTCCCACACTAACACACCTGGGTCACATTCATTATCTTTATCTCCAACACTAACACATCTGGGTTACATTCACTATCTTTATCTCCCATACTAACACACCTGGGTCACATTCATTATCTTTATCTCCCACACTAAGACATCTGGGTCACATTTATTATCTTTATCTCCCACACTAACACATCTGGGTCACATTCATTATCTTTATCTCCCACACTAACACATCTGGGTCACATTCATTATCTTTATCTCCCACACTAACACACTTGGGTCACATTCATTATCTTCATCTGCTCAATAACACATCTGCGTCACATTCATTAACTTCATCTGCTCACTAACCCCATCTGGGTCACATTCATTATCTTTATCTCCCACACTAACCCCATCTGGGACACATTCATTATCTTTATCTCCCACACTAACACACCTGGGTCACATTCATTATCTTCATCTGCTTAATAACACATCTGCGTCACATTCATTAACTTCATCTGCTCACTAACCCCATCTGGGTCACATTCATTATCTTTATCTCCCACACTAACCCCATCTGGGACACATTCATTATCTTTATCTCCCACACTAACACACCTGGGTCACATTCATTATCTTCATCTGCTCAATAACACATCTGGGTCACATTCATTATCTTTATCGCCCACACTAACACATCTGGGTCACATTTATTATCTTTATCTCCCACACTAACACATCTGGGTCACATTCATTATATTTATCTCCCACACTAACACACCTGGGTCACATTCATTATCTTCATCTGCTCACTAACCCCATCTGGGTCACATTTATTACCTTTATCTCCCACACTAACACACCTGGGTCACATTCATTATCTTCATCTGCTTAATAACACATCTGCGTCACATTCATTAACTTCATCTGCTCACTAACCCCATCTGGGTCACATTCATTATCTTTATCTCCCACACTAACCCCATCTGGGACACATTCATTATCTTTATCTCCCACACTAACACACCTGGGTCACATTCATTATCTTCATCTGCTCAATAACACATCTGGGTCACATTCATTATCTTTATCGCCCACACTAACACATCTGGGTCACATTTATTATCTTTATCTCCCACACTAACACATCTGGGTCACATTCATTATATTTATCTCCCACACTAACACACCTGGGTCACATTCATTATCTTCATCTGCTCACTAACCCCATCTGGGTCACATTTATTATCTTTATCTCCCACACTAACACATCTGGGTCACATTCATTATCTTTATCTGCTCACTAACCTCATCTGGGTCACATTTATTATCTTTATCTCCCACACTAACCCCATCTGGGACACATTCATTATGTTATTCATTGCTTAGAGCACTCTTGGGTCTCTCCAGGAAATATAAACCAAGGAAACTGATCAATCAGTCAATCAATCAATCACCTTTTCTGCCACCATCTATTCCAGGGGTTCCCAAACCGGTCCTGGGGGACCCCTGTGTATGCTGGTTTTCCTTGCAACCACAGTTGCAATCCCAGAATTTTAACAAGCTGTTAATGTTTCTTAATTAGGT
The DNA here is from genome assembly GCA_029718625.1 of Synaphobranchus kaupii. Taxonomy (NCBI): domain Eukaryota; kingdom Metazoa; phylum Chordata; class Actinopteri; order Anguilliformes; family Synaphobranchidae; genus Synaphobranchus; species Synaphobranchus kaupii. Next base: position 4,810,607 of record CM056380.1, read on the forward strand.
GCTTGTCATGTTTGGAGGAAATATTCACCCTCTTAAGCCACATTATATCAGAAATAGCTATGCATGCCATGTAGAATAAACACCCCATGTTTACATTGTGCTTATTGTGCTATATTGCAACAATTACATAAACAGAGGTTACAAAATAATGTATTTTCACTCAAATTAAAGAGTGAGGTGAGGCAACGAAAACCAGCATACACAGGGGGTCCCCCAGGACCGAAAACCAGCATACACAGGGGTCCCCCAGGACCGGTTTGGGAACCCCTGATCTATTCAGTGTGTTATCAGGCAACACTTTCCTCTGCATCTAACTTTGAAATACTGGACTTCTTCCTCCATGAATGTCAAACTGGACAATTCAATACATTAAACATAAAATAATTGCACTGACGAAGCCCATTTGAATATAAAATAACCTGCTTTGTCCTTTAATTATGATAAAAAACCAAACTGAGAACTGCACTGCAAAAAATGTCTGTCTTAACAAATGTTTTAGTCTTGTAATGAGACTTAAAGTAGAACATATTAGCTTGTTTTAAGTTGACAAGTGAAATTGTCTTACCCCATTGGCAAATCTTGAAATGAGTAAAACTCTCACCCCATCGGCAATATTTTCATCATAATTAGGGGAAAAAAAGTAGTAGAGACAAGATTTTAAGATTTGACTTATTTTTAGGTTTTTGCAATGTGGCTCACCTGGGTTCAAGGAAACCAGAATTTCTGATGACAAGTCCAGAGCTGGGAGAAAGAGAACGGCAGGGGGGGGGGGGGGGGGGGGGGGGGGGCTAATGAGACAAGAGTACTCGCATGGCGCTATAAAAATGCAATCCAATATTAATATTATATCACAGTTAATAATGAAAAGTGATCCCTAAAACCTAAAAAAAATACAGATGAGTATGCCTTGATCTGAAATATAATCATGTATAAATATGTATTTATGAACTTGTGTTTGTGTTACATGTGGTAAACTTTGTAAAAAATAAATTTGGCCACCCACAGCAAACCCCCAGTAGAGCTCCTTACTCATCACTGTCCTCTATATCCAGGAACTCCTCCCCCTCCCATCCACCTGCGGCACCTTGGACCGGGTGGTACCGCACGTCCAGCTCAATGTATATCTGAGCAGGAGAAGAACACAGCCACAAACTCAAACACACTCAGGATCTTCTCAAGCACGGGGTTCCAGACAATTTCTATCATGTCAACACCCATGGTTTCGTAGAAGCTTTGAATTCCCACTGAACAGCAGACACTGCACTGTAGGCCTTCTCACAGTCGGTAAAGCAGTGTTGCCAACTTTTCCCATGGAATATAGCCAACGCATGCTCAAAGAGTCGCGAGAAGTCGCGAAATTGCATCATACGCTAAATTAAATATTTATGACATCATCACATGCTCATTTGCATATGAAAATGTGCGTCTCACTGGTGTACGGCCGACTGTAGCTTCTCTCTACGCTCATTAAGCCGCTATTATGTGAGCTGGAGAGTGATAGCAAGCGCAGGAAAGACTGCAGACTTGCTGAGCAGTGCTGGCGACTGTTTTCCAAGGAAGCTGATATCTGCTCCCAGACGTTACTAGATTTGTTGCTAGGCTCCTCAACATTGAGCGATTCCATAATGGCTTCCTCTACTTGATCTGGAAAAAATATGCCATTAATTAAAATAATTTCATTGAATTTGTTTGAGGTATGTTTCACGAAACCAGAATGTTCAGCTATTAAATAAAAATTGTTTCGTGTCATGTCTGTGATTTGTTTATTTGCTATGAAGTAAAAAAGCTAGGTGAACATCCTCGAAGTGTGGTGATTCCATAATTTTTGCCAGGGGTTGTAGTTACAGTCAGCCAGAGACTTATATCTGTCAGGTTGTAGTTACTGTCAGGCAGGGACTTACAGTGAGCACCATAATTCATTGGAAAGTGACACATTTTTTGTTATTTCAGGGCCTTATATCTGTTAGACTGTAGGCTAGTTAGTGTCAGCCAGTGACTTACATCTATCAGGCTGTAGTTACTATCAGCCAGTGACTTACATCTGTCAGGCTGTAGTTACTGTCAGTGAGTGACTTACATCTGTCAGGCTGTAGTTACTGTCAGTGAGCGACTTACATCTGTCAGGCTGTAGTTACTGTCAGTGAGTGACTTACATCTGTCAGGCTGTAGTTACTGTCAGTGAGCGACTTACATCTGTCAGGCTGTAGTTACTGTCAGTGAGTAACTTACATCTATCAGGCTGTAGTTACTATCAGCCAGTGACTTACATCTGTCAGGCTGTAATTACTGTCAGTGATTGACTTACATCTGTCAGGCTGTAGTTACTATCAGCCAGTGACTTACATCTGTCAGGCTGTAGTTACTGTCAGTGAGTGACTTACATCTGTCAGGCTGTAGTTACTGTCAGTGAGTGACTTACATCTGTCAGGCTGTAGTTACTGTCAGTGAGTGACTTACATCTGTCAGGCTGTAGTTACTGTCAGTGAGTGACTTACATCTGTCAGGCTGTAGTTACTGTCAGTGAGTGACTTACATCTGTCAGGCTGTAGTTACTGTCAGTGAGTGACTTACATCTGTCAGGCTGTAGTTACTGTCAGTGAGTGACTTACATCTGTCAGGCTGTAGTTACTGTCAGTGAGTGACTTACATCTGTCAGGCTGTAGTTACTGTCAGTGAGTGACTTACATCTGTCAGGCTGTAATTACTGTCAGTGATTGACTTACATCTGTCAGGCTGTAGTTACTATCAGCCAGTGACTTACATCTGTCAGGCTGTAGTTACTGTCAGTGAGTGACTTACATCTGTCAGGCTGTAGTTACTGTCAGTGAGTGACTTACATCTGTCAGGCTGTAGTTACTGTCAGTGAGTGACTTACATCTGTCAGGCTGTAGTTACTGTCAGTGAGTGACTTACATCTGTCAGGCTGTAGTTACTGTCAGTGAGTGACTTACATCTGTCAGGCTGTAATTACTGTCAGTGATTGACTTACATCTGTCAGGCTGTAGTTACTATCAGCCAGTGACTTACATCTGTCAGGCTGTAGTTACTGTCAGTGAGTGACTTACATCTGTCAGGCTGTAGTTACTGTCAGTGAGTGACTTACATCTGTCAGGCTGTAGTTACTATCAGTGAGTGACTTACATCTGTCAGGCTGTAGTTACTGTCAGTGAGTGACTTACATCTGTCAGGCTGTAGTTACTGTCAGTGAGTGACTTACATCTGTCAGGCTGTAGTTACTGTCAGTGAGTGGCTCACGCAGTAACAGCCTCCCTGATGACACCACATGCTGTAAACTGATGACCAGCTTCCCCAAGAGTCTGCGAGAGGAAATAAAGAGAAAAACAACGTTGACATCCCAATCAGAATTTAGCAAAAACTATTTGAATCTGTAATTGAACCAAATTCCCTATATGGCAATGGCAGCGGAGTGTGGGGTCCGCGTTCAAAGCAAGATTTTGCCCATTGGGACAAAGGCCCAGCCGTGCAGAGTTCCATAACAACATCTTACAAGTACAACAGAAAACTGGAAACAATGCATGCAAGGCAGAATTAACAAAGAGATATGCACTAATAATCAAACTTCAAAAAAGGACAAGAATATTTTGGAAACTGTAACACAGCCTCCCCATCCATACCCTTACAAAGCTGCAGAATGCTAAGAGCTAAGCCCAGAGAGGAGCCCCTTTACCCAGCACCCGCTGCTAACCCCATTATGCTTCAGGACATCTACATGCCAACATTACCAATCAACCAAATTATAACACAACAAAACCCTTTACTCAGCACCTGCTGCTAACCACATTAAGCTTCAGGACATCTACATGCCAACATTACCAATCAACCAAATTATAACACAACAAAACCCTTTACTCAGCACCTGCTGCTAACCCCATTACGCTTCAGGACATCTACATGCCAACATTACCAATCAACCAAATTATAACACAACAAAACCCTTTACTCAGCACCCTGCTGCTAACCACATTAAGCTTCAGCACATCTACATGCCAACATTACCAATCAACCAAATTATAACACAACAAAAACCCTTTACTCAGCACCCTGCTGCTAACCCCATTAAGCTTCAGCACATCTACATGCCAACATTACCAATCAACCAAATTATAACACAACAAAAATTACATTACTCATTGCGAAAAAAAATTTAATTCGGTAAGACAGGCAAGTCATATTTGACATGGTGTGAAAGGAATATGATGGGGAAATTAACTATTCATATTTGCAGTGCAATCCATAAGTATTTGGACAGTGACATATTTTTGTTGTTTTGGCTCTGTACTCCAGCACATTGGATTTGAAATGGAAGCCGAGATCTGTCCTGGGCCATAGCAGTAAAACAAACAATTTTGACATTCCAAGATCTCAGAATAGACAGAACAGAGAGAGGACAAAACTAAATATATTGAACATTCCCCTAATTACAATTATTTCATTAAAAATCAACATGGCAGTGAATGTACTAACAGAGGAAGCACACAGGGCCTTCTACAGCATAAAACGTTTTCCAATTAGAAATTCCAATTAGAATTTGGCTGAAAATCATCAAAGCTGTAATTGAACCAATTGCCCTTCATGGCAGTCAGATTTTGGGTCAAGAACTCAGCAAACAGCCAACTAAGATCCTACATGCATAATTCTGTAAACATATCATAAAGGCACATAGAAACACCACAAAGAATGTGTGCAGGGCAGAATTAAGCCAATACACATTATCTATCAAAATACAGGCACACACACATGCACAAGTATGTATTTTCTGCTTTTAAATGAAGCATACACATGTACAAGCACACCATCACTCACAAACCCCTAACATTTTAGCTTTCTCAATGTCTATGTCCTCCATTGTAGCAGAAGTAGAGCAAACCATATTGTACATAGGTTTATTATCATTTGTTACTATTGTCTTGTAACCGTAACCTATGCTTTGACTATACAGGTATATATACAGGTACTCATTTTTGTCATGCCAGTAAAGCACTTTGAATTGAATTGAGAGAGAGATATACAGATTTTGTATTGGCATTATTATTATTGTTATTATTATTTATTTTTAACCATCCATATTGTACATAATTTTATGATGTAACTCCTGCTTTGACCACACCAGTGCCTGTATTTGTGATGCCAATAAAGCACTTTGAAATTTAAATTAAAAGTAAGAGTGAGTGAGTGAGTGAGTGAGTGAGTGAGTGAGTGAGTGAGTGAGTGAGTGAGTGAGTGAGTGAGTGAGTGAGAGAGAGAGAGAGAGAGAGAGAGAGAGAGAGAGAGAGAGAGAGAGAGAGAGAGAGAGAGAGAGATAAATCCATGCAATTTACATGTTTATTAGATGCAAGTGACAGCACTGACCTGTTGCTGAAGACTTTGCTGCAGTTGTAAACACTGATGGACAGCATTTCATCCTTAATAACTCTCCCATAGTGAGGCCACCTGAAGTGCTGTAGACACACAACAGCTATTACAGAACGTTGTGTCCATTCAGACACTCGTATGCAGACTGACTTGTAGTGAGAAGGAACAGAAGTATATCCAGCAGAGCAGTGGTCCCCGACCCTGTTTCTGGAGATCTAGGTATGCTGTATAGATCTCCAGGAACAAGGTTGGGGAAAACTGTACCAGAGCAACAGTGCCACACCTGGCTTATAACGCCCAAGACCAGCGAGTCCAAGCATTAAATCTAAGTTTCCTGTAAGTATTGATCAGTTTCGAATAGTCCCTCACACTGACTCACACTGGGTCAATCTATGAGTCCACCATGTATTCTATGGTGTACCAGAGAATTCTGGAGCAGAATATGCAGCTGGAAGTCTGTTGAGGTTCATTGAAAAGGCCTAATCTGAGCTCTCCATGCAAACAAGACAGAGTGGAATCCCTTCTGTAAGAAGGGGTGGTCCTGAATTTCTCCAAGGCAATGTGAGAAAGTGATCTACACGTACAGGAAACAGTTCTGTTACAGGAAGTTTCACCAGCTACTGAATCTCGGGGTGCACTTTTTCCTGCGGGGATATTAAATGTCTGATTATTTTTTTGTTAAGTTGGTAATGGGAAAGTTGTTAGCATCTTCCGGTATTTTCTACATCACATCACCTTTTATCTATACTAGGACTTAAGCCTTTATCTATACTAGGACTTAAGCCTTTATCTATACTAGGACTTAAGCCTTTATCTATACTAGGACTTAAGCCTTTATCTATACTAGGACTTAAATTTTGATCTATACTAGGACTTAAGCTTTTATCTATACTAGGACTTAATCTTGTATCTATAGTAGGACTTACGCTTTTATCTATACTAGGACTTACATTGTTATCTATACTAGAACTTAAGCTTTTATCTATACTAGGACTGAAGTAATGATAAAATATCCCTTCGTTTCAAGTTTTTCCCCCAAAAAAACAAGAAATTAGCAGGTGGGGCATTTATTATATTATATATATTTTACTACATATACTGTACATAGCAAGTAAAGACACATCAGCCTTTTACTAACATGATTAGCCAGTGTTACTTTCAGCATGGGTGGGTCCTACATCTTAAATTCCAGAGAGATGATAATATGTACAGAAGTGGGCAAGTAGGCAGGTAAGATAATGTATGCATTGCTATTAATTATTTTGATAAGGATGTTCGTCATAACTGTACTGCCACAGATTCAAACAAGTACTGCAGCTTGTACACACTTTAAACTGAACATACTTGAACGGATAAATCTTCCTTAAATAAATGTGAGAAAGAAGACTACCTCCAATGAGACGATTTTATACTGACACACAGATGGCCACACACAATTAGAAGCCGCTTTAAGGATTAAGGTGGTGTTAAACTCAGGAGGTTAAAGGTTCAAGACTCATCTCGCTAAAACAGCAGTTGGGAGGAGATGGGCTGTGACCAAATACGACCCCTGTCTACTATGTGCCCTGTCCCAGTGTGCAAAAGAAATCCCACAAAACTCTTTCCAAACTAGTGAGGAAGTAGTTTGTAATATTTTTTATATTTTTTATTGAGAATATTAATCACTTTACATATGACGACGGTTACAAAATGTAGATTATAAATGAAGATTGAATTAACAAAAATAAAAAAAGAGTATTTCATAATGTGACCCACTCTTGTACCATAGATACACTCTATGTCTTTTACATTTTTACTTCCGGGTTACTTACTGAAATTTTTGAGTGCACAGTTCTGCAGATGAGTGTGCTCCTGAATTCCCTCAAGAAAACCCCGGAAATAAGGGGTTCATCCTGGTATTTTAAGTGCCCCCATTTGTGAGAAAAAGTCGCCCACTCAAAAGCTTTTTGACAAAGTGGACTCAGATATGCGCCCTCTAAAGGGGTTAAGGGATCGTATTCGGACACGGTCATAGAGTGAGTGTTTACTGTGTGGGGGAGTGCCCCACTGCCAAGGTGAGTACCAGGAACACCAGTGACTCACAGAGACGGGTGGGGTGTGTGTGAGAGGAACACACCCCACCTCCATTTCAAAACCAACCATGTAAATGAATGGGAGTGTATGGGTGTATTTTGGGTTTTATGTACTGCGTCCACTGATCATTATCAGTACAGGAACAAAGGAAACTTTATTTCACTACGGCATATTGGCTCTGCTTTTATTTGTCTTTGGCTATTTTTTCCTCTAGAAGAGGGCGTGTTTATAGGTATCCTTCAGGCTCATTGGATTGTGTCACAAACTTTACGACATTCTCATCCATTTCAAAACTGCCCGTTGCTACATAATAAAACCATTGCATTTAGTCAAGGCTGTGTTAGATGCGCTCCTCAGATATATAATTCAAAGCAACCAAATTATGAAATTCGACTGAAAAATATGACTTGGAAATCTGTGACAGAAGAGTATGTCACTACACAAAAATATATACCTGTCCGTGAATATCCCTTTTAAAAAACAATGACTTAAAAAGCAGAAGCGGTATATGAAGTTTGTCTGATGTACAATTTAAGAGAACTTTTGTTCTCGTGGTAACTTTCTGGAAGTAGCCTCACATGAGACACACAACTGAAAGTTCAACAATGCAAAACAGTTTGTTTGGCCAAGTGGGAGTGTTCAGGCATTTGATAGAGTGAAAATTAGGTGCACATTAATTACCAATTCCTCAACGCAGCCGGAAGCTTCTACTGAGCTATAAAAAGAAAAGAAATAAAGAAGAGGGCATATCTCTGGCCTGCCGTGTCCTTCCCAGCAGATATAAAAAACTGACTCAATCTGACCACACCTCCGTGTGACCTCCGTGTGACCTCCTGGGAGAAAATGGCGTCACATGGATCACAACCCCGCCTGCTTTGTGATTGACACTGCGGTAGCAACACGTGTGTTCCTCATGCACAGAACACAAGGAACCTTGTGTTACCTGCCCACAGGATAGAGAGGAGATGAGCAAAGACAAACGTTTGGCCAAACGCACTGGACAGACTGCTGGGTAGACTATTACAAAGGTCAATACACCAACCAGACCAGGGGCAGAAGAACATTATATAAAGAGTGATCTGAAATTTTAATAACCAACATATTCCTTATTGACTATTAAATGGCTGTCGTGTCACTTAATCCACATTTCCACTAGAGCTTGAACTCCACGCCATGTTGGCTCTTACCGTGGTCCCAGACCTGCTTACCTCATTAAAGATGGCCACATTTATTTCCACTAGAGCTTGAACTCCACGCCATGTTGGCTCTAACCGTGGTCCCAGACCTGCTTACCTCATTAAAAATGGCCACATTTATTTCCACTAGAGCTTGAACTCCACGCCATGTTGGCTCTAAGTGTGGTCCCAGACCTGCTTACCTCATTAAAGATGGCCACATTTATTTCCACTAGAGCTTGAACTCCACGCCATGTTGGCTCTAACCGTGGTCCCGGACCTGCTTACCTCATTAAAGATGGCCACATTTATTTCCACTAGAGCTTGAACTCCACGCCATGTTGGCTCTAACCGTGGTCCCAGACCTGCTTACCTCATTAAAGATGGCCACATTTATTTCCACTAGAGCTTGAACTCCACGTCATGTTGGCTCTAACCGTGGTCCCGGACCTGCTTACCTCATTAAAGATGGCCACATTTATTTCCACTAGAGCTTGAACTCCACGCCATGTTGGCTCTAACCGTGGTCCCAGACCTGCTTACCTCATTAAAGATGGCCACATTTATTTCCACTAGAGCTTGAACTCCACGTCATGTTGGCTCTAACCGTGGTCCCGGACCTGCTTACCTCATTAAAGATGGCCACATTTATTTCCACTAGAGCTTGAACTCCACGCCATGTTGGCTCTTACCGTGGTCCCAGACCTGCTTACCTCATTAAAGATGGCCACATTTGTGCACTGCAGGATCCTGGATTTATGTGTGAAACCTGGAATATGAGTGACAGGGAAGGAAAATATGCAGCGATTTATTCACAGCACAACTTGTAACAGGAAAATGTGCTGGTTCAAGACAGAACAGAGCTGTATATATTGGAAACAGGTATCAGAGGCATCAAACGAGCCTCAAACTATCACTCTGCTGCCAGATATGCAGTAGATATGGATGGATCGCTTGAAGGATTGTTTCTCCTGACTTATCGAGTTCAATAGGAAAGTGAGTCAGGAGAAACAACCCTTAAAGTGATCCATCCATATCCACTGCATATCTGGCAGCAGAGTGATGGTTTAAGGCTTGTTTGATACCTCAGACCCTTGTTGACTTACAGCCATTTAGCCAACCATGTGTTCTATACTATTCCCGTGTAATTTCCAGCTTAATCTAGTCCCACCCCCCAATTCCCATAGAGATCCATTCAAATGCAGAGAGGTTATAGTATTGCTTCTCAGAGTACCTGAAAATAAGATATAAAGAGTCTTTTGATATCCTTTTATACCCAGTCATGATAGCATCACCTGTTTACCTGTAGAATGTTCCAAACAGGTGTTTTTTGATATCATTTTATACCCAGTCATGATAGCATCACCTGTTTACCTGTAGAATGTTCCAAACAGGTGTTTTTTTTAACTTCCCAGTCTTTTTTTTGCCTCTGTCCCAACTTTTTTGGAACGTGTTGCAGGCATCAAATTCTGAATTCGCGTATATTTACAAAAATCAATAAAGTTGATAAGGTAATACATTAAATATCTTTTCTTTGTACTGTTTTAATTAAATATATGCAAAAGACAATTTACAAATTACTGCTTTTATGTGCATTTTACATACTGTCCCAACTTTTTTGGAATTGGGGGTTTGTACTTACAGAATAGCTTGCCTTCTTGGACACTTTGCTTATTATACTTATTCAGGAATATTCTATATTTATATATTTATGCTTCTATATTTATGCTGCTTTCAGTGAAGTGGGGTAAAAAAGCCCCACATTTAAAGGGATAGTTCACTTTCAGTTTTTCTTTGCATCATTACTTCAGTTTTAGTGCATATTTTCCATAGACACTTTTTGTGAGCGATAAAGGAGGACATGTACACCCTAAAGTCAGGTTTGCAATGGCTGTTAGGAGTGTCGGGTATATAGCTTTTAGATTACGGCCTTCGATAAAACTCGCTCATGGTCCATTCAATAGTACTTGGTTATCAAGAGGCCTGCCCTGCTGACCAGGCATAGGAAGTGCCTTTATCTCCCTTTCTCCACTACACAGGCACAAAGGCAATATGGTCACGCTGAGGCGCTAGTTCATCTATGGATATAAATCTTTGAGTGGCCAAGGTGTCTTTTCTCCTGTTGAGGAAAAACACCAGAACACAAAGATAGTCATGGCATCCGGGGCCTAGCGTGGCCAGAGAACACCACATGGCCACCTGGATTATTTTTACATTTTAAGTTTGAATGCCAATCTGTTACATTCAATTAATTGAAAGTCTTCAAGTCAATGTAGGTAATAATTGTTAGACATGCCAGTTTGGAATTTACATTTTTTAAAGGCAGCTTCAGGTTCAAGCGGAGATTAGAGTGTTACTACTAATCTTGTTACATGGATGTAATATTTCGACTACTGGCTCAACTTGATCATTCAGGAGCTCACTGTACTCATATTTGGACTTCTTAAGAAGAGGCTAAAACCAAAAATCTTTTAATAATAATATCATGGTGCTTCGCCCAGTTTTGAGCAACATAAGTGCACATTAATTATTAAGTAAATTTGTCAGCTATTAGATAAGCCCGTCCTGGTCATAAAGGAGTCTGACCCCCTTACCTACCACCTCCTTCCACACCTTACCTCGGCATGACCCAATCAGGGCACAGGTCCTCAATGCTTGGGGAGAAAGGTATTTATGGGCGGAGAAACTCAGCTCTTTTATTGTTTTTTTGGCTAACTAAGTTTGGGGTGATGGAGCTGGGAAGTCCTGTCAGTGGTGTTGGCACTGCAGCATTTCCTGGAGTCTACACACAGAGAAGCTTCTCCTCGGTTGTGTAAACTCGTGACCGTTTTTACAGCTGGCTTTCTTTTGTTCCTCCTGTGCTGAAATTGGAATATTCTGGCAAGTTCCGGTTTATCGCTCTCTCTTTTTTCTGGTCATTTCAATTTAACATCTGGTTTAATGTCTTCATTTTTTTTTTTTTGTAATTTATAAGCAGTGAGTGGTTCATTAATTGTATGATTCCAGTTAATTATTCTAATTGACGGTTTTTCCTGTAAATTATTTAAAACATGATTTAGACTTTGTTTTGACTTGTTGGTTGATCCACCAGATTACTGTTCGACTGACCTATCAATGAATTTGGCAATTTAATTGATGACTGTCATTTAAAATAATTATTAAATTAAATCCATTGAATATAACTAAATGTAGGTTGAGTGAGGGGTTTTATCACGGAATGTACTTTAGTGGGTACAGAATTTTTTAGCACAAGCAAAACTAATAACACAACCAATGATTGGTGCAAAACAAATGCCATGACCAATCATTTGTTATGTTGTTGGTTTTGTGTGTGCTAAAAGTTTTTGCACATGCTAAAGGTCTTAGTAAATCAGGCCCAATATCGCTTGAGTTCAGTATTCAGAGTGCTGGACATCGTAACAAGGGCATTGAGCTTTAGAACTGCTGGAGTCAGAAAATAAACACATTATTCCTGAAACCTCACAACCCTGACAGGGGGTTTGTGGTCTAAATCAGGGGCAGTTTCATATCATGCTGGTACTTCTTTCCCTGGGCAAAGCAGGCTGAAATTGCACACATCACAGGAATGTTTAAAAGAGTATTCAGGTAAACATACATTGTACAAGCTGCTTTGGAGTTTACTTAAGTGTATTTTCTTGCTTTGAATGCCCCTGTATCAGCCACTGGCAGTCAGAAACTTGTTTAAATATTTTTAAATATCCCTCAACACAGAAAAACATATACTTAAAACTGATCTAAAACCAAGAAAGTGAACTATTCCATTAAGAGATTTTGTCAATTTTAAGAACAGTCGTCGCAACAAATGTTACGTTTGTAAAAATTCCCCAATATTCAAAATCACTGGCTGTTTTCAGTTCAACTCCAGTGCATTTCAGGGTTAAAGAAAGTGACATTCCAATGCTCCAGTTGCCTGGAGTGAGTTCCAAAATGGCAGATTCCTGGTACAGTTAACAAGAAGTGAATCACCCTACCCTAAGTGTGAGCCAGCATCAGCCAGCATTCGATGGCCTTTCACTACACCACTTAATCACCTAAAGACTAAAGAATCTGAAAAGAATTTACCACAGATCCTCCGGTTAAAAAGAAGCACAGTGACAGCACGCTCAATGTTTGAACACACGGTTCAGATGCACATAAAAATATCTAATATCATAAACCCCATAGAAGCGCGTCCAACTCGGAACATCTCTGTTGCACTTGAAAACATTGAAAAAGGAAAAGCATTGTTGACTTGTGAAAATAATGTCAAACTAATTTTTTGAAGAGTCACTGGAAATGGACATCAGTGTTAAAAATGACAGTTGAAGCCATCCAGCTGTAATATTCAATTAGCCATTGTGATGGTGCTTACCTCTGAAAGATAACTCGACTTTGCGATCATATTTCCCAGGCAGGTTGGCAATCCTCTTTAGATTGACAGTGATGGACATGTTGATTCTTTTTCCCCCCAGTTCACATCACAGACCTCCCACAGCTCAGCGCTGGGCACCCTTCTCCATTCTGTTGGGTCTATGTGAGCTCCTTGTCATGGTCTGTATGTACCGTTCCCTGTGCAAACAGGTAGCAGGAGGAGGAGGACCTGTGCTTTGTTCCTGAAGGTAAATTTTACCGGACAAACGCAGACGGCAGAGTGTGTACACCTGAGTCACCAAGCCAGTTTAGCCTCTATTAGATCAAGCAAAACCTCACCTGTGTCACACATACATATACAACCCCTGGCAAACATTATGGAATCACCACACTTAGAGGATGTTCACCCGCCTTTTTTTTTTTTTTTACTTCGTAGCAAATAAACAAATCACAGATATGACACAACACAATATTTTTTTTTTTAATAGCTGAAAATTCTGGCTTCGTGAAACATACCTCAAACTAATTTAATTAACTTGTTTTAATTAATGGCATATTTTTTTCCAGATCAAGTAGAGGAAAAGATTACAGAATCACCTTGTAATTTGCATTTCTAAAACAAATACCAGCACAAGTCTAAAAATGCAAATTAGTCTGCAGTTAAAAGAGTGCTTACAGACCTTAACAAGCTGTTGGACTTGGCTAATTGAAAGGAAACCAACAAGAGAGTTGTCAATTGAAACAATGGAAAGGATTATAAAACTCCCTTCAAGAAGGAAATCCAACACAGAGTATGGCAAACGATGTTGGTTGTTCCCAATCAGCTGTGTCTAAAATTTGGTGCAAGTATAAACAAAATATGAAGGTTATGAAAGGAAAACATACGGGTAGACCAAGGAAGACGTCAAAGCGTCAGGATAGAAAACTCAAAGCAATATGCCTTGAAAATAGAAAATGCACAACAAAAAAATGAAAAACAAATGGGCGGAAACAGGAGTCAATGTTTGTGACAAAACTAAGAAATCGGCTGAATGAAATGGGATTTACATATAGAAAAGCCAAATGAAAACCAGCACTAACACCCAAACAGACAAAAACAAGGTTACAGTGGGCTAAAGAGAAGCAATCATGGAGTGTGGATGATTGGATGAAAGTGATATTCAGTGATGAATCACAAATCTGCATTGGCCAAGGAGATGGTGCTGGAACTATTGTCTGGTGCCCTTTCTAATGAAACATATAAAGATGACTGCCTGAAGAAAACAATCAAATTTCCCCAGTCATTTATAATATGGGGTTGCATGTCAGGTAAAGGACCAGGGGAGATCATTCCCTCAACAGTCAATGCACAGGTGTACATTGAAATTTTGGACACTTTTCTCATTCCATCAATAGAACATAGGTCTGGTGATGAAGTCATTTTTCAGGATGTTAATGCATCTTGCCACAGACCATAGAGTGTTAAAGCTTTTCTTCAGGAAAGGCATATCAACTCAATGACATGGCCAGCAAACAGTCCAGATCTCAATCCGATTGATTGAAAATTTGAGGTGGAAAAAAAAAAAATTTGGCTCCATCCAGTAAAGCTAATCTGTCAACCGCTATTCGAAAAAGTTGGAACCAGCTTGATGGAGAATATTGCTTTTCATTAGTGAAGTCCATGCCTCAAAGAATTCAGGACGTCATAAAAGCCAGAGGAGGAGCAACAAAGTACCAATTGTTTTTTTGTCCGTTGATTCCATACTTTTTTTCCTCAACATTGAGTGATTCCATAATTTTTTCCTCTACTTGATGTGGAAAAAAATTAATGAAAATTATTTAATTGGTTTGAGGTTAAGTTTCACAAAGCCAGAATGTTGTTATTAAACAAAAAATTGTTTTGTGTCATATCTGTGATTTGTTTATTTGCTACCAAGTAAATAAGCTGGGTGAACAGTGTGGTGATTCCATATTTTTTGCCAGGGGTTGTACAAACATAAAACATACATACGTATACACATGTCCGCTTCCACAGACTCTGTCATGTACACACACCCATCACTGTCAGCACAAAACACAAATACTAGACTGATGCCCTACCGGTTAGTAACCAGTTCTCCAACCAGCTCTAATAATAATAATAATAATAATAATAATAATAATACAGTGCCCAGCAAAATTACTGGCAACCCTGGAGAATATGAGCAAAAAAGGCTATAGAAAATTTGTCATTCATTAGCATGACATCACACTCAAAATATGAGAATCATCTTTAATTTAGGTAAAATCATTTAAAATATATATTCTCTATGAGATTTATTTTCTCATTCCCATTCATATTGTACTTTTTTTAGAACAGGAATTTTACTGCCATGGAATTTTACTCCTCTATGGAACCCAAGACACGGCAAGCCATAACCCTACAACCAAATACACTGTAGCCAACACATAGAACCTCATCACACCATTACCAACACATAGAACCTCATCACACCATTACCAACACATAGAACCTCATCCCACCATAACACATAGAACCTCATCCCACCATAACCAACACATAGAACCTCATCCCACCATAACAAACACATAGAACCTCATCCCACCATAACCAACACATAGAACCTCATCCCACCATAACAAACACATAGAACCTCATCCCACCATAACCAACACATAGAACCTCATCCCACCATAACACATAGAACCTCATCCCACCATAACCAACACATAGAACCTCATCCCACCATAACAAACACATAGAACCTCATCCCACCATAACCAACACAGAGAACCTCATCCCACCAGAACCAACACATCGAACCTCATCACAGCATAACCAACACATAGAACCACATCCCACCATAACCAACACATAGAACCTCATCACATAATTGTACCGGAAACAATAAACAGAGCCTCACCGCACCATAAAAAAAGATGTACATTCTACCAATATAAAAGATTGCACCTGAGCATCAAACTTAATCATGTCTGGCTTATTTAGCTGGTTAAAGAAAACACACGCACTCTGTTATGTTTACAGGATTCTTTTATTTTTTGCATCAGCATATAAAAAAAAAGCAAAAGTAGCTACAATGTTTGTGAAGCGATGCATACTTTGAAAGGACAGAGAAACTGAAATTAAGGCCAGAGTTTCCAGCATTTCTGTAGACGGGAGCGTGTAATTAACTGGAGTGCAGATTAAACATGCACGTGTTCAGTTAAAAAAAATAATACTCTGCCCAGTTCTGGTCCCAATATTTAAAAAAAAAACTACTACAATACAACTTCCAATAATCAATATTCATGTGAAAAGAGACATCCAACAGATGTCCAAACAGAGATATAAGGCAAATTGAATTCCACATACATTGTTAGGCACATAAATGTTGAATAAAATACAAACAGAAGTGCTTTAGACTATACTGTGTAATGTCGAGGAGAAAGTGCTCTGGAGCCAGGCAAAGTAGCCGATAGGTGCTTATGGTATATCTCAATCATTCCAGCAAACCACTTCCACTGGCAAAACTACATTTTGATTTGGCTTTTAATATTTATTTCATAATATCCTCAACCTTTTGGTGAATATAGGGAACACTTAAGAACATACCGGTTATAAGATTCTCAAATTGCACTAGAGGGGGACGTTTTCCCAGGCAGCATGCTAACATAATGCAGAGCAGAAAGGTACTTATTCCCAATAAACTAAATAAACTCACATTCATCATATCAGCATCATATTTAGATCTGCAAAAGGCACAGAACAATTCAAGTATTTGAGCCAATTTTAAAAGGCAACTTAATTTTACACAATTTGGCATGGGTACGAATCGTCCACAGTCCTCACAACTCTGTCAGCACATATATCATTTGGAGACATTTAAAATCCTGCTGCTTCACTTGTGCTTTCAGTTTGGGTTTGAAGGCGAGGAGAATACCCCTTATTTGGATGGCTTTGTATGGCACACAGTGTTGAAGGAAATGTGGTCTTTGAATGGCAGGAGAAGTGTGGACAGACTTAATGCAAATAATCCCAAATGTCCAATACCGAAGAGGCAGGTTAAAAAAAGCACACTAAGCTCTGCTCTGAATTCTGGACTTTAAGCGGTTGAACGTCAAGTCTGATGTAGGTTTGAAACGCCAGGATATAATAGCCACTGACATTACTTTGACGCCACAAACCCATATCGCCAGAATAAGAAGCGCTTATGCACACAGCGTGACATCACTTCTGCCTCAAGGTGGAGAGCATGAAAGCCCTTTTTGATTGGCTAAAAATCATTTAAAGTAGCTTTGATTGGATATAAACTCCCCCCCCCCCCTATACAGCAGCTTCGATTGGCTAACACGGTGTTGATTGTCTGAGGAAGCACACACATTTTTTTGAGCATATCTCTGGCCTTACGCCTGGATTATGCTGCCGCCGACTTCTAGGGCTTTGAGAAATAAATTGGACCCTATAATCTCCTCAGAATACTTATCAACTATGAATCTGCTGGAAAATGTAAACGCTTTGGGGAATTATGTCGGCTTGCGCAATATAACAATGGCAGCAAGTACTTCACTTTGCAAGAAAAGCCATTTCACCTTCTGTTCAACCGACATTTCGAAGAACACCAGGTTTCACTGTGACAGTGCAGCCTGCCTGAGACTAAATACTGCAAGGCATATCATAACAGATGCAAGGTATCCTAGATGCACTTCTAGAACTATGCAAGGCCATGCATTGATAATGCTCTTAAAAGGCAGTTCAATATAGGCAGCACACCAGGCTGAAACCAGGATCGGAGACCAAAGGTTGAGGATTAAAGAAGGATGTTTGTAGCTGTGAATGTAACTTGTACATGACTGAGAATTGTCTTTGAGAATGGGACACAAACCTGGTTTCTTTCAGTCTGGTGTTAGCACATAATGATCTAAAACACAATGAAACAAGGAAAGATTATACTGAATTAAAAGGTGCGTAAAAAAATGAAGTAATTTAGCTATCATGAGTGGTATTAAAAGGCACTGCTGGGCATTATAGCAATTTAAGGTAGGAGTTTGCTACTGGTGATCCCGAGTGCAGTGTGGTGGCGCCGCCATGTGGCTGGGAGGCCTTCCTGCAGGTGGCCCATCACTTCGACACGGGGGCTGGTGGGTTTACAGGGCCTAGTTTGAGCATCTTGAAGTAGGAGACCAGCTGATTGGGGACCTCGGCCAGGACGCTCTGTGCAAGAGCCTCTTTAGGCGCCTGCAGGGAGAGAGGGGGAGGGAGGGAGGGAGCGAGAAAGAGAAGAGGAGGGAGGAGAGTACACACAGCAGGGGGGATGGAGAGAAGGAGGAAGAATGAATCACCACTGATCACTGACATTAAACGCAGCTTCATGTCATAGATTTCCTGTGCGTGTGCGAAGCGATTAGAAGAACAAAGCAGGGTCACTCATTACAGACCTTTATAGTATCCCATGTCTAACATGCATTACAGACCGTTATAGTATCCCATGTCTAACATGCATTACAGACCGTTATAGTATCCCATGTCTAACATGCATTACAGACCGTTATAGTATCCCATGCCTAACATGCATTACAGACCGTTATAGTATCCCATGTCTAACATGCATTACAGACCGTTATAGTATCCCATGTCTAACATGCATTACAGACCGTTATAGTATCCCATGTCTAACATGCATTACAGACCGTTATAGTATCCCATGTCTAACATGCATTACAGACCGTTATAGTATACCATGTCTAACATGCATTACAGACCGTTATAGTATCCCATGCCTAACATGCATTACAGACCGTTATAGTATCCCATGTCTAACATGCATTACAGACCGTTATAGTATCCCATGCCTAACATGCATTACAGACCGTTATAGTATCCCATGTCTAACATGCATTACAGACCGTTATAGTACCCCATGTCTAACATGCATTACAGACCGTTATAGTATCCCATGTCTAACATGCATTACAGACCGTTATAGTATCCCATGCCTAACATGCATTACAGACCGTTATAGTATCCCATGTCTAACATGCATTACAGACCGTTATAGCATCCCATGTCTAACATGCATTACAGACCGTTATAGTATCCCATGTCTAACATGCATTACAGACCGTTATAGTATCCCATGTCTAACATGCATTACAGACCGTTATAGTATCCCATGTCTAACATGCATTACAGACCGTTATAGTATCCCATGTCTAACATGCATTACAGACCGTTATAGTATCCCATGTCTAACATGCATTACAGACCGTTATAGTATCCCATGTCTAACATGCATTACAGACCGTTATAGTATCCCATGCCTAACATGCATTACAGACCGTTATAGTATCCCATGCCTAACATGCATTACAGACCGTTATAGTATACCATGTCTAACATGCATTACAGACCGTTATAGTATCCCATGTCTAACATGCATTACAGACCGTTATAGTGTCCCATGCCTAACATGCATTACAGACCGTTATAGTATACCATGTCTAACATGCATTACAGACCGTTATAGTATCCCATGTCTAACATGCATTACAGACCGTTATAGTATCCCATGCCTAACATGCATTACAAACCGTTATAGTATCCCATGCCTAACATGCATTACAGACCGTTATAGTATCCCATGTCTAACATGCATTACAGACCGTTATAGTATCCCATGTCTAACATGCATTACAGACCGTTATAGTATCCCATGCCTAACATGCATTACAGACCGTTATAGTATCCCATGTCTAACATGCATTACAGACCGTTATAGTATCCCATGATGCATTAGTTGCAGAAACGATGAAGGAATTGGCATTGATGAGAGTATTTGGCTGTTGTGCGTGCGTGCGTGCGTGCATTGGGACGGTGGGGTTTGGGTGAGGGGGCAGTGTCGTACCTTCATGAAGTCTCTGAAAGGCACAAACTGCACGATGTCCCGGGCCACCGGTTGGCCGGTCAGGGATTTGAGCACACCGCCGTCCCCGTCCAGGAACTCCATGGCCTTGAAGTCGGCTTCGCCGACGCCCACGATGATGATGGACATGGGAAGCCGTGAGCAGTCCACGATGGCCTGCCGCGTCTGGTCCAGGTCTGTGATCTCACCGTCAGTGATGATCAGCAACACAAAGTATTGCTGGGGGGGGGGGGGGGCAAAGAGTGATCACATGATCAGTGAGTACACATATTGTGGTGTGTGTGGGTGAAGAACAGATATGTGTACAACAGATGTGTGTGTGCACGCGTGTGCGTAGAACAGGTGTGTGCGTGTGCGTGTGCATGCGTGCGCGTACAACAGGTGTGCATGTGTGTGCATGCATGCGTGTGTGTGTATGTACGGGCGGCAGTGTAGTATAATGGTAAAGGACCTGGCCTTGCAACCGAAAGGTTGCAGGTTCGAGTCCCAGGTAGGACATGTAAAAAAATGATATAATGTAATGTTTGTGTTGAACAGGTGTGTGTGTGTGTGAGAGAGAGAGGAACAGGTGTATGTGTGTGTGAGAGAGAGAGAGAGAGAGAGAGAGAGAGAGGAACAGGTGTGTGTGTGTGTGTGTGTGTGAGAGAGAGAGAGAGAGAAACAGGTGTATGTGTGTGAGAGAGAGAGAGAGAGAGAGAGGAACAGGACTCACTGAAGCGGTCCCCTGCTGTGCTGCACCAGAGGCGATTCGGGCTACGTGGTTTATGATGGGGGAGAAGTTTGTTGGGCCGTAGAGACGGACCTGGGGCAGGGCCATGCGATAGGCTTCCACAACCCCCTGGACCCCTGTGGAAACCAGCACACTGTTCAAACTGAACCCCTGAGAAAACCAGCACACTGTTCCATCAGACCCCTGAGGAAACCAGCACACTGTTCAAACTGACCCCTGAGAAAACCAGCACACTGTTCCATCTGACCCCTGTGGAAATGCGCACACTGTTCAAACTGAACCCCTGAGGAAACCAGCACACTGTTCAAACTGAACCCCTGAGGAAACCAGCACACTGTTCCATCAGACCCCTGAGAAAACCAGTACTGTTCCATCAGACCCCTGAGGAAAACCAGCACTGTTCCATCTGACCCCTGAGGAAAACCAGCACTGTCCCATCAGACCCCTGAGAAAAACCAGCACACTGTCCCATCTGACCCCTGAGGAAAACCAGCACTGTTCCATCTGACCCCTGAGGAAAACCAGCACTGTTCCATCTGACCCCTGAGAAAAACCAGAACACTGTTCCATCTGACCCCTGAGAAAACCAGCACTGTTCCATCTGACCCCTGAGAAAACCAGCACACTGTTCAAACTGAACCCCTGAGGAAACCAGCACTGTTCCATCTGACCCCTGAGAAAAACCAGCACTGTTCCATCTGACCCCTGAGGAAAACCAGCACTGTCCCATCAGACCCCTGAGAAAAACCAGCACACTGTCCCATCTGACCCCTGAGGAAAACCAGCACACTGTTCCATCTGACCCCTGAGGAAAACCAGCACTGTTCCATCTGACCCCTGAGGAAAACCAGAACACTGTTCCATCTGACCCCTGAGGAAAACCAGCACACTGTTCCATCTGACCCCTGAGGAAAACCAGCACTGTTCCATCTGACCCCTGAGGAAAACCAGAACACTGTTCCATCTGACCCCTGAGAAAACCAGCACTGTTCCATCTGACCCCTGAGAAAACCAGCACACTATTCCATTCCCCCTGGCTACCTGGCTATTCTCACACAGGCTGCTGCAGTGGGGGCCTGCAAAGCCTATTCCTGTCTTAAAGGGGCAGTTCACCCAAAAATTACATTTTCATATGTTTCTACATACCCGTAGTGCCATCTATCCATCTAGGTTTCACTGAGATTTCACTAGTTTTGTAGATATCCGCAGCTGCTCACGGTAACATCACCCTGATAGAACGGACATCTCACCGTGACATCACCCTGACAGAACGGACCTCACTGTGATATCACCCTGATACTTCAATGGGTTCAAAGTTTGTGGCGCTCAAACTTTCCAAATACAATGACTCGGTTACTCACAAACATCCACAGACCTTGTGCACGTTTTTTTTTAAATTATTTTTTTTTAAAAACTACTTTATACCGAAGTACGCCGACGTGTATATCCGCGCAAAGTATCAACCAAAGCACGCCAATATTCCAGGGCACATTGTGTTCACATAAGCCCCAGAATACCGGCATGCTTTAGTTAACGCCGGATTTACACTAAAAGCCTTTTGCCGTGTAGTGCCGCAGGTATGCGCCGCTGGTACTGAAAATTAAAGCGTTGGAGTTCATAAGGTGGGCGTTCCCTCTTGGTGTCAGTCAGGTTCGGAGGAGATTCGCTTCAGATTTAATTTGCTTTCTGTTGCTACAGCATAGTTAGCAAGCTGGGTTTTCCGCTTGTTTCGTTAGCTAGCAATATAAGCTGGAACAATTTAAGCAAATTAGTTGGGATAGCTGAAGCGTTTATGAAAAGCTCCGAACGACAGTTTGAAGGGAAGTGACGCGTCCTAATGACATCACCCTCCTCCTTTCATATGATGGTTTACGCACTGGCTGGTCATAGCGATTCGCGCAGAAGTTCAAATATTTTTTATCTTGCGCGAACAGTGCGGTACTCGTGATTCGTACCGCTCCCAGCGGCACCGGCAGAATCGCGCCTTGTCGCCTTGTCTCCGTTGGAATTGAATGACTTCCGGGCCAGACGGCAGGGAACTGCCACTCTGTCTAAATCCGGGGTGAGACTTTGCGTGTGTACACACTGGCTGGCGTACTTCGTATTTTTAGAATTGGCAGAGATCGAAATGCCAGATGACCGAAAACCCAAGCAAATGTTTTGTGGGTCTCCCAGCTGAATGTAAAGAACCAGATGCACAATAAAAAAGCCTTTTTTTTTTTTTTTAAAGCACTTTGAATGAGTCACCTTGCAAGCACAGACAGACTCTAAGAAGGTCCAGAGTATCTTGTAAAGACAGCACAGAAGCATGCTTGCTAAATGTATGTGGAGTTGCACCTCTGGCAATTTAAATGCATAAATACACAGATACACAAATACCCCAGTGGGTCTCAGCATTCTGTGTAATTTATGTATTTATAATCTTTATACGCGGCGATTCCGTATTATAAGGAACGAGCGGCAAAAGTAAACGATGTTCTATCAAAAGATTTATAGGCTAGCCGCGTAACCATGGTTTTTATCCCGTCACTTCCTGCCTAATCATCGCGGCTCTCGAGGGGCAGTGGGAAAGCAAACACCAACGGTCTCCAGGAACCGTGCCAGTCAAACAGAGCCCAGGGGTCCTTTACCTTGGCAGTATGGGCTGCTGGGGTTGAAGTTCAACGCAAATTCATGGGACACCTGCAGGTTCAGAGAGGTAGACATGAATATTCACCTTCTCCCGCTCTCGAAAACATACTATGGACTGCTTTTAACCGCTCACCTTAAAGTCTGGAGGTATCTGAGCACCGAACCCAAAGGCCGGGAAGAGCTTATCACTGCAGAAAAAAAAGAAAAGCTCCGATTGGTCAGTTTGAGTCAAAGGCGAGGAAACGCATCGAATTCTGTGCCAACAATGCAGCCGTCGACTGTTCCCCACGTAAAAGGATTAGCACACTTAGAAGTACTAATAACCAGCACAGCTATAATATGAACAGCAGTAACCCAGACTCACATATCATAGTCCTGATAACCAGCATAGCTATAATATGAACAGCAGTAACCCTGACTCACGTATCATAGTCCTGGACCACCTGCCCCACAGACCAGATGGCGGAGAGGTACTGGTTCAGTCCGTCCGGACTCAGGTAGTGCAGAGACTCGGCGGAGCGGGGGTCCCCATTGGAGCCCGTGAAGTCAATCCCCACCTGAGAAACAGCGCCCACGCTCATTAGCATAGGGCTAAACTAAATAAAAACACCTCAGCGGTACGTATGCATGTGTTTATTTCTGCTTTAAACAGCTTTGTGTATGAAGCTGGAGCCAGGCGAAGCCCCTGCTAGAGAGAGGGGGAAGGCAGCCCCTGTAGGAAGAGGTGGCAAAAGTGCTCTTTATAAAAGGTCAACCGTTTTAATCTTTAAAAAATATCAGCAAGCCATTCTTATTTCAAAAGTTAAGTGTTTCATAAATAAATTGCGCCACGTTTTTAAATATTCCATGTAAGGAAGGCATTTTTAGCTTTTTAAGATAAGCGGGCCCTGGTTGTATTTTTCATAATGAAGCGGTGGAGTAATGTCGCGGCTGCTAAACGCTACATGCAGACTTACTGTAAAATTAATCTGGCAGCCTCCCATCACATAATCCAGGAAGGAGAACTGCTGCACAATCTGGGAGCAAAAACAGGAAGTGAGGAGCACCGTGAGCGGAATGTTTTCAATGAACTTCCTCCCAATCCCCACCCCACCCTCAACCCCCACCCTTCAGAATGTCCAGTCTCTCTGTGGACCGGCAATACCGCTTGCCACAGGAAGAGGGAGCACTGCAAGCCAGCATGAACCTTAGTCTGAAACTAAGTTTCAGCATCAGGGTATAAAATTTACTTTTTCACCCACTGGCCAGAGCGGCTAGTGGATTCTAAAAATCACCAGCCATTTTCAACATTTTACCAGCCACATTACCTCTTACAATGTGACACAAGCTGGTTGGTTACCGGCCAAAGTGGCTGCTTGAGTAAAAATCTTACCAGCCACAATCAAAATTTTACCAGCAATGGAAATGCCTCTAACCTATACGTTACATTTTTACTTCAATAATGTTCTATGCTGGGTGAAAGACTGATTCCTACCTTACAAGACTTTATCTTGACCACTCCAGAGTTTTTATAGCTCTTCTTCTTCTGCTTCTTCTCAGGGTGAATACAGTCAAACTCCACCTGGGAACACGAGCCAGGGAAACCTCAACTCGGCAAGTACACGCTCCTCCAACAGGCAGGGAAACGGCATGGCAACGGCACAACAACGCACTCTCAAAAAAAAGCAATTAATTTCAGAGCACATTGTGTTTTTAGGGTTTAGCCCATAACCCATTTGCTGTTATGAAGGATTGGTAATCCATTAACTGTCTGACACCTTGCATGTGATCAATGCAGTAACTGTGCAGGACTGTTGCGTTGACCATAGGGCTGGGCGATATACAACATCGATAATTATTGAATGCAATAACGGATGTTGCCACCGTGTGGGGCGCCTTTCTTTTTTTCTTTAAGTATACCCAATATACAGCAGTAAACATCCAAACTTCAGAGGCCGCGTGAAATGCTTCCGGAAAAAACATCGCCGCTGATATCTATCGAGTGTTGATAAGACAGCCAACCAGCAGCAAGGTCGTACAGCTTTCACGTGATCATGTGATGTGTTTTTGCCAATCGCATGAAAGGTGCAACGCCTTTCTGTGATTGTCTGTCTTATCAACACGCAGTAGACAGTGATGACGTTTTTTTTCCCCCCGGAACAATGTCACACGGGTTTTGAAGTTTAGATTAATTATACCTGATGCGGTAGTAAAGAAAAAAAAAAGACGAAAAGAAAGGCAATACCCCACATGCTGGCAACGGCCGTTATTGCAATCGGTAATTATCGTTGCGATATATCGCCCAGTCCTAGTTGACCATTCCCTACAAATCAATCAATTTCTTTTTAATTTCATATTAAATATGCGCAAAAGACAAGTCCATTTTCGGACAAACTCCATGTCTCGGATAAGTGCAAATGGACGCATTTTAAATGGTTAATGCCACCTCTAGCAAGGAAGGTCTTTAAAGTACAACTAAGTAACTCAACTAATTTAAATTATTTTGCTCTGAAGTACATTTTTTTTGTGTTATGACGAGCACAATTCAGCAACAAAACAGATATCTTTGACGTCCACGTAAATGCTGGTGAGATAGAGGCATTGGCTCTGGTCTCACAGCTTCTTTGCTCTTAAAATATAACTTCCATTTCAGTTACTGACAACATTGCGTCTAAGGTTGGGTAGGACCTGAAAAACACGAACTCGACTTCCTCACCACCAATCAGAAAAACGGATTTGGACTTGCCTAAACTCAAAGTACCTTGTAGCCGCGGGAAATAACATAGAACGGTGAACACAGTGGGACAGGGAGCTCACACAGTACCTCAGAGACCGAACCAAAGAGAGCAAGGAAGCGGGTCTCACCGGCGAGCCGTGGTCGGCTTTCTCCAGCTCAGACACGTTAGTTTGGAAAATACCGATAAGGTCGTGAGAGCCATCGCTATCATAGTCAGAGCAATGGACCTGGGGGAGGAGAGGAGGAGAGGAGAGGAGGAGAGAGGAGAGAGAGGGGGGTTTAAAGAGGGAGGACCCAGGAGGGCCGTCCCATCCCGCTCACCGCATGGCTCTCCGCCTCCAACAGCTTTGTGGTGATGCAAGTAAACTCTCCTATCATATCAGAACTGGAGTCTTCGTCCTTATCGTAACATGTGACCTGCCCGTGAGACACACACACAACGATAAGCCCCGAGGGAATTACCCGCTTCCGTTTCTCCCTTCGCCATTCAAATAAACGGGTTCTGACAAAAACTCAACTTTCTTTTGGGAGTACGGCATGCAAACGTCCCCTCTCCCCCCCCCCAAACTTGTTCTGTGTGTCTCGCAGCACAGGTGAGAGGATTTATACATGCTGGTGTTCCAGTGCACCTGCGAGTGGCAGGTACTTGCATGGAGGTGAGTCGGTTCTTACCTTGATGGGCTTGCTCATGTCGCTGTTGCAAAATGTTTGAAGAGGGACCGTGAACTTTTTCCAGGAGGGATTTAGATTATTTTTTATTACCTACAAAAAAAATGTAATAAAGATATGTACATGACAATGTTAAGTAACCCAATTTAAAACAAAGAAATAAAAAAATTAATTGGCCAGTTTTTCTTCTTATAAAGGCCATATTTTCACAAATGTACAAAAGGCGTCAACTTCAAAAACTAATATTTCTACAGATTTCACTGGTCAAGACAGTGGTTTGAATGGGCAATTATCTTTAACTTGTGCTAAACACTTAAGTAAATATGGCCGGCAGTTTCCTAGGGATGGTATAGTGACCGCATCATTACTCATTGTTCAATATTGATTATGTAATAATCGTTATGCAGGGAACAATAAGAACAAATATGGATTGATATTCAAAGATGAAGCAGGACACGAATAAAATATGAACATGAATACTGTACTTCTGTTCTGTGGACCAGCTGCCATTTTCCATCGTCTCCTTGCTTAAAAAACTCCAGGAAGGGATCGGATTTCCCAAACATGTCCTACAGACACAAATTTAGGGAGTGAGTAGCTTCCACAGAATGCAGCAGAGAGAAGCTTGTATCAGACAGACACAAATTAGGGAGTGAGTAGCTTCCACGAAATGCAGCAGAGAGAAGCTTGTATCAGACAGATCATAACGTCAGCACTGGCAATACTCTCAACCATAATTAAAAATCTAAACTGAATGTTAACATTTGCTTATCTTTCGGGAAATTAAACACATTCATTACTACTCAAATGTACTCAAACTATAAGCTTAGATAACCGACAGCGCGCAACACACACACAAAGCAGCTCCTCACCTTCTTATCAAGGCTCCGCGCTTCAACCTCCAACACGATGGCTCTGTTGTCCTTTATCTCCTCAGCTACAATCTACAAAACACACAAACCCAACGCTTCAATGGCCAACAGAAGCAAATACACTGCTCTTCTACTGCACATATACGATTTCTCAACACTTCATTCACTTTACGTTACAGTACATTTAGGAATTTAGCACACTCTTGCCTGGAGACAGCTACACACGTACATACGTGCATACCAAAGCGTTTGGGAACAAAGAGCTGATGCTTTGTGCTAAGCTTATGCTACTGAAAGTAGCTGTTAATATCAAGCAGACAAGTCGGTGGACGCTTGCAAGATGAGAGCTCCAGGAGATCACCTTTGGAAACTGGAAAATGCAGAGGCTAGGAAGATTCCCAGCGAGAGCAATGGCCACAAGGATGTTATGGATATCAGAAATTTTGGATTGAAAGCAGACAGCAAAGACACCTACTGTAAGAGTGAAGGGATGTGGAGGGTTAAGAATGGAAAAAGTAGCATAGATTAGGTGGGTTGAGTAGTAAGCAGACAAGCATTTTCCATGGCTTTTTTCCCCCCAGTGGATTGCACTTTGGCCGTGTCTCCACAAAGACAGGAAGAGGATGGTTTCTTAGGCTACGAGGAGAGAGGGCGATGATTGGACGGTGCCAGAAAGCATGGAGAATGTTGCAACATGACTAGGTAGCTGAGTGCAAGTGTTTGTGCAAGTTGTGATGGAAAGCCATCATCAGACTAGATGTGGTTTGAGCTAGTTCAGAGGAGGCGTGAAAGCACAGAGGAAGTAGTGGTGAGAAGCGGGGTCGCATCAAGGCAACTCGTGTCACAATTTCTATTGTGAATAATAGGTCAAGTTGGTTGCTGCTAGGCTTGTGTGATGGGTAGCATTTAGCGATCATAAAAACACATCAGGCGGTCTAATAGAAACACTATCGCCCGTCCTTGTGGCATCTTTAGTGAGGGTTTCTTGTGAGAGAACCTCACTCAAAAACATTTAGGCTAAAGGATCTAACAAAGTTCAATTCTTTTCCGTGTTGCGCAAAAGCGGCTTGGTTTCTACTACTGAAAACTTTTGTTTACAACACTCATCATTCATAAAGGAGAATTGTGACTTGAGGCATTTGACAGCGTGTGTCGTTTTACTCACTGTGATAGTGCCTTTGCCTGCAGGTTTTCCCTTCTTGAGCTGCAGCGGCCTGGTCAGCTTCTTACTGGAGACCACCTGGTGAGTCAGAACAAGGTAGTTCAGCACATACTATTAAACACCGGAACCAACACTGGGTATCAGTCAACCACTCTGGCTTTAACAGGATAAAAATTACACATCATAACCCAAAACAGAATTCAAATGAACACTATATAGTCACCATAGTGGAAGCAAAGGCGTGTTCAATTAAAAAAAAATTAATAAAAAAACTACAAATTTTTTTTTTAATGAAAACGATAAGCTTCATCCAGGAGACAGGATAGCACAAGATATGCTACAGTGTGTGACAGTAACCTGCAGTTCACGGGAGGTTGCATGACAGAAATGTTGCTCTGCTAGTCTCACCTGACCCAGAGAACACTCAAAGCCCCCCAGGTAGTCGTCGTCATTCAGTTTGACGGACTTGTTGTCGATGTCATAGATGCCAAACTTCAGTTTCTGCACCTTCTCAAAGTAGTAATCAACAGAAAGCTTCGTTGAAAACTCGGGGTCCTGGCAGTTATTGATTCGCTCGGTGCGGCCCAACTAGAGGAACGCAGG
Source organism: Synaphobranchus kaupii (assembly GCA_029718625.1). Lineage (NCBI taxonomy): Eukaryota > Metazoa > Chordata > Actinopteri > Anguilliformes > Synaphobranchidae > Synaphobranchus > Synaphobranchus kaupii. The sequence continues at coordinate 4,839,881 of CM056380.1, forward strand.
GACAAAAAGGACTCGAGTATTAGCAGTGCCCAGGGGATGATGTTTCACATCAAGGACCAACTCCTTTCAGATTCACATTCCACCTGAATTACTTCACTTCTTTAACCGGGCTAGTATCAACTATCAACACAACCACAGTCTCCATGACAACTTTCTCAGGGGTCCAGAACCGGTCTGACCTTACCTCGGTCCATTTGTCTTCTCCGGAGCTTTGAAGCAGGACGCATAACGGGTCGGACTTTGAACCCACATCCTTATCCAGGAGATTGTTGCAAGAGACGGAGAGCTCCACTTTGGTCATACATTGAGCAGCCATCTGAAAAACAAGACAATACAGAGAAATTAGCATTATTAGATATTAGCCGTACTTATATTATTTTTATTTTAAGGACCAACCACAGCGTAGCCCAAGTTTTAAAATGCAATTAATTGTTTGGTGACCGGATAATGTTCAGGATCACAGTTATAAATAAATAAAGCCGAGATTAAGACATTTTTGTACTAACTAAACACCGAAGATATACTGCCAGGCATGAGCAACTTGGTTCCCCAAAAAGTTAGTCATCTATGGCTGAACATGTAACTAGTTTGTAGCGCACAATAGGTTCAAAGCCTCAAATATTCATTAAATAAGTAAATGTAACAACTGAAGTATAAACCTTGTAACGACAGATTGTGTAACGTAACGTTACTGATGAGGATATCAGTGTCAACGGCCGTTTCCGTTGCACCGCTGTGAATGAAGAAGTCAATTGTTGCAGAATGGCAACCCCACCTTTTAACAGCTCACTGTAAAATAACCAATTCTACCATGCTGGAGTGTTCCACACCCGATGACGGTTTAACAAGCAAATTCTTAGCGTGCATTGTGGGATACCAAAGAGAATTTCATAAGCGAAGTAGGCCTACTTCATAGATCACAATCTTTAGCCTACTCAATTGAACGCTTGAAGCTAGAACGCTCATTTAATGGGAAAACTGACATACAAAAGTTCTAGCTAACCATTTCAATCTTCAGAATAATTGACAGGATTCAGACCACACAGCTGCAAATCTAATGTTAGGCTGGATGCAACCCTCCATTTTGATGAAGACAATAAACACGCTAAAGAAAATGAACAGTTACGTGGCCATTATATAAGTTAGTTCGTCACTTAGCCACTTCAGTAACCTACGGCCTGCGAGAACACTTAAAAGAAACGTCTCAAACCAGTTAAAACCCGTAAATCAGAGTAGCTCGGTTGAATCTTCCGATATATTCAGAGTTAAATATATAACTATACATGGCCCGTAACAATCATGTAGAATAAGAATAGGCTACCTTTCAAATTTTAGAAACAAAAAAGCTCTTCCAGAAACCAAGTGGTCCGCTTTGTAGCACGGCGCTGTCGCTGGATCTGTGGTCATTCGAAAGGTGTGGCAGCCGGCCCACCCGTCATCGTCGGCGCTTCGCTATTGGTTACAATCGTAGCCCACGAACATTTCTATTGGACAGTTTACAATGTCAATCATAGCATAATCCCGCAGTGAAGGAAGAAAGGACCGTGCCTCTGTAGAGTGACTAACTATAACATTGTGTTGCAAACGATGAATGAATGAAGAAATCCCCATATATCCCCGAGTACTATAGGGAGTGTAATCGCTGCAATTCCGTGTCGAAACAAAGCGTATTTATAAACCAACCGATTCGAAAGAGTGCCGAAACACTGTAAAAACCTCCATACACACAGGACATTTGTGATCCTAAAAACGGAAAAAAGGGTGGCTCACCCTGTGACAAATAGGTTATCAGTGCCGTGGAGTAGTCTTCAAACGAAAACCACGTTAAAAAGCTCATACTAGGAAGATTTTTCAGGTATGTAATGTAGCTAGCCATAGCAATTTACTACAAAATAGTCAAGGGGGAAACGAACATTGCAATTTAGGCTACTGGAGGAAAAAAAGCACTGGAAAAGTCTGCGTGCCAACAAGAATGACAATGCAATTAGTTAATCCCCCAGCGAATAGCCGGTGTTATCAATCATATAAGGGCCTACGTGATTGATACATTTGCAGTTTCGCCGAAAATAAACAAAATTCCACCACCAATTTGCATGGCAAAGGCTACCGTATAAACATCATCTTGAGCACTTACAAACATTTCACTTTTGATAACTGGTTAATTCCCGATTTCGCCTTCGCAGCTACTCCGCGGCGGTATGTTGGCTACCTGATGCAAGCGGACGCTGAATAGTTACAGGGAATTTAATTATCCGCATTGGCAATGGTCTGGTTATTGCTTTTTGCAACATGCCAGGAGCGAGCTTTCAATTTCCTGTGAGGATTAAAAGGGGTAACATGCAAAGACGTTTTTCACATCTCTTCTGTATACCACTAGCCTACATCTATTGCAATAGGAGTCTGAATAGGTAAGCCAATATTATATAGTGTCTGACTGTAACCATATCACACTAGAAAAACGGCACAAAATATAGTAGCCTCGAGTCAAATGCAATAAACAAGCATAAAATGTAAAGAACATAGCAAAGCACGAGTATCAAGACTGGGAAGATGTTCTCTCCCACCAATCTAGCAAACAGCTGCTGTGCGCATCCGTATTTAAACGGTTCCTGCGACACGGCACATTCAACCAAATAGCTCCTTCGCCCAGCAAGTGTTCACTGCCCTCAAACTGACACTGATCCAAGATATGTATTTTCTGTTTTATCACACCTTGCCAATTATCACATCTGGCACTCGAGTGGTGGAATGACCTGTTTGGAACGTGTTGCAGGCATCAAATTCGGAATAAGCGTATATTTACAAAAATCAATAAAGTTGATAAGGTAAAACATTAAATATCTTTTCTTTCTACCATTTTCAATTTCATATAGTAGACTATGTAAAAGAGAATTTACAAATCACTGCTTTTATGTGCATTTTACATACAGTCCCAACTTTTTTGGAATTGGGAGTTTGTAATATTTCCGTCAGTGGTCTCTGAATTAAACCGTTTTCACAATAGTAATACGATGGAGCCCGATCCCCAAAATGGAAGGAGGCTTATTTGTAATGCACACACCATGCTGAGATTTAAAAAAAAATTATTTCAGTTTTAGTGCAGATACTTACATACATTTATGACAGCCTGCCAGCTTTACAACGGCAGATATCAGGGCATTCTGGGATTTGTAGTATAAAACGAGAAAATACACTCCATGTAACTCCAAAGTAGCACATGCAGTGACAGTATACCTGTTGTACATGTGTGTATTACCGGACTATTCTTTAAAAAATGATCTTATTTGTGGCTGTAATCATTTCCTATGGCCATGCAACCAACGCTCACGGAAATTGTGGCACAGCTTGGTGTAATTTCTTGCTTTACACCACAAATGCCAAGATACTTCCCATTGCAAAGCCAGCAGGTTGTCAGAAACTTCTCCAAGCGTCTCATATATCATACACAAAACATGTCCGAGCCAATGAAAAATAGACACTAAAACCGAAATAATATATGCACACATATATTTAAATCGAAAGTGATACCTATTTTAAAAATGCATGTATTAAGAAACTAGCAGTCGTAATTTCCTCCTCGAGTTCTGCCGTTGAAAAATCACCCAACAAAACCAGCGCTGCAGCTACGGAAGAAGGCCAAATGTAAACGAACAACTGAAATTGTGATCTTTAGCCGTTTAGCCAATGAAAAGGACATGTAGCACGTGCATTTGTAATGATATCACGACTGCACAACACACTTCAGTGAACGCGCAGGCCTTGGTGCACTGCGGGGCATCAAACGCAATACATTGGCAATAAAGGCCTTTATGCAAGAATTAGACCAGCAAAATCAGAAACATATTTTGAATAAAACAAAGCATATGCATATTGAAGGAAGATAAAAGTCCAAATACACAGTCCACTGCGGCAGAAGATTGGTATTTCACTGCATACGAGTGTAAAAAAGAAAAAAAACTTACCTTAAAATCAATCATTTTAGCAGGAAGCAAGCAGTTGTGTGTAGGCTGCCATGGCAACAGGCAATGCAATGACCCACTTTATTAAAAGCCGATACCACAATTGACTACATTGCTCATCAATCAGCCATCACGGGGGAAAAAAGCAAAACAAAACACAACCAAGGTAAAACCACAGGCAACACAATCTGCTGGGGAACAAACAGCAATGGGTCCTTCACCATTTCACTGGCGCATGTCAGGTCATATTTAAGCATTTAGGTGAATGCTTCCAACAGTAATAGGCTAAAGCACAATACCATGGACCCTTGACAACAAGCCCACTGATCCTTTGCTCGGACAGCCAATCCAATGTATTAAAATGAATCCAGCGGTGTCACTGTTCTCTAGGAAACTGCAGATCAAAATATATTTTAATTGAAGAGTTTTGAGTGTTCTTATGCAGTGTAAGGTCTTTTGTAAGCCGCTCTGTCAATAGGTAGCATTTAATGGCAGGTAATAAAGAATACGGTCACTCCAGAAGCACAAACAAACTAGTTTAAATACTCAAGCCATAGTCTGGTAATATAACTGCACTGTGGCCTACAAATCCAAATGAAAGGGTGGGGTCCCAGGAAGGATTTACCCACATCCATGTCACGTAACATACATTTTGTCTGTGTTAGAAACCCCCCACCCCCAACCCAATGGTAGCTGGATCATGGCACCATCTTTGTTGTGAAGACAACCAACTACCTTTGGTTAATCACAAGCAACAGCAAGCAAAGTTTTTTTAAATTTTTTTTTAAAAGTCAGTCCTTCCCATCCAAAGGAGTATATCATTGTTTCAAGTCCTTATGAGAACGCATGCACAATTTACCCTCCAAGATATATTCCAACAATGGCATTATCTACACCTTGGTTAACGTCAGGGACAAGAACCCAGTGTGACCCAAAGCCACTGGCTACAACATGCACAAAATATGCCTCTGTGACAAATACAGCCCTCATTGCAATTTAACCTCCAGTCATTTTACCCCCCCCCCCCAGTCAGGGAAAGGCTTGCTGGTTAAGTCAATTTTAAGTGCAAGCAGTGCATCCTTTTCCTTCCGGAGTATTCCAAAGCAGCAATCTCATTGGCTACTTAATATGAGCAAAGGTAATTATGTGTTTCACTTTAGATTCCACAAAGTAAATCATGTTTAGAGCAACGTTGGATCCCAAAGCTTATTGTAATATGCAGGGTCATGCATAGGTAAGCCTTCAGTATGCTTTGTGGTCTGAACAGCGCATAAACATACAAGTTACATCTTTAAACAAAGCAAATAAACGAATAAAACTGACAGGAATATTCTGCCTTCCAGCTCCAACAATACAACTCCCTCGCATTGTACTCTCTAGCGACTATCCAGACGTTGTCCTGATCAAGCACAGCTCCCCACAAGCAAGAGTTTGCATTTCTCCAAGTTCAGTCCATGCTTCCCAATGAAAGATCACGTACCTCATCAGTCAATCAGCAAAATAATTGTTTTCCTTATTTGCTTTTAATAGGAAAGACAGCAGGCGAGCTCTGGCCTTTATAGTGTTTAATGGATTTCTGAGTCAAACCATTTAATGCGTTGCCTTTTCACAGCTTTAAATTAAAGTACTTTCTGGAGAACCTGGTTGATGTAGGCCTACAAACTAAATTGCATGCATAATCTGAGAATATAATGTGTTGCACATAAACCTTGTACCTGAAAAGAGAATTGAATTATCAGGAGTAGCACAACAAATTGTCTTCCGTTACCATTCACCAATGAGGATTATAATTTGGGGTTTTGAACTAACTTTTTTTAGTTGAGTTATGAGTCATATGAGAATTTTTACACATTTCACGTTAACAGGAGAGTTCATCTGGGGTTTAGCGATTTGATTTCAGTTTTAGAGTACGTTTTTGATTGGCGCAGACAGTTATGTATCGAAAGACACGTTAGATATTTCCAGACGTTCCTAATGATCTGCTGGCTATACAATAGCAGGGGGCAGAGGTATTCTCAACCGTTTGGTCTCAAGCTAGAAAATAGACTTCATGTACTGCAAGAGTTACACCAAGAGTTTTGAACCGTTCTTCCAAAAATTATGAATATAATTTTTATCCATCCATCCTTCCATTTTCTAACCACTTAATCCAAGTCAGGGATTTTTATTTCAGTTGCAAATATTTCTTATGGCACATGAACAGTTGTTGGAAACAAAACATTGCTCTACAAGCTGCTTTGGAGTTAATAGAATTCTGTAATTTTCTTGCTTTAAACCACAAGCCCATGAAAAGCCACGATACCTGCCATTGTAAAGCCAACAGGTTGCCAGAAACGTGTAAATATATAAAATATATAAATATATAAACATTCATCTCAGATAAACTGTCTGGGTCAATATAAAACATACACCAAAATAAATATCAAAAATACCCCAGAAAGTGAACTATCCTTTAAATAACAAACAATAGAGATATAAGGTTTACGCACAACACCCACGCTGCTGCGTATATGCGTTCACAGGTATGCAGTACACCTATACACATATCAATGTGAAACTTCTAGTATTGTAGCTTTTTGTGGGTAAATCTTGCTTGTGGATAAACTGCAGAATTTAAACTAAGTTTAGTACCTGCATCGCAACAACCATCATTTATTGTTGCCTTCAGCTGTCTAACAACCCATCTCACCCATTTAACTGCAAATGTACTCACCAACTGCTCAATGACCAGAATAACAAAAATGTACAATCAAATGGAATAATAAAAAATAAAAAAAATGTTCTTGATTCTTGGTAGTATTCGGTTGCATCATATTTTCACATCTGGTGCATATGTATGGGAGACCACATGGAAACCTTGATGCCGACAGTTTATTGTTCCTTCAAAACTATATAAAACAACACAATGAAAAGCACAAGAGAAACATACAATGGCTTGTAGGTTCATTATTTTAGGAATGCCGTTTTATTGACAAAATATGTAAGCTGAACAGTATATACAACTGCAAAATAAAAAATAAAAAAAAAGAGCTGGAACGTCACAAAAGTCCAAATAAATGAAACATTACAATTGATCTGGTTCAACACTACAAAACAGAGGCCAAATAGCAACGATATCTTAGCAAAACATGACGCATTTTCTGAAGGGACTGTAGTTGGAAAAGAGCTTGCAAATACATAATAGTGTCAGGCTGCTGCAACTTCAACAAACTGAGCAGTCTTCTGCGTGATATTGAGAGGAAAAACAGAGCAAAGAGGTACAGTCGACATCTGTCCTTGTGGATCGCAGAATTTAGCATTTCAAGACATTTCACATACAAGGTAGCAACCGCATTGACATGGCATTTTATTAAGGGAAAGGACAACACAGCATGGACCAATAACATAGCAGGCGGACGCGTTAACCTCAAAATTGTGAATGTTCTCTGCGTGCACCAAGACGCGGCAGTGGCACTTGGTGTATACGCTAACTGTACTACAAAGCACCGGTGAAGGCAATACAAACTGTGAAATCTACAGCAGAAATACAAATTACACGTAAATGTCAGAGCATTTGAAAACAGTATCGCATGCTTCCCAATGAAAGCACAGCCATTACACACTGGCAGGATGCAGAGCTGCCACCACCGCGCATTTCATTCTCTGGGTGTTCACACGAGTACGAAAAACAGCTTCAGCTCTTTACATGATTGGAATCAAGCAAGCTGCAACTCATTGCTACAAGGAAACCCCACACATACCACTGTACTAATCATACCATGCTCTTAAATTAATGCAGTGCCTCGTTCCCTGCTCCCCTAATCTACAAAACAACTCAATTACTTTGGTAGTGGAACTAAATTCATACTACCAATTGGTGTTAGAAAAATGAACATTCTTCCTTCAATGTTAATTTTTCACCTTGGTGTTATGAAGAAAAAAAACATTCAGTACAATGCAGCACTTTGATGTTCCACAGGTTTAGAATTTCACTAAGAGAAAAAACTGCATGTTGCACCTATCCTAATGTTATTTTGACTTTACGGGACCCAATTGGCCTGTCATTTAAATCCAGGACTGCAGACATCGCCTCATCGTGCGATTCAAAAGCCACCATTGCCTCCCCGGTGGGCATGCCTTTCTCACTGTACTGCAGGCAAACGGAACCAGGCAGGACTTGATAACCATAGAAGAAGTCAAGTATTTCATCTACTGTGACTGTGAACGGCATGTTCTGAATCTTCACTATCGTTGGCCGTTGGTTGCCAGGGCCTCCGCTAATACCAGACGGCCCTCTTAGATTGTCAGACGCCGGGCCGAACCCAGGCTGCGCGCTGCCCGATCGACCCTGTCCCCCTCCTCGGCTCGGGAGGCCGCTGCTCTTTCTTGGCCCGTTGTCGAAAGGTGGAAGTCCTCTCAGGCTCTCTGGCCCCCCGACAAAACCCGGAGGACCGTTGTTACTGCCGGGCCCAGGACGGAACCCTGGGGGCTCCAGCACCGGAGCCGGCAAGTGGCTGCCCACCATGGGCGGTGGGACGTTCATCGAAACGTCTCCCAGTGCCCCTCCTAATGGGGGCAGAGGAGGAGGGGGACCGCCCAGCCCATTACCTGGAGGGCTGAACGGGGGTAACGAAAGGGGGGCCGTTGTTTAAATTGCCTACGCTGTTTCTGAGGAAGCTGTACTCGTCTCCGGGCATGGTGGGATAATTGTGTGGCTGAGAGTGCCCCTGGCCACTGCCTTGGCCTTTCTGCCCTCTCTTTGCCTGTGGCGGTGGGTGTCTCTCTACGTCTTTCATCTGATCGAATGTAACCAAGTGCACAAAGGCGTCTCTCCCGTTCAGTTTTTGCCTGTGCAACCTCTCGGCTTTGATTGCCTCCTCCTCTGATCTAAACTGCACCACAGCCTGCCCTAGACCATTTCCATTGCCATCAACTAGAACCTTGAGGCTCTCCTCATACATCTGGATCCCCTCCAAAAACAGACGGACATCTTTTTTGGACACATTGTACGGAATATTTGAAATGTGCGCACAGATCCTGGCGTTCTTTCCTCCACCTTCTAAGGAGCTGCCTTTCTGGTCACCTGGCTGTGAACCCTGCATCCTTTTCCGAATTACATCGATCTTCTCAAACATGCCTTTCTTGGTGATAGGATGGACCTGTATGAACCGACTACCCATGTACTGCATGTGACAGCCCAGGGCAACTTTGTAGTCCATTTCATTCCTAAACTCAACAAAGCCTTCTCCTGTCGCTCTACCATTTGGTCCATATGCTATATAAATGCTGTCTTCAACAATATCCAGGTTCTTAAAAAATTCAAAAATCTGCTTGTTTTCTGCTTCATAGGGCAGTCCTTTCAAATAAACACAGTACTCCTGTTTATGGGGTGATCGGGACCTGGCCCTTTCACGCCCGGAGGGAGACTCTGAACTTGAGCGCCCCCGGTGGTGGTCATGATCAGGGTCGCCGCCATGTTTAGACAATCCTTGACCCCCACTCATGCCGCTCCCTGCACTGGCCGTTATCCACTGCCTCTCCGTTGCTGGGCTGATCTCTACGTACCTCTGGCCCATCATTCCAGCATTTCTTTTGAGAGCTTCAAAACTGTCCTGGGGCACAAAAAACTTAGCCAGTGCCCTGCCGCTGCTCCTACCCATATGATCCCGGAGCAAGCGGACGGATTCCACGCCCAAACCCTGGAAAAATTCCCTCACGTCCATTTCGGTAGCCGTAAAGGGCAGGCCTTGGAGATGAACGAACAGGTCATCTGGATTAATCACCGCTGGCTTCATGTGGGCCTGGAGATTTATAGGGCCAAGAGGGTTCATCGGACCGAGGAACATGTGATTTGGGTTTCCCATCGACAAGGGTGGCCCTGAGCCGGCCAGGCCCCCGGCCACAGGACCTACTGGGGGAGGGACACCCGGGTTAAATGGGGGCAGAGTAGACATGTGGGTAGACATGTGGGCCATGTGTGTCATGGGGGGTACGGGAGGTACCGGCGTTAAGGGAGCAACCGCGGGCACTGGAGGCATAGCCGATACAGGCGGGAGAACTGGCATGGGTGGGATGGTGGGCATCGGGGGCAGGGACGGCATGGGCAGAGGAGGGATAGGGGGAGGGACAGAGTTCAGTGTAGACATTGCGCCGGTCATGGTGGATCCCATGGTAAGGTTCGGGCTACTGAAGTTGTTGCTAAAGCTTGGGGGCATGTTCCCAATGCTGGGCGTGGCAAACGTGGCTATGCTTTTACTGCTGGGGGGTTCGTGCGTAGAGGCAGTTGTGGCGACTGTGGTTGGCGTCGGGCTGCTGAAGCCTTGCATGGTGGTCGGCAAGTTCCCCCTCCCACCCCCGCCGGAGCTAGTCGGAAGCCCCGGTCTACCACCGTTCCCCGCGGGTCCCTCCAAGTTGCCGGTTTCAAAACGCCTGCGGCTAAGCTCAATCATATTCTGCATCTCGGTCTTGCTACTCAGCAAAAGAGACACTTTAGACCCCTTGATAGTCCCCCCAGTACGCATCATGCCAAGCCTTGCATCTTCATCTGTGGCGAAAACAATAAAAGCCTCACCATGTTCACCCCCTACAATATGCACACCACCATCCGGGATGGTCAATCCAGAGAAGAAATGGCGTATGTCCATGGTCCCCGCCACAATGGGGAGACCCTGCAAACGGATGACCACAGCCATGCTGAGGCGTACCAACACACACCTGCAGGTAAAAGAAGGCAACGTCTGGGTCAGACTACAGATTGCAGCAAAAACACAAAAACACAGACAAACATGAAACCAAGCCCAGACACAACATCTGGCAGGCAGCAAAAATGACACCCCCGAAAACTAAATATATTTGTGAAAACAACTGTTTTGGTGCAAAGTACAACAGAGTCCAACTAAATGCATCCGTCTCCAGTTCAATGAAATCTCAGCAGCCCTTGATCATGTCAACAATCTGAAAAAACAGGCTTTTCTCTTACCACACACATAGTGTAGGATATAAAATGCTTTGCCTTTATATTTTATAATATATTAAAATAATGTATTTTTTGCCTACTCTTTCAGGAAAGACTGCCTAATTTTCAGGTAAAATATTCAGTCAAACACTTCCACATACTGAAGGTTAAGGAGGCTCAAAGGTTGGCAACAGGTATATTTTTGACAATTTGTGACAAATCAAATGCATTTAATTAATCTCACGTTGTGAAATCGCTGTTAAAACTTGTTGTGCCAAACCTAGGCATATCAAACTTTTATAATCCACAATAAATAATAAGCAAAGCCAGAAACTGTATAGTATAAGTAGTGGTTGTTCATACATTAAAAAACCCAATGTTTTATCTAGAACTGGAGCGAGGACTGGATTTCTAAATCATACAGGTATGTTACTATTGAAACAATACAGGCTAAATCAAAACCAACACAATCCCCAGAACACATTTGTATTTCTTAGCATTTTGCTTTCCTTTAAAACACCGCAAAAGATCAGCTCAACCTACCCAGCAGTTATTAGTTACCACACCAATGTCTTTTCTTCTCCACCTACATATACAGCTGCGTGAGTGTATTGTGTAGGTGTGTGCTATATTACCTTATACAGCTGCGTGAGTGTATTGTGTAGGTGTGTGCTATATTACCTTATACAGCTGCGTGAGTGTATTGTGTAGGTGTGTGCTATATTACCTTATACAGCTGCGTGAGTGTATTGTGTAGGTGTGTGCTATATTACAGTATTTGAACAAGACTGTCAGGATTGATACATAAGGGGAAGACAAAGTCGTTCAGAAATATGTGCCTTTTCAATTTGTGAAGTTAATCTTGATTCACATAGTTCTTGCTTCAAATGTTCAAACTAATGCCTCATAGCCTAGACAACAAGCTCCTTCATTTTCTCTTTAAAAGCATCAGTTTTCCAGTTACATTATGGCATGTTATTGCTAACATGTTATCCTTTCACATTCTCAGCCTTAAACTTACACCGACAATTCACAAAATATGACCTTAATGTTTTATTAAAATTAGGGGGTTGAAAACCTATAAAAACTGAAAAGAAAGTTTTTCCCCACTCGTAGGGATGGCCTTTAGAAAACAAAAAAAAAAAAAGCATCCCTGGTTTTTATTTATATATATATATATATATATTTTTTAATAATCTCAGTCGCTGGACACGATCCCAAAGAGTGACACACTGAGTTAAGGCTTTTAAGCCCGTTCCAAACTGAAAGCACTTTACCCACAGTCTGTACTCTGTAAAATAGCAATTACAGCGTGTGCAGGCCTATACTCCCAGAGATGGGGCAGCAGGAAACACACCCAAGTTAATTTGGAATGCACTTCTGCAGTTAATTTACCAGCAGAGGAGCCATTCTGCATCTGTCAGGGCAGGGAAGATATCAATGACTTATGGCTGCTCGATGGTTGTTGTCATGACTAACCACTTTTTTGATAATGACCAAACATGTCGTTGGTTATGTTTACTGGTTCTTCCTTCTTACACCCTTGTGTTCAGAGGAAGAGACAGCCAAAAGTCAACCAGTTAGGAATTTAAGTTGGGTATGATCAGATTGAGAAAGACTATATTGGTCCGGACAAAACTTATTTTTTGCCCTAGGTACTGCAGGATCTTTGACCACCTCAGTGAGTCAGGATGCATGATGAACATCTCATCTCAATGCACTACAACTGACTGTGGGTAATACGGTAGGACTGCAAAATTAATCTCATTTTAATTGCGATATCAATATCGGCTTTCCACGATTACTAAAACAAGAATAATCGAATGAAAAACTCTCACTACTGGACTTTCTCTGGTGTTCTATATCAAATAAAGCACTCCTATTTTACCTCCCTCACAGTAGAGGGTTAGGGTTAGAAAATATAATGTGCCATAATTGTGCATTGCTATAATACGGTACCAGGTCAGTAAAATTTCCTTCAAGCCTGGTTCCACCCACTAGTGGATATGGAGGCTATATATTAATGGTATATTTCACAAAGCATTCTGTTCCTTAAGACTGAATCACAACACTGCTCTTCTTTAACTTGCGTATCTGTACATTTCTCCTCCCAAAACAGTTTGATGGTTGAAAATAAACACATTTCTGGAATAATTAGGGACTGTGCACATCGCCTAATAACGCAGCCTGAGGTAGATGCTCAAAGGTGCAAATCTCCTGCACCGCTCAGTTTGGAACAAGACTTAAAATGGCCGCCAGCCTTCACCTTGCACCTTGCTTTAGAAAAGTTGCCGTGCCATTCAAATGGAAAATGTTCACACAAAACAAGAAAACAAACCCTGCGACAGCCAATGATATGGTAACTAAGCTAAATACACAGAATGCCAAAATATCTAATGTGTACTCTTTCTGTGGTGGTTCAATATAAAAGAGGAGGTACAAACATTACTCAGATTTGACATTCCATGTTGATAAACTTCATTTCCCACCAACCCCCCCCCCCTGACAACAGCACACACAATTTCAGAATGCATTCCAAACTTGCACAAAAACATGATAAAAACAAGTGGCTCTCTAAAGTTAACCCACATAATATAAGCTTTGTTCAGAGACCCAAACTACCTCCCACAATGCACAAAAACTATTTGAGAAGGTGTTTGCAAGAGAGCCATTTCAATAGGCTAGTCAAAGAAATCCAGAGGTGTTCAAATTTTGTGAAAGTGGCTTTAGGAGAAGACTAGCCAAACCAGGGATCTCAAACTCTAATGGTGGAGGGTGGAAGTGCCTGGTGGCATTTGGTGTTTAACACAAGTTACTGTCTGGCTAAAGTGTCCGTACACACAAATTGGCTGCTAATTGAAAGGAAACAGAGCAGGTTTCTCAGACTGGAGTTTACAGTTGCTAAGATGGACATATTCCTGAACGTACTGCACTTTTAAAGTGGTTACACCGTGCCTGACATCGCAATAGCGAGCCATCAGGATGGGAGGGGCAGGCAGTACGCGGCAACAAGTGCAGCTTTTTAGCTCCAGCACTTCAGGAGCTGAAGGCAACACATGAGCATGAATTTCCAACAGCCTCAACATGTAACAGCTATTCTAGAAGATTCCTAAGGAGGATATCTAAGAGGCATGCAAGGAACAGGAATGACTACGTTACTCGTAACAGGGGTGTAACAGGAGTGGGGTTCTTTTATAAAAATAAAAAAAACATTTAATTAGGACATGACTTGCTTCCGATACCATAACAAAAAGGGGATTGCACAAAACAGCTCTAGGAGCAACTGTAACTTCAGGACCATTTTATAAACGCTTACCTGTAATAATAAGTGGTGCTTCGTTATAAGTTGCTCAGGGTACCCAAGCCAATCCTGACGGCAAGCAATTAAAACCAACTCTAGACTGTAACAAAAGAATAAATGAAGCACACGTATGAATGCAAACAGCAGGCAGACGGAAATAGCCCCAATGTGCAACTTGTAAACGGCAAACCATTCTTTAAAACTCTGCCCCAGCACTTAAGCATTTTTTTTGCAGCGGCAAATATAAAGCCCGGAAATGCAACACATCAGCGTCGCCAGTGGACCCAGCAGAACTTCGGAATGGCTTCATCGTCGAAGGCCATAAACGGACACAGTAATTCAAATTCAAAAACAGATAGAGCATGCACCACGGACACATTTCAGTCATCATTCTTGACATTGGAGGCGTCAAGTCTTGCAGGAGCGTTTGATAACTGACAAAACCCAAAACAGCAGGAGAGAGAGAGAACATGCTCTTCAAGACCTTATGCAGTAAAAGTGAATTCACATCGACACAGCAGGGCATAGAACACACAGACACACACATAGACACACTGAAAGTTGCATCTTTGCATTAAGAATAGTGCATGACATTTGCATTAAATCAAAGTCAAGCTTTGCATAACTTAGAAGAATTTAGAATGATGTCATCCCCACATTGATGTGACATTTTCTTCACTTTTTATCGAAACTCAATACGTATGCCAAGTCAATAGATTGGACAGGTCCATATACCACCACACACCCCCCCCCCCCATGACTGCATACGATGTTATTTCAATGAGGAACAACAGTGCAGATGACATCACACACCTGTATTTCACACTGTAAAAAGTCAGTCAAACTTCATAGTGGATTTTCCTTCCTTTATGTTGTGGTAATGAATGATACAAATCTTAAAACAACATTCCATACCATGAGAATCCCTTCACAGGGACTCCAACCTGTGGGAATTGAAATGGCACCAAAGCATCTAATAGAGTAGCAGTCCACTTTTAAGTGGAGGTAGGATTCACACAACCAGATGTTTCATGCATGTGGCTTTTTGATCATGGACATTTTTTAATACGACAAAAACTCGACGAATCAGAATTTGTGTCACACACAACCTCTGTATTTGATGATTTTAACCCATTCAAGGTCAGTCACCCTGCAAGAATAGACAACCCAAGAGAGCTTCGTTATGCATTTGCAGTGTGTTAAGACAACGAAACATTTGATGCTACGGAGCAGGCTATGCGAAACAGAACTGATGAAGATATTTTGATTTATAAAGTGGCTGAGAAAATATGTTGGGGATCTTGGAAGTAGATGTCCAGTCCTTGGCTCCAGAATGAGGCATTCTTTAACCACACAACTGATAAAAACCCAAGTTCAACCAAGGAAAGACAGGGTTCAAATTGCCTTTTAAAATGACCCCGTTTAACACTGAATATGATGGCAAAAATCTGACAACCCATCCCCGACCTCAATAGCAAAATAGTTATAGATTTTCCAAGTGCGTGAGACAATCAGTCATTTATAGAGGAACAGTCCATTACAAGAAGTACACAAAACCTTCAAGTCAAACCCATGCCCCCAGCGATACCATTTTTGTTCAACAAACAGAACAGCTCCTCAGAAGCCAGGTAATTTATGAATCAAGACTGAGCACAGCAGCGTGCGTAACACCATTTGAGAACGTTCAAAAGGCCATTCAACGTCCCGTTTGCACAAACACCTCACCAAAGACAATGCACAAATCAGCGTCTGTCGCACATCCTCGAAAATCCCAACGCATGAAAGCCCGTCAGAGATTTTCAGACAATATTTGAAGTTTCACCAGTGCTTAAACCCACCATTTTCAAACGAAAAACCAACTTATTGCGCACGAATCTGCCACAGGTCATCCACATCAACCAGTCGCATCTACATCAGGAGGAACATTCACTACAACACAGCAGCAACGTTACCAGTCAAAAGACCCACGGGTTCCATCAACACGAGGGGCTCGTATTGGTAGCGGGCAATGTAGCTTGACTCAACTTAATAGGACGCAAAGATTGCAGCACAAAATAATTAATCCAACTACAAACAGTAATATGAATCATGAATATGTAGGCTACAAAGAACAAAAGACGTGTGCGTTAGCTGGCTAAATCAACGCGCATTCTTAATATGTTAACAATTCAAAGCATCAACGTAACGTTAGATAATACGCACACGAGAAGTTGGACAAGTTCTGCATATTTTACCATTCAGCTAACCAAGTAAAAGACATGGGAAAAGACCTTGCGTGTAATTCAGCGTCACACCAGCAGATGAGCCAAGACAATAACAAAGTTTGGGTTCAAGCCATTCGATTCAATCATGACAAAGCAACGGCGGCTCATCTCACATTCTGCCACCCTCAGCCTGTGCATGCATTTAAAAACATTTCACCGCAAACATCACAACTGAGCGCTAAGATAAGTATTAAATTACTCCGAGTTATTTAAATGAACGTCAATATAGCTAACAAGAAGCATCACCTCCACCAAAATGGCGCTGATCTAACGAGTCTATTTTGCTTTTCGGGGAATAAAACAGTAACAAATTGCAATACTACAATCATTTTAGATCACACTGACTAGTCAAATTACCTGCAAGCCGACTCTCACTTTCCCCTCGAGAACGCAAATTAATACCTAGCAAACTAAGCACAGGACAATAACCATATAAAAGCTAGCTAGCAGTCAATCGATGCAGGCCAAAAATCTCGCTAACTGGCCTGCGCCTTGAATCAAGCAGTCGCTAACTAGTAATCCGGGACGTACCACAGCCAGACATTTTATCTATTTGCAAGCCAATGTATTGTAACTAAACGTTTTGATGTGCCACATGTTTCTTGCTGTCACAAAGTTTTGTGAATTTTGTGCTTTTCTTTTGGTCTTACCGAAAATATCTGTACACAAACAGATTTGATTTAATTTTAAGAGGCGATCTCTTGCGCTTCCTCCGCTCTTCTTTCGGTGCGCAGCAATGACACAAAATGTCCGCTACGTACCAGTTTACGTCTGCGTCACTTTACGCCTGCAAAACCAAATGACGCAACACAGCTGCGGAGTCCAATCGCAAGGGAAGGTGCGCCATGTTTAAAGAATCGAGCTGGAAACTACAGGATATAAATAAATAAATTAATAAACTACAGGAAATTACGAGTTTTTTGCGATATTGTCCATTCAAAATGTATCGCGTCTTTCTCTGTGGCATCCATGCTTCTCCGATTCCTTTCATTTACATTTCGATAATGTTGCTTAATATTTGGCTATTTATTTTTTATTGCATTTTACAATGTATTTATTTATATGTGTTGATATCAGTTGGTAGCCTATATATGTAATTAATAATGTATCTTTGATATGGTAACCAGATCCCGTTGTACGAACCAGTGCTCAAATTGAGCCCGATGGAAAAACCATGAAGCAGCTCTCCATAAATATGCGAACAATGTTCATAAAACAAAAATGATTTCTTATGTGCACAAATAACGCATTATTATGCGCATTTATTTCTCTGTAGTTCATTTAAAAATATATATATATGATTGTTTGATTTTGAAGGGTTAAGGAAAACTTGGAATACTTTAGTATTTTTAGAAAAAATGTAGTATGTTTACTAACCCAATCTGGAACCTGTTATTTAACTCGTGGGGTTCCAACATTACAAATGAAAATTAATTTTAAAAAAATTTGGAAATTTAAATAAAAATATCCAGTGCACACCACACAAAACTGTGGCGTAAACAACGTGAAAAATATGTGATGTAAAGACAAGGGGCAAACACCATTGCAAAAAATAAATCATAAAATAGAGTTTGGACCAACGGCATAAGCTAAGTTTGAAGCAGATCAAAGACAAAATATGTCAAAAGGTGAACTCCTGAAAAAAAATTAAGAGCACAACAGTCACGAGTTTCCACAAAACAATATCAGATGTTGTTTTTGTTCATGCCCACCTATTATTGACAACAGCAGATATGCTGGTCTTAGGCATTTAGCACTTATCCAGAACAACTTACACACCTTACATTCTTTTCATATACAATCCAATAATTATACGGCTGGATTTTTACTGGAGAAATTCTGTAACTTGCTCAAGGATACAACGGCAGTGTCCCACATGGAAGCCAAGGTCTACACTGCCCCTGCGTGGTCTACACCAGGTCTACACTTCCCCTGCGCGGTCTACACCGCCCCTGGGTGGTTTACACCAGGTCTACACTGCCCCTGCACGGTCTACACCAGGTCTACACTGCCCCTGCGCGGTCTACACCAGGTCTACATTGCCCCTGCGCGGTCTACACTGCCCCTGCGAGTCAGGGGGGTCCAAACACAGGAAAATGTTACTGTAACATCTCAGCCGAGTCAGGGGGTCCAAACACAGGAAAACGTTACTGTAACATCTCAGCCGAGTCAGGGGGTCCAAACACAGGAAAACGTTACTGTAACATCTCAGCCGAGTCAGGGGGTCCAAACACAGGAAAACGTTACTGTAACATCTCAGCCGAGTCAGGGGGTCCAAACACAGGAAAACGTTACTGTAACATCTCAGCCGAGTCAGGGGGTCCAAACACAGGAAAACGTTACTGTAACATCTCAGCCGAGTCAGGGGGTCCAAACACAGGAAAACGTTACTGTAACATCTCAGCCGAGTCAGGGGGTCCAAACACAGGAAAACGTTACTGTAACATCTCAGCCGAGTCAGGGGGTCCAAACACAGGAAAATGTTACTGTAACATCTCAGCCGAGTCAGGGGGTCCAAACACAGGAAAATGTTACTGTAACATCTCAGCCGAGTCAGGGGGTCCAAACACAGGAAAACGTTACCTTAATGTATCATCTGCCACAACTGTAGGTCACGATACAATTTGTTCTGAAATTTTATTTAACACAATGAACTATCGGCACTGAGACTTGCTGACATTAGAGTGGGGTCAGAAGTAGGACGTCCATTGCTGCAAACCTCACCCCAGCACCACAGGTTCTGTGTCGCTTTGACAAAGTTGAACAAATCGGAAACTGCTGGAGATTGAACAAGAGGGGAAGATGGTTTTGTCATTCATGACACTGCTTCTTTAACTCCTTTGCGTAGAAGGTGACGCCGGCGGGACCTTTTTGCTCAACTGAGACATTCGTTGCTACTGCAGTCAAACTATTAGTGGAAATCACAAACTCTGTTTTAACTTTATTGGTAGACGGTTCGTGACGATTTCTGCTGAATACGGAGTTTCTAAGTGTCACTATTTCCCCGTAGCAAGTCCATTTAACAAGCAACCCCCCACCTAGTCTATACCTACCCATGTGTGACATAGTGGACAATAGCATCTATGTTTGAGTTCATAAATATATTTATTCATCATATAAAATTAGAATAACGTCATAGCAACGAGATAAACCCAACAATAGTGTGATCGTATGCCAGAAAAGCAGAAAAATACAGAAATACAGACATTTTCACAAGTTTATTGATACGGTGAAGCGTGGGATGGATTTAATGTTTACACTGCTGAGAGGGCTAAGCATCCAAGTGAAAGGCTAAGCTTACAGATGGTAGAGGTGTTTTCAGCATATTGCTGAATGACAATGTTCAAGCAAGTCCTTTAAAATCATCTAGAGTAGACACTGCCATTCTATGACATTTTGTATCCACACTTATTTTTCTTTTCATATAAAGTATATATTAGTAAATAATTGTGAAGGACCTGCTTGGATGATCTAGAGATGTATAGATTAAATATGTATATACGATAATTTTCCATGTCTGACTTGAAAATGAAATCAAGACTATAACACTGCTCATGAAGGCTACTGTGTGCAACTGTGTAACAGAGTGTCTGACTATCTACAGCTGGAAGTTTACCGTCAGCATATTTCCTCAATGCTAGGGGGAGATTTTACCCAATTAAGTCAGTTTTTTCATTTAAAAAAAAAAAAAAGAATTGTGAACCCATATTAAAGATGGTCATTTATGTACAAATTCTGTCCAGAATCCCACTGGAATGTAGTTTTTGGCAATCACAAATGAATAATATTACCCCCTTCAACCGCCTCATGCAGTTAAGCAAAGTTTGTCATGGAAACGGAAAAGTTACCCATCTGCCAGGGCATCATTTATGCACCAATTATTCTTCGTCAAACAGAAATAAGCAAAACATAACCCGCTCGTATAAACACATTTGCGAAATGAAGTTAAAAGGTTGTGCGTGTTTGTGTTTTGATTACAGGAAAAGCATCGGGGGGGAAATATCGTAGTCATCCCAGGAAAGGACTTCCACGCTGGATACGTGCACACAAATGCTCCGCTTTCTGTGAGGGCTTTAGTGCTGCGTCCACTTGATGCTCTTCAGATCGACCCCCTCCTGCACCATCTCCCACAACGGACTAGAGAAAAGAAAGGCGTCTAATTAACGTCCCTTCGGGCACCGCAAGGCTTCAAAATACATTCACCGTCACTACAACACAGACACGTGATCCATAACGGATACTGGATCAGTTATAAACATCATCCATGTAGGATATACAACACAGACACGTGATCCATAACGGATACTGGATCAGTTATAAACATCATCCATGTAGGATATACAACACAGACACGTGATCCATAACGGATACTGGATCAGTTATAAACATCATCCATGTAGGATATACAACACAGACACGTGATCCATAACGGATACTGGATCAGTTATAAACACCATCCATGTAGGATATACAACACAGACACGTGATCCATAACGGATACTGGATCAGTTATAAACACCATCCATGTAGGATATACAACACAGACACGTGATCCATAACGGATACTGGATCAGTTATAAACACCATCCATGTAGGATATACAACACAGACACGTGATCCATAACGGATACTGGATCAGTTATAAACACCATCCATGTAGGATATACAACACAGACACGTGATCCATAACGGATACTGGATCAGTTATAAACACCATCCATGTAGGATATACAACACAGACACGTGATCCATAACGGATACTGGATCAGTTATAAACACCATCCATGTAGGATATACAACACAGACACGTGATCCATAACGGATACTGGATCAGTTATAAACACCATCCATGTAGGATATACAACACAGACACGTGATCCATAACGGATACTGGATCAGTTATAAACACCATCCATGTAGGATATACAACACAGACACGTGATCCATAACGGATACTGGATCAGTTATAAACACCATCCATGTAGGATATACAACACAGACACGTGATCCATAACGGATACTGGATCAGTTATAAACACCATCCATGTAGGATATACAACACAGACACGTGATCCATAACGGATACTGGATCAGTTATAAACACCATCCATGTAGGATATACAACACAGACACGTGATCCATAACGGATACTGGATCAGTTATAAACACCATCCATGTAGGATATACAACACAGACACGTGATCCATAACGGATACTGGATCAGTTATAAACACCATCCATGTAGGATATACAACACAGACACGTGATCCATAACGGATACTGGATCAGTTATAAACACCATCCATGTAGGATATACAACACAGACACGTGATCCATAACGGATACTGGATCAGTTATAAACACCATCCATGTAGGATATACAACACAGACACGTGATCCATAACGGATACTGGATCAGTTATAAACGTCATCCATGTAGGATAATGGCTGTGAAAGGAAACTACACAAGCACATCCAAAGATGCTCATTCAACAATTTCAACAACCCTGCGGTTACCTACTTACAGCCCCAACAGAGAGGAGGGGGTTTTATATTTAAATAAAGGCGGTTTTAATTGGTCCCTAAGGATGGGGATAGGTCTATATGGAGGTGGGCAGGATGTTGTAACCGCTCCCATTCTGTACTGTTATTTAACACCCATAACACCCCCCACCTGCCAAAACGGGTTTCTGTCATTGGGCCTCATTCACCAATCACTCTACGAACAAATTTGTTCTTAAGATCGTCTTTAAAACGTTTTAATAAACATTTCGGGATTAACTGATGTTTTGTGTTCTGAGCTTCTGTTCTACCCAAGAAAAAATCCCAAGGAAGAAAACATTGGTGAATGCCAGAATGTTCATAAAAACATTTTAAAGAAAGTCTTAAGAACAAATTTGTTCGTCGAATGGTTGGTGAATGAGGCCCATTATTATTAAAGACATGGGCATCCTGCCGATGCACTAGGCAGGTTGTCATGGTGATATCCCCTAGGTTACCTCATCTCTCTCAGACGCTTGACGTGCTGGATGCACTTGTTGGCTGTGTAGTCCACCTCTGCCTCGGTAGTGAATCGCCCAATACCAAATCTGAATGGAAAAACAAGGACCGACCAGGAATTTAAAAAAGGAATAAAACATTTTAGCTCTGGTAATAGCGCTATAAACCATTTTAGCTCTGGTAATAGCGCTATAAACCATTTTAGCTCTGGTAATAGCGCTATAAACCATTTTAGCTCTGGTAATAGCGCTATAAACCATTTTAGCTCTGGTAATAGCGCTATAAACCATTTTAGCTCTGGTAATAGCGCTATAAACCATTGTAGCTCTGGCAATAGCGCTATAAACCATTTTATCTCTGGCAATAGCGCTATAAACCATTTTATCTCGGGTAATAGCCCTATAAACCATTTTAGCTCTGATAATAGCGCTATAAACCATTTTAGCTCTGGCAATAGCGCTATAAACCATTTTATCTCTGGCAATAGCGCTATAAACCATTTTAGCTCGGGTAATAGCCCTATAAACCATTTTAGCTCTGGTAATAGCACTATAAACCATTTTAGCTCGGGTAATAGCCCTATAAACCATTTTAGCTCGAGTAATAGCCCTATAAACCATTTTAGCTCTGGTAATAGCACTACAAACCATTTTAGCTCTGGTAATAGCGCTATAAACCATTTTATCTCTGGCTATAGCGCTATAAACCATTTTAGCTCGGGTAATAGCCCTATAAACCATTTTAGCTCTGGTAATAGCCCTATAAACCATTTTAGCTCTGGTAATAGTACTATAAACCATTTTGGTAATAGCACTATAAACCATTTTAGCTCGGGTAATAGCACTATAAACCATTGTAGCTCGGGTAATAGCCCTATAAACCATTTTAGCTCTGGCAATAGCACTATAAATCATTCTAGCTCTGGTAATAGCACTATAAACCATTCTAGCTCTGGCAATAGCACTATAAATCATTCTAGCTCTGGTAATAGCACTATAAATGTTTCTACTACTGAGCTGTTGGAAAGACGTTACTTGCACTATGAAATGCTGAAGGCCGACAGAGGTGGATTGTGTAAAGTGACCTCTGAGGTAATTGCTAACCTGATGGAAGAGTGAGCCAAGTCCTCATCCGCTCCAATGGCCCGGAGCACGTAGGACGGCTCCAGAGAGGCTGAGGTACAGGCACTGCAGGAGAAAAAAGGAGTCTCAGTGAACAAGTCAAGTCAGTGCAGCTGCTGAGAATTACAGCTGTCCAAACGCTTTCTAAACATTACTTCCTGCATGTTCAGCTTCTCATTGACAGTGAGTTCAGCGTTCTTGGCTACGATGCTTGCAGCTTAAGTGTTCGTTTGCTCATTTGTAAAGAAAAGGAAGAAAATTACAACAGAGGAATACATTTATGTGGATTACATGAAGGCGTGGAACGTGCTCAGCAGGCAAAGAAAGTGTGAAAGTACGCAGAGTATAAACATGCTACTGTTTGTTGGCATTTTCGATGCTAATTCTTTAATTCAAATGAAAGCAATTTATTTGACATTAAAATTCTGTTCAAACTGTGAAATTAATTCCAAGGGAGGGTAAATGCGGACCGTATCCCTTTTTGGATTTTACGCTGACCCCAGAGTTCCTACACAAATCATGTTTCTATTTTTCATGAGTATTCAATTATACTTTGAGGGTTTTTCTGGCCTAGATGGCTACTTTGTTCACATACACTTTGGGACAATTTCAAAGTAGACTTTCAATGTATGTAGTCTACAAAGGCACACACCTCACTTTCCAGTGGCTGACGACTTTTAGTCAATAAGTTGAATTATTGTGTAAATCAGTGAGCTGTCAAGTAAGTGAGCACGTTGATATCGCCAGACTTGACAGTGAGTGACTGTGGCTCGTGGCTTGTAAATAAGCTGGATGAATTTCTCTGCAGGTAACACAGGAAGTGAAGGTGTGACTTACCTGCCAGACGAGAGAGCGATATCTTTGAGAGCCATCAGCAAACTCTCCCCCTCCACATAGGCAAAGGACAGATTGATACATCCTGCAGAGCACAGGAAGTGCGTTAGCGTCCTTCATTACCACTGATGAGACTGGCTGCAATGAAGCCAACACGGGACGTCGGCTAATGCTAAAGACGAGAGAGCCAGGTGGCGGTGGCATGATAGCACGTTAGCACGTTAGCCTGCTCACCTGCGTATCTCTGCTCAGCATCGCCGTTCATTATCACATCAGGGATCCCGGACATGACTGTACTAATGAACCGGTTCGCCAGCGAAGATATCCAATTGTGATCATACTGGGGAAAGAATACAACACAAAACTCAGTGAGCTCAAGCCCTACAGTAGTTTCTATCTTTCAGAAATATGTAGGTATTGGTCTTGTTTATGGGATTTATGAAATTCTGTTTAAAATGATGCATTCTAACAGCATACTAACACACTGTACAGCCAGTTGTATGTGTTAGACCAGAGTAACAGCACTTTTAACTCTCTTTCATCTTTAGGGCCGGCTGGCTCGCTCATCCTGTTCAGGCACTGTTCTAATGCATGGATGGGCCCCACGGTCTGGTTTCAAATCCAGACCATCATGACTGTGGCCCGCAGCCCCGTATGGTGAAAATTGGCAGTAGCATCGCCCAGTGAAGAGAGGGTTTCAGTTGGCTGTGATGGCAGTGATCACGTTTACATGCTTATATTTATTTACCATTCTGAACAATGACCCTTATTCTGGTTAGGGCTTTTTATTTATGCATTTTTTAATTTTCCGATTTTTCCCTTTTTCTCCCAATTTGGTAGCCAATTAGACCCTGTGTAATTCAATTCCCCCCATGTAGCAACCGCTAGAAAATCGCCACTACATAACCCGGTCAGCCGGTCGTAGGAAAGAAGGCGCCACGTCCTCTTCAGGGCACGACTCCTCAAGCTCCTGACCGTGATTCCAACTCACCCAGGGCCGTCTTGTGCGCAACGATTCTCGGCTGTATTTATAACAAACGGGGTCGGGTTCGGAGGACCAGACGCGACAAAGGGAGTCTAAAAGCTATCCCCGTAGGAACAGCCACAAACGCGAAAAACTATTCGCGAAAGGGGAAAAAGGGGAGAATTCGCCTCAACTCTCAAAAATAACAGAAGAAAATAAAGGAGGCGAATGAAACAGGAAAGAAATGAAAAGGACCCTAACAGGGCGAGAACTCGAGGATACAAGTGGTAGTAAAAGAAAAGACCTCTCGCTTTCAACAAAGAAAGCAGACGAGAGAAGTAAACAGAGGTACCCCTCCCAAGGAGGGAGGCAAAAGGCAGAAGGAATAAAAGCAAAACGAAAGGCAAAAGAGATCCTAAAATCTAAACCTAACTAAGATCGCCAAAGGGATTTCCTGCTTTGCTTATTTGTATCAACAAGGAAAGCAGTGTCCCAAGTCCTATACCTTACTGCAGTCGCAAGGCAACAACGAAGCACCGAACGAAGGAAAACATCGGTAACAAGGACAGGTGCAGGGAATTAGGAGAAGACAGACCGAAAACCCGGAGCAGAGGACGGAAACATAAGGCAAGAGCGCCCTCTAGCCGCTCCGAGGGAGAGCAGGAGAGCGTTCTGTTAGTTTTGTTAGTGGTGTTTGTTTGTTTATGCCCCCCCTGCAGCACTTATGTCTTTTTTTTCTGTAGTGTTTGTCCTCATCTATGTTTTATTTATTTATCTTATTTTAATGCACTTTGGGATTGTTTCTTACGATGAAAAGCGCTTTATAAATAAAATGTATTATTATTATTATTATTATTATTATTATTATTATTAACAACCACAGAAATAAAAGAAGGCTGAATCCCCATGACAGTATTGTAACCAGAATACTTTTAGTTTTCCGAATAAGATCCGAATAATGATGTGGATGTAAACACGGCAAGTGGCTCATCAATGTGCTCACCACTGATTTATTTATTGATTTATTTTTATTGCTGATATTTTTATTTAATTCCCGGTATTTTTATTATACAACCCATTTTATTGCATTACTTTCAGTGCTCAGTACACTTGTTTGCATTTGAATGCTTGCATAGAGGTTTGTGCCATAAACACAACCTCTATCACTATTATTATAATCAAGTCTCCTATTTAGTCATGTGTGCCTACAGGACTATGTTAACTTGTTGTGTGGGATACAACATACTCTGTATCAGTAATGTGCTCTAACAGTACTGAGTGTGCAGGTGTGTGTGCTCTAACAGTACTGAGTGTGCAGGTGTGTGAGCTCTAACAGTACTGAGTGTGCAGGTGTGTTGGAGCTCTAACAGTACTGAGTGTGCAGGTGTGTTGGAGCTCTAACAGTACTGAGTGTGCAGGTGTGTGAGCTCTAACAGTACTGAGTGTGCAGGTGTGTTGGAGCTCTAACAGTACTGAGTGTGCAGGTGTGTGAGCTCTAACAGTACTGAGTGTGCAGGTGTGTGTGAGCTCTAACAGTACTGAGTGTGCAGGTGTGTGTGCTCTAACAGTACTGAGTGTGCAGGTGTGTTGGAGCTCTAACAGTACTGAGTGTGCAGGTGTGTGAGCTCTAACAGTACTGAGTGTGCAGGTGTGTGTGCTCTAACAGTACTGAGTGTGCAGGTGTGTTGGAGGTCTAACAGTACTGAGTGTGCAGGTGTGTGTGAGCTCTAACAGTACTGAGTGTGCAGGTGTGTTGGAGCTCTAACAGTACTGAGTGTGCAGGTGTGTTGGAGCTCTAACAGTACTGAGTGTGCAGGTGTGTGAGCTCTAACAGTACTGAGTGTGCAGGTGTGTTGGAGCTCTAACAGTACTGAGTGTGCAGGTGTGTGTGAGCTCTAACAGTACTGAGTGTGCAGGTGTGTGAGCTCTAACAGTACTGAGTGTGCAGGTGTGTTGGAGGTCTAACAGTACTGAGTGTGCAGGTGTGTGAGCTCTAACAGTACTGAGTGTGCAGGTGTGTTGGAGGTCTAACAGTACTGAGTGTGCAGGTGTGTGAGCTCTAACAGTACTGAGTGTGCAGGTGTGTTGGAGCTCTAACAGTACTGAGTGTGCAGGTGTGTGTGCTCTAACAGTACTGAGTGTGCAGGTGTGTGTGAGCTCTAACAGTACTGAGTGTGCAGGTGTGTGAGCTCTAACAGTACTGAGTGTGCAGGTGTGTGAGCTCTAACAGTACTGAGTGTGCAGGTGTGTTGGAGCTCTAACAGTACTGAGTGTGCAGGTGTGTTGGAGCTCTAACAGTACTGAGTGTGCAGGTGTGTGAGCTCTAACAGTACTGAGTGTGCAGGTGTGTTGGAGCTCTAACAGTACTGAGTGTGCAGGTGTGTGAGCTCTAACAGTACTGAGTGTGCAGGTGTGTGTGCTCTAACAGTACTGAGTGTGCAGGTGTGTTGGAGGTCTAACAGTACTGAGTGTGCAGGTGTGTGTGAGCTCTAACAGTACTGAGTGTGCAGGTGTGTTGGAGCTCTAACAGTACTGAGTGTGCAGGTGTGTTGGAGCTCTAACAGTACTGAGTGTGCAGGTGTGTGAGCTCTAACAGTACTGAGTGTGCAGGTGTGTTGGAGCTCTAACAGTACTGAGTGTGCAGGTGTGTGTGAGCTCTAACAGTACTGAGTGTGCAGGTGTGTGAGCTCTAACAGTACTGAGTGTGCAGGTGTGTTGGAGGTCTAACAGTACTGAGTGTGCAGGTGTGTGAGCTCTAACAGTACTGAGTGTGCAGGTGTGTTGGAGGTCTAACAGTACTGAGTGTGCAGGTGTGTAAGCTCTAACAGTACTGAGTGTGCAGGTGTGTTGGAGCTCTAACAGTACTGAGTGTGCAGGTGTGTGTGCTCTAACAGTACTGAGTGTGCAGGTGTGTGTGAGCTCTAACAGTACTGAGTGTGCAGGTGTGTGAGCTCTAACAGTACTGAGTGTGCAGGTGTGTGAGCTCTAACAGTACTGAGTGTGCAGGTGTGTTGGAGCTCTAACAGTACTGAGTGTGCAGGTGTGTTGGAGCTCTAACAGTACTGAGTGTGCAGGTGTGTGAGCTCTAACAGTACTGAGTGTGCAGGTGTGTGAGCTCTAACAGTACTGAGTGTGCAGGTGTGTTGGAGCTCTAACAGTACTGAGTGTGCAGGTGTGTGAGCTCTAACAGTACTGAGTGTGCAGGTGTGTGAGCTCTAACAGTACTGAGTGTGCAGGTGTGTGTGAGCTCTAACAGTACTGAGTGTGCAGGTGTGTTGGAGGTCTAACAGTACTGAGTGTGCAGGTGTGTGTGAGCTCTAACAGTACTGAGTGTGCAGGTGTGTGAGCTCTAACAGTACTGAGTGTGCAGGTGTGTTGGAGGTCTAACAGTACTGAGTGTGCAGGTGTGTGAGCTCTAACAGTACTGAGTGTGCAGGTGTGTTGGAGGTCTAACAGTACTGAGTGTGCAGGTGTGTTGGAGCTCTAACAGTACTGAGTGTGCAGGTATGTTGGAGCTCTAACAGTACTGAGTGTGCAGGTGTGTGAGCTCTAACAGTACTGAGTGTGCAGGTGTGTGAGCTCTAACAGTACTGAGTGTGCAGGTGTGTTGGAGCTCTAACAGTACTGAGTGTGCAGGTGTGTTGGAGCTCTAACAGTACTGAGTGTGCAGGTGTGTGAGCTCTAACAGTACTGAGTGTGCAGGTGTGTTGGAGCTCTAACAGTACTGAGTGTGCAGGTGTGTGAGCTCTAACAGTACTGAGTGTGCAGGTGTGTTGGAGCTCTAACAGTACTGAGTGTGCAGGTGTGTGAGCTCTAACAGTACTGAGTGTGCAGGTGTGTGTGCTCTAACAGTACTGAGTGTGCAGGTGTGTTGGAGCTCTAACAGTACTGAGTGTGCAGGTGTGTTGGAGCTCTAACAGTACTGAGTGTGCAGGTGTGTTAGTACTGTTAGAGCTCCGAGTGTGCAGGTGTGTGTGAGCTCTAACAGTACTGAGTGTGCAGGTGTGTTGGAGCTCTAACAGTACTGAGTGTGCAGGTGTGTGAGCTCTAACAGTACTGAGTGTGCAGGTGTGTGTGAGCTCTAACAGTACTGAGTGTGCAGGTGTGTGAGCTCTAACAGTACTGAGTGTGCAGGTGTGTTGGAGCTCTAACAGTACTGAGTATGCAGGTGTGTTGGAGCTCTAACAGTACTGAGTGTGCAGGTGTGTTGGAGCTCTAACAGTACTGAGTGTGCAGGTGTGTTGGAGCTCTAACAGTACTGAGTGTGCAGGTGTGTGTGCTCTAACAGTACTGAGTGTGCAGGTGTGTGTGCTCTAACAGTACTGAGTGTGCAGGTGTGTTGGAGCTCTAACAGTACTGAGTGTGCAGGTGTGTGTGAGCTCTAACAGTACTGAGTGTGCAGGTGTGTTGGAGCTCTAACAGTACTGAGTGTGCAGGTGTGTGTGCTCTAACAGTACTGAGTGTGCAGGTGTGTGTGCTCTAACAGTACTGAGTGTGCAGGTGTGTGTGCTCTAACAGTACTGAGTGTGCAGGTGTGTTGGAGCTCTAACAGTACTGAGTGTGCAGGTGTGTTAGTACTGTTAGAGCTCCGAGTGTGCAGGTGTGTGTGAGCTCTAACAGTACTGAGTGTGCAGGTGTGTTGGAGCTCTAACAGTACTGAGTGTGCAGGTGTGTGAGCTCTAACAGTACTGAGTGCAGGTGTGTGAGCTCTAACAGTACTGAGTGTGCAGGTGTGTTGGAGCTCTAACAGTACTGAGTGTGCAGGTGTGTGAGCTCTAACAGTACTGAGTGTGCAGGTGTGTGAGCTCTAACAGTACTGAGTGTGCAGGTGTGTTGGAGCTCTAACAGTACTGAGTGTGCAGGTGTGTTGGAGCTCTAACAGTACTGAGTGTGCAGGTGTGTTGGAGCTCTAACAGTACTGAGTGTGCAGGTGTGTGAGCTCTAACAGTACTGAGTGTGCAGGTGTGTTGGAGCTCTAACAGTACTGAGTGTGCAGGTGTGTGAGCTCTAACAGTACTGAGTGTGCAGGTGTGTTGGAGCTCTAACAGTACTGAGTGTGCAGGTGTGTTGGAGCTCTAACAGTACTGAGTGTGCAGGTGTGTTGGAGCTCTAACAGTACTGAGTGTGCAGGTGTGTTGGAGCTCTAACAGTACTGAGTGTGCAGGTGTGTGAGCTCTAACAGTACTGAGTGTGCAGGTGTGTGTGCTCTAACAGTACTGAGTGTGCAGGTGTGTTGGAGGTCTAACAGTACTGAGTGTGCAGGTGTGTGTGAGCTCTAACAGTACTGAGTGTGCAGGTGTGTTGGAGCTCTAACAGTACTGAGTGTGCAGGTGTGTTGGAGCTCTAACAGTACTGAGTGTGCAGGTGTGTGAGCTCTAACAGTACTGAGTGTGCAGGTGTGTGTGCTCTAACAGTACTGAGTGTGCAGGTGTGTTGGAGCTCTAACAGTACTGAGTGTGCAGGTGTGTTGGAGCTCTAACAGTACTGAGTGTGCAGGTGTGTTAGTACTGTTAGAGCTCCGAGTGTGCAGGTGTGTGTGAGCTCTAACAGTACTGAGTGTGCAGGTGTGTTGGAGCTCTAACAGTACTGAGTGTGCAGGTGTGTGAGCTCTAACAGTACTGAGTGTGCAGGTGTGTGTGAGCTCTAACAGTACTGAGTGTGCAGGTGTGTGAGCTCTAACAGTACTGAGTGTGCAGGTGTGTTGGAGCTCTAACAGTACTGAGTATGCAGGTGTGTTGGAGCTCTAACAGTACTGAGTGTGCAGGTGTGTTGGAGCTCTAACAGTACTGAGTGTGCAGGTGTGTTGGAGCTCTAACAGTACTGAGTGTGCAGGTGTGTGTGCTCTAACAGTACTGAGTGTGCAGGTGTGTGTGCTCTAACAGTACTGAGTGTGCAGGTGTGTTGGAGCTCTAACAGTACTGAGTGTGCAGGTGTGTGTGAGCTCTAACAGTACTGAGTGTGCAGGTGTGTTGGAGCTCTAACAGTACTGAGTGTGCAGGTGTGTGTGCTCTAACAGTACTGAGTGTGCAGGTGTGTGTGCTCTAACAGTACTGAGTGTGCAGGTGTGTGTGCTCTAACAGTACTGAGTGTGCAGGTGTGTTGGAGCTCTAACAGTACTGAGTGTGCAGGTGTGTTAGTACTGTTAGAGCTCCGAGTGTGCAGGTGTGTGTGAGCTCTAACAGTACTGAGTGTGCAGGTGTGTTGGAGCTCTAACAGTACTGAGTGTGCAGGTGTGTGAGCTCTAACAGTACTGAGTGTGCAGGTGTGAGCTCTAACAGTACTGAGTGTGCAGGTGTGTTGGAGCTCTAACAGTACTGAGTGTGCAGGTGTGTGTGCTCTAACAGTACTGAGTGTGCAGGTGTGTGAGCTCTAACAGTACTGAGTGTGCAGGTGTGTGTGCTCTAACAGTACTGAGTGTGCAGGTGTGTGAGCTCTAACAGTACTGAGTGTGCAGGTGTGTGTGCTCTAACAGTACTGAGTGTGCAGGTGTGTGAGCTCTAACAGTACTGAGTGTGCAGGTGTGAGCTCTAACAGTACTGAGTGTGCAGGTGTGTGTGCTCTAACAGTACTGAGTGTGCAGGTGTGTGTGCTCTAAAAGTACTGAGTGTGCAGGTGTGTTGGAGCTCTAACAGTACTGAGTGTGCAGGTGTGTTGGAGCTCTAACAGTACTGGGTGTGCAGGTGTGTTGGAGCTCTAACAGTACTGAGTGTGCAGGTGTGTGAGCTCTAACAGTACTGAGTGTGCAGGTGTGTTGGAGCTCTAACAGTACTGAGTGTGCAGGTGTGTGAGCTCTAACAGTACTGAGTGTGCAGGTGTGTTGGAGCTCTAACAGTACTGAGTGTGCAGGTGTGTGTGCTCTAACAGTACTGAGTGTGCAGGTGTGTGAGCTCTAACAGTACTGAGTGTGCAGGTGTGTTGGAGCTCTAACAGTACTGAGTGTGCAGGTGTGTGTGCTCTAACAGTACTGAGTGTGCAGGTGTGTGAGCTCTAACAGTACTGAGTGTGCAGGTGTGTGTGCTCTAACAGTACTGAGTGTGCAGGTGTGTGAGCTCTAACAGTACTGAGTGTGCAGGTGTGTGTGCTCTAACAGTACTGAGTGTGCAGGTGTGTGAGCTCTAACAGTACTGAGTGTGCAGGTGTGAGCTCTAACAGTACTGAGTGTGCAGGTGTGTGTGCTCTAACAGTACTGAGTGTGCAGGTGTGTGTGCTCTAAAAGTACTGAGTGTGCAGGTGTGTTGGAGCTCTAACAGTACTGAGTGTGCAGGTGTGTTGGAGCTCTAACAGTACTGAGTGTGCAGGTGTGTTGGAGCTCTAACAGTACTGAGTGTGCAGGTGTGTGAGCTCTAACAGTACTGAGTGTGCAGGTGTGTTGGAGCTCTAACAGTACTGAGTGTGCAGGTGTGTGAGCTCTAACAGTACTGAGTGTGCAGGTGTGTTGGAGCTCTAACAGTACTGAGTGTGCAGGTGTGTGTGCTCTAACAGTACTGAGTGTGCAGGTGTGTGAGCTCTAACAGTACTGAGTGTGCAGGTGTGTTGGAGGTCTAACAGTACTGAGTGTGCAGGTGTGTGTGAGCTCTAACAGTACTGAGTGTGCAGGTGTGTTGGAGCTCTAACAGTACTGAGTGTGCAGGTGTGTGTGAGCTCTAACAGTACTGAGTGTGCAGGTGTGTTGGAGCTCTAACAGTACTGAGTGTGCAGGTGTGTTGGAGCTCTAACAGTACTGAGTGTGCAGGTGTGTGTGCTCTAACAGTACTGAGTGTGCAGGTGTGTTGGAGGTCTAACAGTACTGAGTGTGCAGGTGTGTGAGCTCTAACAGTACTGAGTGTGCAGGTGTGTGAGCTCTAACAGTACTGAGTGTGCAGGTGTGTGTGCTCTAACAGTACTGAGTGTGCAGGTGTGTTGGAGCTCTAACAGTACTGAGTGTGCAGGTGTGTGTGCTCTAACAGTACTGAGTGTGCAGGTGTGAGCTCTAACAGTACTGAGTGTGCAGGTGTGTGAGCTCTAACAGTACTGAGTGTGCAGGTGTGTTGGAGCTCTAACAGTACTGAGTGTGCAGGTGTGTTGGAGCTCTAACAGTACTGAGTGTGCAGGTGTGTGTGCTCTAACAGTACTGAGTGTGCAGGTGTGTGTGCTCTAACAGTACTGAGTGTGCAGGTGTGTGAGCTCTAACAGTACTGAGTGAGCAGGTGTGTGTGCTCTAACAGTACTGAGTGTGCAGGTGTGTGAGCTCTAACAGTACTGAGTGTGCAGGTGTGTGAGCTCTAACAGTACTGAGTGTGCAGGTGTGTGAGCTCTAACAGTACTGAGTGTGCAGGTGTGTGAGCTCTAACAGTACTGAGTGTGCAGGTGTGTGAGCTCTAACAGTACTGAGTGTGCAGGTGTGTGAGCTCTAACAGTACTGAGTGTGCAGGTGTGTGAGCTCTAACAGTACTGAGTGTGCAGGTGTGTGAGCTCTAACAGTACTGAGTGTGCAGGTGTGTGAGCTCTAACAGTACTGAGTGTGCAGGTGTGTGAGCTCTAACAGTACTGAGTGTGCAGGTGTGTGAGCTCTAACAGTACTGAGTGTGCAGGTGTGTTGGAGCTCTAACAGTACTGAGTGTGCAGGTGTGTGAGCTCTAACAGTACTGAGTGTGCAGGTGTGTGAGCTCTAACAGTACTGAGTGTGCAGGTGTGTGAGCTCTAACAGTACTGAGTGTGCAGGTGTGTGAGCTCTAACAGTACTGAGTGTGCAGGTGTGTTGGAGCTCTAACAGTACTGAGTGTGCAGGTGTGTTGGAGCTCTAACAGTACTGAGTGTGCAGGTGTGTTGGAGCTCTAACAGTACTGAGTGTGCAGGTGTGTGAGCTCTAACAGTACTGAGTGTGCAGGTGTGTTGGAGCTCTAACAGTACTGAGTGTGCAGGTGTGTGAGCTCTAACAGTACTGAGTGTGCAGGTGTGTTGGAGCTCTATGTACCTGCATCTCCTGCTGTGCAATCTCACAGGCTGCTCCCAGCCCTACGGCCAGCGGGGTGGGCACGGTGCCAGAGCGCAGCCCCCTCTCCTGCCCCCCCCCCACTCTGCAGGGGCTCCAGTCGTATCCTGGGCCGGCGGCGGACGTACAGAGCTCCCACACCTGTAAACACACACACACACACACACACACACAGCGGCCCCATAACTGTAAAATTGCATACACACACACTAACCATACATCCTTATGCAGGGGCACTTGCCCTCTCGAAGCAGTGGGCTGATGTCTAAAAACACGGTTTATATGTTCAGCAGGTGAAATATTCCAGTTTAAGTACATTACATTATAGGAATTTAGCAGATGCTGTTATCCCGAGCGACTTACACAACTTTATAGCTTTTTTAAAAGTTATTATTCTTTTTTTAATTTTTTAAATTTTTAACATATTATCCATTTATACAGCTGGATATATACTGAAGCGATTCAGCTGAAGTGCCTTGCTCAAGGGTACAATGGCAGTGTCCTAGTTGGGAATCAAACCTGCAACCTCACGGTTGCAAGGCCAGTTCCTTACCCATTATACTACACTGCCGTACAGCTGGGACTAATTTTAGGTTAAAGATAAAACAGGACAGGACTCACTCGTCATTACTAACCTATGGGAATTGGGCTTTTCTATCTCCTCACGCTCACCTTTGGGCCCGTAAATCTTGTGGCCGCTGATGGACATCAGATCCACCTTCCAGTCAGCGACATTGATGGGAACCTTTCCGACAGCCTGAGCCGCGTCCGTGTGGAAGAACACGTTCCGCGATCGGCAAATCTGGCCTGGAATGGAAGAACGTGGAGATGGGGAGGACTCAAACATCCGGTTTCCTCCAGGGGGCGCCAAATTGGCAGCACTATGCAGCTAAACCATAGAACTATATATATAGTTCTATGAGCTAAACTCACCAGTGGACTGCTGCTGGCCCAAGTGAGGCAATTTCTAGTCCACAGGGGGCGCTAAAGTTCAAAATTTAAACTTTCACAATGCTTTCCGAAAAGACAGCCGATCAAATGAAGGCAAGACTATGTTTTCCGCTCTTATTTTTTCTCAGTTTAAAATAAAATTTAATGGCGGGAAGTGTACAAAAAGAAAGCCATAAAAAATGGTGTTTGAAAAGAAATACCTGCTACCATGTTAAAGAGAGTATTGGGAATGCTATATGTATACACAGCCTGTATCGGTCATCAGATAGAACAAAGCCAATGTTTGAACAGGTTTATCAGTGGGATAAGCACTTCTGTCAATGTTACCAAACTTAAATATGTACACTTGTTCACTCAAACATACCTATTTGTTTCACTGGCTGCTTCACTCCAATCTCATTGTTCACCGTCATGATTGACACTAAGCTTGTATCCGGCCGGATCGCTTCCTCCAGTTGCTAAAAATAAATAAAGGAATATGGTAAAGAAATTCCATGGCTGGAAACATACTAATCAAAAACCCATGTCTAAAACAAATTAGTCACTTAAGATAATTTAAATGCTATACCTACCTAAAACATACCTACTACATTATAAGTCTTAACTTTTTAAACCAAAGTTTGGGATTTCCTCTAGACTTAACAAATAAGACACTTACATGCCTTGGCCACTAAGTGGCGTACATGAGCTTTTACAGTACCGTGGAATTCAATGAACTACCACCAGATGGTAGAATTCCGCAAGATTTTTCACAATTAGTGGCATTTTTTTTCTACTTTACTACAACCTTGGGTAACAGGTCTTAGCGTAGCCTACCTTTAGATCAATCAGGCCATTGGGCTTTACAGGGAGGTACGTCACTTCAAACCCTTCACCCTGAAGAACACGACAGGAGTCCAGCACACACTTGTGCTCGGTCTGGGAGGTGATAACGTGCTTCTTCTTGGATTTATAAAACCGAGCGACACCCTGGACACAGTGCATTGCAAACAACAACACCTTTAATTCTCACTGCATGAACAGGCTGAACAAAATATATAAATATTTTTAAAACACCACAAAATATGAGAATGTAGCCAATGTAGTGGGCCTACAATGCGCACAGCCTTTTGTATGACAGACTACAGGCCGCAAACAGAAATCAGAGTGGGCTACTGCCTCAATCTTAATCCTAATTCTAATTTAGGATCGGAGAGGATACGCACCTTGATTGCCGTGTTGTTGGACTCGGTAGCGCCGCTGGTGAACACAATCTCCCTGGGATCTGCCGCAATCAGGTCCGCCACTTGCTGCAAGGAAGAGAAGAAACACGTTTCCCCTTTTATCTTTCGACGCCTCCATTTCCCCATAATATTGGTATTTAACTTTGCCCGTGCAGTGAGAAAAACAGTAGCTATACAGACACATTCAGAATCGTAACAGTATCCATTTTCAACATTTCTCGTAGCTCTGGTTCATAGTTAATCTATAAGCATTTTAAATAAAACAGACTCGATTGACTTGTATACCTTCCTGGCTTTCTCCATTGCACTCTCACTTTCCCATCCATAAGCATGTGTTCGGGAATGGGGGTTTCCATAATAGTTCACTTGAAATGGAAGCATCGCGTCCAAAACTCTTGGGTCCTGTGGAATGAGATAAAAACAACCAATGCCCGTTAAGTGTTAGGAAAAATATATATTTTTTATTAAAATACACAGAAATTACAATAGGGTTTATTCACTGACATAAACTATTCAGGGGTGTCAACAATATCCACATTAGTGAAAGGCAGGTATAATCAGTACAACTATGTAATTGAATGACTCAAACATAACACTTGCCTAAAGTTCCAAAAACTTTAGCCTCGTGATACAACTTACAACACATGGGCTGCTCAATTTTTTCTCTAATAAAGTAACTAGCCTACCTCGCAACCAATATTTACTTTGAACTACACTTCACGTAAACATTTGTATAGTCACACACGGTAGACGCTGAGGGAACCTACCATCGGTGTGGTCGCCTGGAAGTCCATGTACAACGGCCGCGCTTCATCTTTCTCCAACTCTCTGCTTTGAATCACTTCTGTAATCACAAATATTTACAATTGGAGTTCGGCTGTACAAACGTAGGCTACAACATCCACCAGTTTCATAACTTTAACGTTACGTACAGTGCCGTTCGCTTGATAAGAATTGGCTAACTGACTTGCACTGATGTTTTTGTGTCAAAGTGGACCAAGCAAAAATAATTTAAAAAAATAAAAAGATGCTGTCCATCTACGAGGTAGCTACAGCTAACTATATATAGCTACTCGTCCCCGTATGGAAAAGGAATATACTGCAGTATATTGTAAATATATCAAAATTATAGTCACAATATATTTAAAATATACTGCAGTAGGCCTATATTACATTTCCATAAGGGACTAGCCAGATACAAACTTCCTAGCCAACTAACGTCAACACATCTTTGGTTTGCAGTCCATGACGCAGTAGCAATATGCTAAAGGACTGTGTGCCTAGGTTTCACGGTGCCAAAAGAAATATGATAATTTAATGTTTATATACCCACAACCACAAAGCCAAAACGAGTTCTGATTGCATCTAGCAATTTAAGGCTAACGTTAGACAGAACTACAGCTGTTCTTTGTTAAGTCAGCTAGCTAACGTAAGAGTACGTTACTTGTTTTGGACTCGTGTTGAGGCGACAGCCTACTGACTGTCATTTCGGCATAACTTGGCTAATTTAGCTCGCATTACTCCTCCACCAACAGCTCACTACGTAAAGACCCAATGTTTACCTTTATGATGAGTAACGTTAGCTAAAGTGTTTTACTTAACCATAACACACTGAGCTACTGTGTTCATCTTAGCAATCAGGCTGACTGTAGTAAAATAAGATGTCTAAAGTTAGTAAGAAGTTGATATGAATATTAAGTTAATATGAAGTTAGCCATCTAACTTGGCTAATTTACTTCAATTTCAGACCAAGGACAAACTACATAGATATCTGTTTGGCTAAATTACAGCGGCGTCACATTACTTTAAGAATGAAAATGAATCTCAAATCTTACCCTTCTCACGATGAACGGCGTTCACAGCACTTTCTGCATATTTCATTCTAAGGCGAGGAAATCCAC
Organism: Synaphobranchus kaupii; assembly: GCA_029718625.1. Classification (NCBI taxonomy): domain Eukaryota; kingdom Metazoa; phylum Chordata; class Actinopteri; order Anguilliformes; family Synaphobranchidae; genus Synaphobranchus; species Synaphobranchus kaupii. The sequence continues at coordinate 4,878,304 of CM056380.1, forward strand.
CAATGGATCCCAAAATGTTCTTCATAACACCAACGTTAGTCTTGCTGAACATTGTCACTTGCTAGATTATTGACACAGTGGTCAAGACTGCAAAAAGGCAATTTACAATAAAGACAATTACGAGTTGACAGAATGACCTCCCAACGTTAGCTTACAAGAAATACGTAACGTTATTATAAATATGTTGCTAATGCCACCAAAGCCAGCTATTTAGTCCGCTAGCTAACCAGCAGCCGGCAACTTTTCAAAAAACCAGCTTGATATTCTGAAACGCAGTGAGCTGATGTAGATCGCTTTCTGTTGCAAATCGTCAGAAGAGATTCAGTGGGTGAGTAGTATAAAACAGTCCAACCCATGCAGTTATCCAACTTTGCTTTGTAACGCTTACACAAAACAGGATTAGTAGAAGATCACAGAACACAACAGGAAGTTTCCGTCCAACTCGGATCTCCTACCCGGATGCAATTTGTTCATGCCGCGATTATGGCAATTCAGTTATGGAACTGGATGTTACGAACGTTTGAGTGCCGTAGGCTACTTGTCATATTCATTTTTGTAGGCCATAGGCTATGTGTTTTATTTTCTGAACCGTTGGAATGTTGGAAATATACAGTATAGTCATAGATATTTATTGATAAAAGGACGGCCAGCCTACTGAGTAGCCTAGCCCATTTTAAATGAGATTACTTACATATGAAATTATTAATGTATATTTAGTTAGCGTTTTCAGGAGGCTTGGTCAACATGGAGAAATGACTGCTTAATATCTGTATTTAAGGAACAAAACATCAAATCACAGCTGCCAAAGCCTCGTTTGCACTGGCTGCTCGTGGTTTTATAATTACATTTGAACTATATATTTTAATATTGCCTATTACAACCATTGCCTATACTTGTTATAGGGCCACGAGGGACAGGGTGTACAGAGACAACACAGCCTGTAGGCGACATGTTGAACCAACATTATTTGCATTCAAAAACCGGAAGTTTTGTAACTACAGAAAATTGCCATTTTCTTTGGTTACAAAAGGCTACGTTGGCATTGCACGTGTTGTGCAAGCAACCGCGCTCGTTTCATGAAATGATTAGCCATGATTTAAAACTACGTTTATAGTTTCTGTCTGAGCAAGGTGCTAGCTCAAGCTGCATCAGAAGCATAGCCTCGGTGCTGCGCGAGCTATGCTTCAACTACCTGGTTTTCGTCTTCTGAGTCCCCTGGCACTGCTAAAACAATGTGGGGAGGAACAATAATGCACCTACTTAGGCTACATGTGCTCCTGACACTTATCCCCTCCCTCGAGTGATGTTCCTGGTGAATGTGGATGATCATTAGTGCAGATAACTTTCAGGGAACGGAAATACATTACTGACGAGTTCATCCCTGCCCATTTTTGCCCATTTAAATTTTTGGTTGCAATAAAACAGACATATCCGTGTATACGCTGGAATATTGTGTGTGTGTGTGTGTGTGTGTGTGTGTGTGTGTGTGTGTGTGTGTGTGTGTGTGAGAGAGAGAGAGAGAGTGTGTGTGTGTGTGTGTGGTGGCGACATTGCTGAGTGATACAGTAGGTGGTTCTGGTTAAAATGTAACTAGCGACAGTTTTCTCAAGCAGTGCTTCCTTAGAATATGTGTCTGGGATCAGCACTAGGCGAATGAGAAATAATGGAGAGGATCTCTGCTTTAGCCCATTTATGTATCTGATTCAGATTTTTGAGGACATTAATAAGAAACGTAAGTATGAATTATTGTTTAAGGGGACTGACTATACTATAATTGTGTGCGTCGAATTCGAACAGATTTACTGAAATTAATGCTCTAGGCTATGTAGGCTAGCTTTAAAAAGGTTGTAATCCGACGACGTAGTCTTTGTGAACGTGTATGCCCGTGTAATGACTTTTAGCCAGATGAGGATGATATTCGTGTTAGTCCACGTTTTTTCTAGCCAAAATAAAATATTCCATCTTAATTTTATGACATTTATTATGCTAGTGATACACCGTTTTTTCTTTTAGTCTTTAAATGTGACATTCACCATAATTAATACGATCACGGTCGCCTACACCTTGGACTAAGGGCTAACGTTGGGAAACGGTGCTGTAAATATTTAACAGCATAATAAAAGGTGTAAATATAAACCTTCTTAGACCTATTCCAATTGAAACGGTATAACTTGTGTGCAGTCAAACGGGCCCTCCTAAGCACGAAACACCGTCCATGGGTGTTTAAATAAATGGAGCAAAATCCGAATTTACTTCGCTTGGCAACCTTTGAATTTTACTGTAAATTGTAGAAACGTACTTGTTCCGTGCGTCAATTTATTTAGGCCTTGTGCTGTTTCCGCTTTGCGCTTGTCCAAGCTGCATTTTCGTTTCGTCAGAATGCATTAATTTTTTATGCTAAATTTCAGGGTCATATTAGAGGCCACTCTCGGAATCAAAGAGAGCGTTTTTTCCCCACTTTCAGTTGTCCACTTCGTTACCTTTGTACATTGCGTAATGTTGCGCCTATAGAAGGGCACCCTGGCCAGTTATGACAGCGACCTGCATCTCTGCATGTGAAAGGTAGGCTATACAGTGAACTAGCGTCCACTGCAAGTGATTGCTAAATACTGACAAGTAAGCGCACATAGCTACAGCACTCCACCTGTTGTACACGTTATACTTTGTATGGGGGAAAAAGTCAGTCTATTACAGTCTTACACCCGGCGCAAAGCGGCGCTAACCCAAACGCAAGTGTCTTTGCTATCTTACACCCGGCGCTAGGTTCATAATAACGCCTAGCGCTTACGTCCTTTAACTAGCATGTATTCTTGCGCCCATTACAAGTGAACTGGGCGTATTTGTCTTAAGATGAGGAGTGGCCAGGATTCTTTTTGGCGTATTGCTATCTTGAGCCAGCAGAAAGCGCTTGCGCTAGAATCACCACAAACCTGGTCTAAAGTCATGTCGCAGTTGTTTACATGTTATTTTAACGGCACATATAAGTGCGTCTACATGTGCACAACGCGCGTAGCCTCATGTCTGTTACACACAGGGACGCGCACAAGCATGACTAAAATATCTAGATCACAATGTGAAATATTATTATTGTGTAGGCTATATCAAAAATGCATAATAATAAAAGGTTCCATAGGTCCACATACCTTTCCCTCAGCGAAGGGAAACGATGCCACATTACATTGCTCTCAGCCCACTCCATCAACATCCAGGCGATGTGCGATGGTACGGGACAATGGCTATACATTAAAAAGGAGCTGATAACACCTATATCAAGCCTAATGCGGGAATTGTCATTTACACCTAATGCGTGAATTGTCATTCAATGGAAAACTCGCGCACTGCAATAGACGGACATTTGAGTTCTGAAATTGCGCTTCAGACGTCATTACAATACAGCTCTGTTTATCTAGGAATACAGCCTGTAAGTAAATATAATGGTTTGTGACTGAAAAAAGTTAAAAACCTTGTCCAGTGAATATTGCTTTTATTGTTTTTCAAATAGCCTAGGCTACAGCATATTCACTGTGCATAAGGTTTTTTTCGATAGCCTATGGTTAAAAAACGGAGATAAATGTCATCATGTTAACTGAATTGTAACCTTAGCTATTCTTCGTCCTTCATATTTTTTTAATTACAGTGACAAGGTTTCCATACCCTCAGCTTATTAAAACCCAGCTGATTTCACCTGTTATTCCATAACTGAACAAAAGATTTTAAAGAGAACTAAGCGTCTAATTAGAAACGAAATTTGCAGCACATTACACAATTAATTTACAATTAATTTTAATTCCATTATCTGCATGTGCGCTTTACGGGAGCAGGTCTGTTTCCCCTGCTGTAAATCGCACTTTTCACGGTCTTCCTGGGAAAGTGGATCGTATTACGCTACCAGTAAAACAGGTTGGTCACATTTCCATAAGCAGGACATTATAAAACAAGGGAAAATATATGCTTGATTGGTTTATTGCATGTCACGCCCAACACACACCTATAATTAATGAAGCGACTAGGTTCAGCCCAGTTGCGCCATGCGCCGTGCTTAGCGCCCAAAAAACACACCGCTAAAATAGCAAAAGTGGACTTGGACACACCCTAAATGGACTTAGCGCCATGTGCTTAGATCAAGCGCCAAGATTGCCAAGATAGAGAACAGTGTGTTTCCGCCATTACATCAAGGTTGGCTACTGTTTCTGTATTTTACTTAACATATTGGGCTCTACCTTGACGATCTTAGCGCATGGTCTGAAACGCATGGCGCAAGTGCATTTAGGGTGTGTCCAACTGGCGCATATTTTGAGTGCAAAGTAAGGAGCAAGGTTCAAATGGGCTGAACTTCGCCTTTTTCTTGGGCGTAACATGCGATAAACCAACCGGAGTGTTATCTCCCATTCCCTTTAAAAGCCACCTGCATTTGCACCTTGGTGGATTGGTAATATAAGAATTTAATAAGACTGCAAAAAGAGCGCCAAAAATGATCCTGGCCACACCTCATCTTAAGACCCCCCCCCCCCCAGTTCACTTGCTATGAACGTTCACTTGGTAATTAACCAACATGAGCACTGGACGCTAAAATGACACCTGCGTCAGTCTGAAGCTAGCAAAGACACTTGCCTTTGGGTTACTGCCGCTAACGCCGAGTGTAAGATAGGGCCCATTGTGTTCAGCCAGTTTATATTGGTATTGTTATGATGTATTAAATTATTCTTAAAAATAAACAGAGAAAATAAGATGCATCTATTAACATATGAGTTCTATTTTTCCATTTTTCAGCATGTCTTGGAAGACGCAGATTTTACATAATATTCAGCACTGTGGACCGCAACAGGCCATACGCCGATGGAGATCCGCATGCCACAGGCCTATTGGCTTAACGCAGCCGGTAAGCAGCAATGCCAGACTTTGCCATAGTGCTGTTCCAACGGGGAGCGTGGGAGCAGCCAGTCCAACCGTAGCTGGGCTGCTCAGCTCCAGGAGGAAGTACAGAGCAAACGCCCAGACCAGCCAAATGCCTCCTTCACAAATCAACCACATACTAAACGTCAACGAATACAGTTTCAGCTATAATGGGTACGACGGAAAAAGCGTTAGCTCCGTTTTAAGGTTCGACAGCAACCTCTTGGCGTCCAACTCCCCCAGCGAGGACCGGCGAAGTGTGGCCACGTGTCTGCAGAGCAGGGGCATGTTATTCGGCGTATTTGACGGGCACGCAGGCCACGCCTGCGCGCAAGCCGTCAGCGAGCGGCTGTTCTACTACATCGCCGTGTCCCTGCTGCCATTGAAGACGCTGGTGGACATCGAGGAAGCGGTGGAGAACGACCGACCCGTTTTCCCCATGCTACAATGGCACAAGCACCCCAACGACTACGTCAGCACCGACGCGGGAAAGCTGTACTTCAACAGCCTCCGCACCTACTGGCAGGAGCTCGTCGACCTCGAGGACGATGAGGAAAAGGACATCCGGGCCGCCCTGGTGAACGCCTTCAAGAGGCTCGACAACGACATTTCCCTGGAGGCGCAGGTGGACTTTGGGGACCCCTTCTCCCACTTCACCCCGCTCAGGGTCGCCCTGTCCGGGTGCACTGCCTGCGTGGCTCACGTGGACGGGTCCGACCTGCACATAGCCAACCTGGGGGACAGCAGGGCCGTGCTGGGGGTGCAGGGGGAGGACGGCAGCTGGTCCGCGCTCACCGTCAGCAATGACCACAACGCGCAGAACCCGGACGAGCTGCAGCGCGTGCGGTCGGAGCACCCGCCGTCAGAGGAGAAGAGCGTGGTGAAGCACGACCGCCTGCTGGGTCTGCTCTTGCCCTTCAGGGCCTTCGGCGACATCAAGTTCAAGTGGGGCAGCGAGCTTCTCAGCCGTGTGTGCGAGACCCACTCCGAGGTGCTGCTAGGCAACGAGCACGCCAAAATTCTCCCGCCCAACTACCGCACGCCCCCGTACCTCAGCGCAGAGCCTGAGGTCACCCACCACAAGCTCCGGCCGCAGGACAAGTTTTTGGTCCTGGCCACGGACGGCTTGTGGGAGCTGATGCACAGGCAGACGGTCGTTGAGGTCATAGGCGATCACCTGACAGGTATGCACTGGCAGAAGCCCCTGTCTGGGTTCTCTTTCACCTTGGGGCAGATGCACAGGTTACTCCTGGAGAGGAAAGCTCGGGCCGTCAAGGCACTGGAAGACGAGAACTCCGCCACACACCTGATCCGGCACGCTCTGGGAAGCGACGGCTTTGGCGCCGTGGAGCCGCGGCGACTGTCCAAGATGCTGAGCCTTCCGCGAGAGCTGGTAAGGATGTACAGAGATGACATCACAATTATAGTCATTCATTTAAACAGCAGCGTAATTGAGGCCAATCACAAGGCCAACATTACGCAGGATGCCTGAGCGATTCCAGAACAATCATGGCGTTATCACAGGAAGGATTCTCCTCATCCCCGAGCCCATTTAAGACTGACATTCTCTCAACGTGCTGACAACTCTGGACTTATTTCGTCAGGAGAAAACACTTACCAATGCACGATTGTAAATGAGGTTTGATTGTGTATTTATGTTGTGTAATTGTCCCCATTCACAAACGTCCATTTTAAAAACAAAGATTAAAAAAATACATGTTCCAGATTGATATAATCCAGATTTTGGAATGCTTCTGTCCACACCAGTTACAAAACTCTTGCTAAATGGAACACACTCCAAGTAGTTTGAAAGGCTTGATAGAACTATTCTGTCTGATTTCAGACCTGTACCAAAGTGAATGCACTCTTGTTTTGATTTGTTCAAATGGAGTCAGGATATTTCTTTTCTTTTTGAAACAGCGCACGTCAGGCAGAATTGGAGGATGGTGTAAAGTCAAATATGCCGGGCACAGGGTTCCTTCAGGATCTCACTTCCATGATTCTGTTGAATTAACGCATTTCACCGAAAAATACATTGAGTGTTCTGAGCTTATTGCTCCCCATTCCAATAGGCCACTCTTAGGGTTACAGGAAGTTGAAAGCTTGAGTATGGTCCCTGTTCCCTGCCCACTCAGACCCATTTACCATGTGCCCTCTCCCCTCACTTTGCAAGCAGTGTGCAAAAGAAATCCTCCAAACTAGCAAACTAGTGAGGAAGTAGTTTGTAAGATGTCCTTCTCTTGGTACCATAGGTATTGCATATACGCTCCATGTCTTGTACTACAAGTTGTAGTTTTTACTTCCGGTTTACTTCCTGATATTGTTGGAAGCGTGTTCTCCTGAACCCCCTCAACAAAAACCCGAAAATAAGAGTTTCACCCGGGGAGTTTAAGTGCCCCCATTTGTGAGAAAAACTCGCCTACTCAAAAGCTTTTTTCCTGAAGTTGACTCGAATATGCACCTCAAAGGGGTGAAGGGATCGTATTCGGTCACTGCCTTAGTATGTAGAGTGAGCTATTGGAATGGGGACTTACTAAGGGTTACAGGAAGTTGAAATCTAATTTAAGCAAGGTACAAAGCCATAAAGAACAATAATTAACAACCACACTGACCACGACAATAACTTTATTGGAAATTAATTTTAATCAAGAGTTCTTTACAAAATCAAATCTTGATTACAAAACAGATACTTAAGAAATAACCAAGTGGTCTCCCCTAATTAACACAAATGAATAAATCGGTCAATTAGATTTCAGAGCTCATAGAGCTGAAAACACCAACTATGCAGATGGACAAGTAAAGTTTACAATGTTTGCTCTCCTCAGAAGGTTCAAAAGAGGTTTTTTTTTTTTGGTGTTTGAAGGCAAGTTGATTCTACACTGTCTCAGTGAAAAACATTCCAACTGTATTTACAAAAAAGAAGCAGAGCTGTTAAAATGGCCAACGGGTAAGACCAAGCGGGCGAGCTGTGCTTAACTCTGCCCTTTATTATGCATGTTTTAGACTTCACGCACAGTGTAACTTATGTACAGATGCAGTAACATGAATGAAGCTTGGCTTCTGACATCAAACTGTTGTTTTTTTGTTTTGTTTTTTACCTGAAAGAAAAACCTCAAGAATTACTGGTCATGGGGAAAGGGGCTTTATTCTTCAGATGACTTGGAAGATAACTTAAAAAATAAAACAAGAGATTGTTCCAAAATTTGCTACTCAGGATTGGAGAGCTGAAAATCAGTATGCGTCCAACTGTCAAAAAAAAAAGGAAAAAAAAGAAAAGGCTTTCAATTATGTACAATCCAAGCCAGCAGGGATTCGATCGCAGTAGGGATTTCTTGGCTGAATCATCGGCGTGCGGGCATGAGGAGTTGAGTGGCGACCACAGAGTCTGGGAAGAGGTTGTGGTACGTTGGGAGGGGGACGTATGCAGCTGTGATCATTTTACCTGTGGATACAAACATATTTACTGTCAGTTAAAAACACAACACAGGAGACGTAACTACATTAGGACTAGGTGAATAAAAACGATGGACAGGGGATGGAGAATTGAGGATTAAGCTGTCTTCCTACCTGCAAACCATCGTCCGTGCAACGCGCTGACAGCCGCCATGGCGGCGGGGATGGTTGGACATTTTCACGTACCACGTTTCCCTGAAAGAAAAGCTCCACTATAACCAACTGGCACCGATTCACGATGTTCATTACACAGAAGAAGACAGCGGAAGAGTAGAGGAATATCTACAATGAAGATAATCGGATAGTCACTTTCTCTACTCAAATGGCATTCAATTATTTACAGAAATAACACTACCCTAAACTTCAGATCAATGTTAATAAAATGTTTACTAAACTCGAACTGTTACCACATGAAACTTTAACCTATATACGACAATCATGCTGCAAAAGCCCTCTCTGTAATTACCTCAGAATGCTAGTGACTGCATGTAAACACATTTTAAAGCAAACGAGGTCAAAGATGGAAATTTTATGGAAATTAAATACTTGTTATTAGTTTGCATGATGTGCATTTAAAATTCAAACCTGTATCCAAATATACCCATAATTCATCTACGTCCCTTCTGAAGAGCAAAGTTCTTACTTGTGCAGAATTCTTGTCGACGTATATGTGCACAACTCCGCCATGTTTGTTGCATTCCTCGATAACATCACCTTGAATTTCAATGTCCCAGCCAGGGTCATCTTCCCTGAGGAGGGGGGAGGGGGAGGGGGGGAGGGGGGAGAGAAATAAAATAAAATAGAATTGTTACTTTTGTCTAAACCAAAATTTGTTTGAAAAAAATTTGGTTCTCCGTATACCAACTTTCACACACAAACTTCTTTCTAGAGTGTTAAAAATAATGATTCTTTGTGGTTGGGCCTTGGCTTTCAGAAGACCAACCTCTCAAAATAGCAAGGGCATATAATCCAACGTTTGAAAGTGGCAACACGACATTTCAGACAAAGTGCTTTAGTTAACAATACAGCCTTCGATACTTACGACTGTGGGTTGAACATATTGGACAGCTGGAAGCAGTGTGTGGCGATAGGCTGAGTCGGTAGATTCAAAGCAGTGTTCATATTCATATTCATGTTCATGTTCATGTTCATCATTGCCGGGTTCATAGCAGCTGAGGAGAAAGACATTTGTCAGACCAGGAACTCCGTCACACACTTAACTGGCAGCATATATTCTTCAAGACCAGGCTTGCAAATATACCACACACACAAGGCATTTTAATAACAATAATAAATCAGGCTTATATAGCGCATTTCTCAAAACCATTTTTCATTTCCTCGCGACTCTTCTTCCACATAGTTTGGCACCATAGAATCAAGATTAGCAAACAACCACAATGCAACCAAGACGGCGAACCTGAATTTTTCAAATCAAAATGGGGGAAAATCTCATGCGAAGGCCGACGAGCAATCTGGTTCACTACAAAAAAAATAAAATAAAATAAAAATGTAAATCAGTAATGAAATGTTTTAGTCTAAAACAAACACCAAAAAAAATAAATAAAACGAAAAAACGAAAAGAAAAAAAATAAGTTTTCTTCTTAATGATTGGTACTACATGCGTTACGTACACAAACTACATTCACCTTCAGTGGGCCTGATTCAACCTTGCTTGTAAATCTACGGATTAGAAGAAAAAAAATATCATTACAAAGTGCACTTCAGTTTGTATGAAAACTAAAGCAACTGGGTAGGATGGAATGTAGGTGCACAATGGATGGTGACTACATTTTCTCCATTTCTCTCTAAAAACAAAAACCAGGTCAGAAATGTATGTTATGACCAGCACTTCACATCACTTTTGGGTACGAGATGGGGGTTTCTCCAAATTAACTGACTAAGGAGTGGCCTGTCTTACTAAAAAAAAAGAAGAGAAAACAATGCGAAAGAATCCACGAAAATGTAACTTGGACAGTATCGTGTGATAATTGTGTGGCCAGCCTGGTGATGTTGCCGACAGCGATATCAGCAGAAGTTAACACCACGGAGGTGGTTTTAAATACAACCCCCAGAAAACCCTGTCAGTGTGGTGAAGCCCAGAATGTTGAAGATGGAAATAAGTCGGAATCAGAACAATAGTTAAAAGATAAACGGTGCTTCTGGCTTGGACGAAACCTGGTTGAGTAGACTTCAGTTCTGGCACCAGTTCGGGGCGCTCGCTGAAAGGGACCGAAGTGGCCAAAGCCTCCCATCTATCTAAACAAGCGCTTGCAGGCGACAACAGTGCGCCGGTGTTAATGCAATCTCTGGCAGTCTATAGTATTTATGTGGAGTTGACGAGAACTCTGGCGACCTATGGTATTGCGTCGATGTTGAGGAAACCTGGCTATTCAGTCTTGGGAATGATTTTGATTTTATGCAAGTTATACCGTGAAGACTTCCAACAATTACTACTAAAATCGCCGGATGTGTTGGTATGTGTCCCTGGCATGAAAAAATAAAGGCCAAGAGAAACGAAAGAATGAGCCGTACAGCTTAAAGCACAACTGAACTTTGGTAGAACTTTGGGTTGTGTGGTTACCTGGCCATGATATGAGTCCAAATAGTGGCGAAATATGTTAATTAGTTGCTCTGTTCTCCCCTGGGGTGATAATCCAGAATTGGGTATTTGTTGCTCTCCATTCACTTCTATGGGGCAGCTAAAACGGTCTCAAAATGCCACTTCTAGCACGTATACGACCGGGAAAGAAGCGGATTCTGTCAATACAAACAACAACCAGTCCACGTACGTATTTTATTTCATGTAATTATAATTATTTATAAAGTACTATTTTCTTCAATGTTGTTAGCAAGCTACCAGAAAAGACTACCAAAATGCCGTCAGGTTGGACCATAGAAATATACTAGTACTAGAAACTAGGTTTCTGACACATAGGCGCATTAGCACTGTTTCTGGCACAAGAACATTGCCTACCTACCGGATCTACGTTCCAAATAAAATACGAAAAAGCAAGAAAAGGGCCATTGAATTAAAAAAATATATATGTACGAGGACTGGTTATTGTTTGTATTGACAGAATCCACTTCTTTCCCGGTCGTATACGTGCTAGAAGTGTCATTTTGAGACCGTTTTAGCTGCCCCATAGAAGTGAATGGAGAGCGACAAATACCCTATTCTGGATTATCACCCCAGGGGAGCACAGAGCAACTAATGAACATATTTCGCCACTATTTGGACTCATATCATGGCCAGGTAACCACACAACCCAAAGTTCTACCAAAGTCCAGTTGTGCTTTAAGGTGTGCTGGCAAAGGTTACGTCATGTGACGCATAGTAACAGGCTTCTGTAAGACAGTTTACCTGTTACAGCCGCCATGGCGCCGAAAGGTATGGAGCCGCTCATCTGTAGAGCTTGCTGTGCTGCGGGGGGAATCTGTAAACCAGTACCTACAACACACAAGACCACATGTAAGGCTATATAACAACCTTAATCATCGCAATAACACACAAGACCACACGTAAGGCTATATAACAACCTTAATCATCACAATAACACACAAGATCACACGTAAGGCTATATAACAACCTTAATCATCGCAATAACACACAAGACCACACGTAAGGCTATATAACAACCTTAATCATCACAATAAAATTCAGCATGATAAACTCGAGTCATTTTCAATCAGTCATTTGCATCCAGTAATATCAGTTATTAACTCATTCAGTGCTGCGGGCGACTTTAGTTGACCACAGCCGTCTTCACTCTGCTACACCGGTAAAGAATTCTGGATTTGAGTCGGGAAAAATTAAACAATGACCAATTTACAGTTATGTTCTTTTAATGTCTTTTTACCCGGATTTGCTCTCTTTTTTATTTTATTTTTATAAACATGGTTCTCGATTGAAATATTTGAAGTTATATGTATCCCATGTTTAAATAAAAAGTATAACCATCTAAAGCAACATAGAGGCGTGGGTATAACATGTCCCTGATCATTTGTACCAACATGTTTCTGCATCAGTGACCAAGAATATGAAGAAATTGAACACAATCAAGTGGGCAATATAACAAACTAGGCTACTGCTACTGTCTCAGTAATGGGAGAAAATTACTCCCCAAGCTTTCAGTCTTTACACGATCTGGTTAACGGTTGAGTCACGGTAGCCTCCCATCAATAAGTTTTATCATATCCCTTTCCCGACTTATATTTAATAATTCTGATTTCCATCTCTGTCCAGTTATTTCCCGTATCTCCTCCAGTGACCATCGTTTTGTTGGTTCCATTTTTAATTAGTCCCTCACGCCACAGATTTTAGCCTACGTTAATTTTGCCTCAGGATAACTGTTTCTGTTTTGAAACGGTTGATCCAAAGTTACTCACGTGGACGGCTCATTTGTACATATCTATACAAATGACCAGTGATTATGTTTATTGTGCATTTTTACATATCTATAGTTATGCAAGAGCTGATTTTTATGATTTTTATTTTTTTCACTATTATTACACACGACCAATGTAAGAGTCATGTTAACCAAACTAAGAAGCACTGAAAATAAACAATTTATATTTCCATCAATATTGTTTGAAGTAGTGAACTGAATAGTGAACTGAACCAGGTGTGCTATTTAGTGCCATTTACCCTCATTCACAAAAATAATTCTGTTGAATAGGTAAAATAATGTGTTTGATTACAAGTTTGCACATTGACAGGATCAATCTAAAAATTTAGAATGTGGGCAGCCATATTGGCTTGGCACTGCTGAGGGTTCTAGAACACTCTGGCATTGAATGAGTTAACACTGGAAATGCATCTAAAGAACATAACGAAATTTTAAAAATGACCTTCTCGTGCACAATAAAACATTTCAACGCATTTGTCAGCACATTGACAGGTGCAAGAAGCATTAGAAGCAGTCCAAGGTAGTCAGGAAAGAGGAATCTGTGACACACGCACGCACTAGAGACTCTGTAAGCCAGTATGGGACCCAAAGCCTTTTCCCTCTCACCTTCAGCCAGCCGGGCCATGAGCTGCAGTCGGCCGGTGGTCCCCAGGTCAATGCCGGTCCTCTCCAGCTCGTCGCTGTCCAGGAAGGAGCTGGCGGTGGACGCGTCCGTGCGTTCCGTCACGTGACCCACCTTCATGGGCCGCCCGGCCAGCTCGAACCCGTTCAGCTGCTCCAGGGCCTTCTTGGCACACTCGGCGTCTGAGAACTGCGACACGGAAAGTTCTTTCAGCTTCAGCGTGTCACTCTTACACAAACCAAGACTAGATTAGCTTTAAGATTAGGGTCAAGATTAGGCTCAATCGCGACTTACCGTGATAAAACCATATCCTTTGGACCTTCCCGTTTCACTGTCCATCATCAGCTGAATGCTTTCAATCTGGGTAGAGGAAAAAAAAGAGGACAACAGAAATGAGAAAACACTCGGCATTAGAGTCAAAGATAAATCACTGACGACTTGAACTAATGTTATGCGGGGGGGGGGGGGGGGGAGGCTTACCCTTCCAAACGGCTCGAAGATCCCCCGCAGCATATCCTCTGTGATGTTGAAGTGCAGAGACCCCACATACAGCCTCATCGGCCCAGCGTTCCCCTTCTGCAAGTTGTTGGCCATGGCGGCGGCTCTGTTCTTCTCAGCCTGTTGAAAGCATGGGACCATCATCCACGTCAGTGAAAACGCACTCTCTACAGGGCGACACCTGTAAATATGGAGTAGAAGCAGCTGCAACGGAGAGCTGGCTCACCTGCGAGGCCTGGACGATGATGGGCACACCGAGGAGTCGCTGGCCAGTGAGGCCAATGGCCAGGGGAACGGAGTTTACCTCCACAAACTCAATGTAAGCAATGCCCTTTGACCTCCTGGAGTTTCTGTCGGAAATCATTCTCACATCTCTCACCTGGGATGAAAAGAACGGGAGTTTTTCAAATTCAGCGTTTTTCAAAACACAAAGCCTATAAAGAAATGCTAATCAATATGCAACCTGCATAACAACTACTTTTCAAAGCATTAAATGTCTTCAAGAATACACTGACTGTAGGGTAGCACTGTGCTTTATCCCTGGTCTTCAACTCTTAATTTCAACTAGGATTTCTTTTGTTAAACTTACTCAATACTAGTGACCAAAGCTGGTTTGAAAAGGGAAAAAACTACTTGAAATTCTCAAGGACAAGCACTACAGCAGTTTGAAAAAAAAAAGAAAAAAAAAACTAAAAATGAAGAGAATGGTACCTGAAGAATCTCCCTTTTCAAAATTGCTTTTTCCATGCATGTTCAGGGTTTGCGTTTATAAACGCAACAGAACCGTGCACTATGGGATTGCAGGTTTTCTGACCCCAAAAACTGTTTTTGATGCTCTTTTTTATTTAATTTATTATTATTATTATAAAGTCCCATGCTTTCCCCTATTTCTTCCCAATTTAGAACAGCCAATCATGTACAGCATGGGTTCCCAAACTCGGTCCTGGGGCCTCCCTGTGTATGCCGGGTTTCGTTCCAACCACAATTACAATCCCACAATTACAACAGGCTGTTAATTTTTCTTAATTGGGTGCTTTTCATGTTTAGAGGGATTATTTACCTTCTTAAGCCACATATCATCAGAAATAGCTGTGCATACCATGAAGACTATAGACTATCCCATGTTCACATTGTGCATATAGTGCAATATTGCAAACAGTGAAAGTAAATTTATTTAAATGATCAAATTAGACTGAGGCAAATCAATACGCTCCTAATTCAGTAGTTGAACATGTGTTTAAGTTCCTTAATTTTTTCCCTTAAACCTTATAACACAATGCAGGTTTGGCTCATTTATCATTTGCTTTGTCTTTATTTATTTACCAAGCTCTTAGTTTTAGTTGCCATTCCACAACTGTTGATTCACCTCAGTCTTTAATTTGATCAGTTAAAACATTTTTACCTCTCTGTAATTGTTTGCAATATAGCACAATGTGATTTATTGGACTTTTATTCTTCATGACATGGATAGCTATTGCTAACAATGTGGCTTCAGAAGGGAAATAATCCCTCTAACATAAAAAACAACCTAATTAAAATTTTTTTACAGCTTGTTAAAATTTTGGGATTGCAATTATGGTTGGAACAAAAACCAGCATACACAGGGGGCCACCAGGAACCGAGGTTGAGAACCACTGATGTACAGCGTTTCCCCTTCAATACATTAGACAGGGTGGAGTTTGCCACCAACAGAATTTGCCGCCAAGCTTGGTAATTACCTGACCGGAGAGTAAAAATTCCGGGCTGATTTACCGTTTTTTGGGGAAGCCCGAGGTCCCCTGGTAATACTAGTCCCGTGTGAATGGACATATCAGTCATTTGAGTGCTCATCTCAGTATTTAGCACGTCATACACCACGCCCCCCCTCTTTATTTTCAGCGGGGAATTGTTAAGCTAATTGTGTCGAAACAATGGAAGCCGTTTCCGAAAGGCGTGTTGCAACAGTTTTTTGGACTTGGACAGTCCATCCCAGCATGGCCAGCATGGACTCAAATTATTTCTTCACTAGCTAGCTAGCTTCATCCTTCGCTGTTGTTGCATTATCGGAAATTACCTTTCCATTAACATCCGGGTCACGGTCAGGGTCAGTAATTTGGGAGGAATTCATATCCTGTCAGAATGCACCACTATAATGACCATATAATAAATATATATCATTACCGCAGATAACTAGTAAAAATTCCTTTATAGACGTCCTGAGGTAAAAACTAGCCCCTTCAGAAGAGGGCTTTAGAGGATATTATAAGCATTTGATTTGGTTCTATTCAATCTTGCTTGAAATGTTCCATCTGAACAGAGCCGGTTGAGCAGCTGTGTGGGACGGACACGTGGACATCACGGGACAGACTCACAATTCCCTCAACAGAATAACATGCCACCCACAACAACTGTGAAAATGTCAACAATAAGATAAGATTCTGTTGAACACACAACTCACAAGAGTTGCAAGTGGTACTGATTTGGTTGCACAAGCTCTTTAGGAGGATGTACAAGATCACGGCAAATAATGCCTTTGCATTGTGGTGCCTACACTGTCAGCAGGCATACTCTTTCTACAGAAATAAAACACCCCACCCTCGCAGTATATTTCCGTTTTCTGACTGACTGTCCGAAGCAGGATGAAACAAGCAATTTGCCAGTGTAGTCCTACAATATTCACACAACAAAATCTATTTGTGCACAGGAGTACCATTTAACATAGCAAAGTGAGACGGCACATTTGAGAGAAGGCAGAGTGGACTAACCTTTCCCACGGCGGAAAAGAACTCCTCCAGGTCCCCGTGGCCGGATGCGTGCCGCCAGCTGCATGCAGAAGGACCGTTCGAGCGTCCCCTCTCCTCTGGAGTCAGGTTATCGATGGGTTCCCTTCAGGCACAAAGTCAGAAGTACATTAACACCACGCCCACAGTACACCGGCCACACAAGCAACAGCGTGTACACCGCGCGGGTTTTAAGGAAGATATGTTATGCTATGTTAAGCTATGTGGACATGACACTAAATGCTGATGAGCGTAAACCTGTCACTAAAATTTCAGGAGAAACGCATTTTCACTGGGGGGGGGGGGGCGTCTGCTCGAAACATCGTCAATAAACTGGTGTTTTTCTGAGTATACGAGTGTGCGGGTTCTATTCTTTTTTTCACTGGGGGACTGGGGGGCATGAATTACAGAGAATTGAAAATTAAGAATAGCTCTCCCAGTTCGATTCCGGTTTCAAAATCGAGTTTTCCCAAAATGCTGAGGCCTCAGTTTAAGACAATGGAGGAATGTATGTTGGAATTGACGGCCCTCTGGTTCCACAATCTCCCTTTTTGAAGGAGTGTGAACTTTCCTTGGCATGTAGGGATGGGCTGTTCACGGGCGGTAACGTGTATTCATGCATTTGCATTCAACTGAATGCCTTGGTTTCAAAATGGTGACTGTTAAAACCACACCCGTGTATCACAAGTCTAATGTCTCTTCACAAAGGGGAGACCGTGGAGGCAGACAGCCAGCAATCCCAAAGTGCATTGCTCCATTTAGTTTAAGGCCCCAGCTATTTAGTTTAAGGCCCCAGCAACCAAACCAAATGAGATGGTAATTCCTGTTTTTAACTCATGTTTCTTCCCCATTATAATAGGATATTCATGATATATTTTTCACCTGATTGGGCTCTTATCTTGTTTCTTGAATGGGCTGCGGCTTCTAGACCGTCTCCGACTAAAAGGGAGATTCAAACATTTAAGTTAGAAAAACATGTACAATGTGGTGTAGCATCAAACACTGAACTACCCATAGAAAAGACAAGAAATTGTAGAATAAAAACCTTAGTTTGATGGCTGGTGGTGGGCCAGTCTTCCCCCTGGGACCGCCATTAAACTTCGGCCCAGAACTGCAATTGAAAACAAGGTTGATATCTCAGTATCTTGCACTACTAGATAGATCTAGTCAATGGTGGACTGACTGCAGGCTGCTCTCCAGTGTTCTGCAGCAGTTTTCTTACACCTCAGATTACACATTTTTGAGTGTCTTTGGTTCAGAAAAGTCTCTCTCACATTTACACAGTACTAATCTCAATCTAAACAGAGTAACGGGCTCTAAATGTAACAGAGTAACGGGCTCTAAATGTAACAGAGTAACGGGCTCTAAATGTAACAGAGTAACGGGCTCTAAATGTAACAGAGTAACGGGCTCTAAATGTAACAGAGTAACGGGCTCTAAATGTAACAGAGTAACGGGCTCTAAATGTAACAGAGTAACGGGCTCTAAATGTAACAGAGTAACGGGCTCTAAATGTAACAGAGTAACGGGCTCTAAATGTAACAGAGTAACGGGCTCTAAATGTAACAGAGTGAGTGATACGTACAACGGGCTCTTGCGGGCTCGGTATCGGCCTCCGCGCTCTCGGCTGCGTGAGTGGCGGCGCTCTTTGCTGCGGCTGCGCTTCTTCTCGCGGCTCTTGCTCCTCTTCTTGTCCCGACTCTTTTTGCCGCCGTCCCGACTCCTGCTTCTGCGCTTGCCGTCGCGGCTCCTGCTACGACTTTTACTCCTCTTTTTCCTTACAGAGCCAGGCGCCACAGAGAGGTTAATCAACACACAACATGACAACAAGATCTAAGAAACCATCTGAACCTCGTTCTGTGCAGCCAGTCAGGGCTGCCAAACCTTGCTCCTCGGGAGCCGCCATTTTGTACTGGTTTTCATTCCAGCTAAAAATGCAATTCTCCAAACATAATGCACTTTTAACCAATCTCTGCATAAATCATCCATTCGCAATCAACTACCATCTAACACCACGTGTATGTGTTCATATAGCAGGTTTGATTGATAGTTGCTAATCGACTGAATCAGGCAAATTCCCAAGATGTCATATTTTATAGATTTTCTGACTGGCGGGCAGCAGGACGGACACTACGGTAGTAAGTGTTGATACCTGGTTCACAAAACCAACTACCTGTACAAAAACAGGGCTGAATACCCAGCCACGTCTAACAACACACACGCGCACGCAGACGCAGACGGAGACACACACACACACACACACACACACACACACACACACACACACACACACACACACACACACACACACACACACACACACACACACACACACACACACACACACACACACACACACACACACACACACACACACACAGCGGGGCTCCTCTCGGGCAGCTCGGCCAGAGGGACGGTACTTACTTCTTACTACGCTCCTCGTGTCCATTGGCACTACTGGACCTGAGCTCATCCTAAGCGGGGGTCGATAGAAGAACATCATGAGGACGAAGAGGTAACATTTCAAGTCGTCAGGGTAACGGGGGGATGGGAAGAGAGAATACAAATGCAATCATTTAAAATTTATTCATACAAAAGCTTTACATTTTTTAGACAAACTTCTAAAATGGGGTCCTTTTAAACCACTTTGCTCTTACTTCACCTGTGTCTCTCTCTGTCCTCTAACACATTCGTAATCACAGTTAACTCATCCAATACTCAAGGTCTAGAAGTGGTTTTTAAATGTTAATTATTTCTTTTTTTTTTTTTAGCACGCTACAAAAAAGCCATGTTTTAGTGAATATTTGGTCAGCAACCCCATCCTGATCAGTACCAAAGGCTATCTTTGCCTAAGATCAATGTGGCCATGCTAGCAGCCAGCTGCTAATCGAGTTCCTGTGGAGGATGCCATTCCAGTGATCTTCACCCATTTTCGTTCGAGGACTGTAAGAGTTCGATGCCACCTCTGTCACACATCTCGCCCTGAAGCAAACAGGGATTCACACTGCTTAGTAATGTCGGCTCCCAAGAAATTCACGTTAAAAAATTTTTTTTTTCAAAAGTAAATAAAAAAAATAAAAAAATAAAATCCACCAGTTCAACCTCATCAAAGTCCCTAGTTGGCAGCCAGCTGCATGGAGTTCGCCATTGTATTTAATAGGGGGGGGAAACACCCATGGTGGAAAGAATTGGCATTAAAATGTATTGAAAACCATGAATGGTACTCTGACTAGGAAAAACTATTTCAAGTACATTTTAATTGTGTGGAAGTGTAAAAAAAAGAAAAAGAAAAGAAAACTGGTGTTAAAGCATGCAAAGTTACTGGATTACCTTGGATCCAAAACTACCTTAAACCATCAGAATTTCAAGTCAAGGGTCAAGAGACAGTATTCACGTTTTTAACGTTAGACCTGGCCATTGGTGACTGGCGTAAACAGCAACAGGACCAAATCACCACTTACTGGCCTCTCTGCTTTGAGAAATAATATACACAGCATCATGAAACAAAATAATCATCTACATATGACAATTTATCACATGTAATGGCTACAAAATGAAGTCAGAAAGTCATGCAGATACATAGACGTAATTGTACAAAGTACAGCTATCTCCATACCTGAAGGATCTCTGCGACACTACTTCTGTAGATTTCAAGAAAGATCTAGCCACTATACAGGAAGTAGAAACTACAATGGTGACTACCATCTCTATGGAAAATTAGAATACTGTCTCCATGGTGTGTCTTTCCGATTAATTGTGGTTGTCATCGACTGAAGGAACCCTGTTGCTACCAAACAGGTGTCTGGATGCTCACAGAGGGTCTTTTTTAACCTAGGGGACCACAGTACATCAATACATTGCGCAATTACTACCTTTCTGTTTTGACAGTTCACACTGGAATTCATGGGAGTAGAGGTGAGATATCGTTAGGCAAGTCTACAAAAAGAGATAGATGGGCGTTTATTCATAATTCTGAATTGAAACTACTGCAACACATTACAAAAAAAAAACATTGAAATCAAGTTTTCCATAAGTACAGGGGGGGGTCTGGGAAACACGAGGTGGCAAAACACCGGCAGATTCATGTGTTGCGCAGTGAAAGCACCCACCATTTCAACTAAAAGACACTCACCTTTTTGTAAGGAGCCTCAAGCATTGCTTCTATATCAAAATCGTCTGCCATATTGCCGTTTATCTGCGGGAGAGAAGAAACAAACAGCACTGTATTTATTTAATGTAGCAACTTATACAGCAATGCACTTCCATGTGACCATTACAAGCCAGAGAGATCAACTGAAGCAACTGAAGGCTTAACCTTCTGTGACATCACATACAGTTGAAGTCGAAAGTTTACATACACCTTAGCCAAATCCAGTTTCACAAATCCTGACATTTAATCCGAGTAAACATTCCCTGTCTTAGGTCAGCACGACTATTTTGAGAATGTGAAATGTCAGAAATAATAGTAGAGAGAATTATGTATTTCAGCTTTTATTTCTGTCATCACATTCCCAGTGGGTCGGAAGTTTACATACGCTCCGTTAGTGTTTGGTAGCATTGCCTTTAAATTTTTTAACTTGGGTCAAACATTTCGGATAGCCTTCCACAAGCTTCTCACAATAAGTTGCTGGAATTTTGGCCCATTCCTCCTGACAGAACTGGTGTAACTGAGTCAGGTTTGTAGGCCTCCTTGCTGGCACACGCTTTTTCAGTTCTGCCCACAAATTTTTAATTGGATTGAGGTCAGGACTTTGTGATGGCCACTCCAATACCTTGACTTTGATGTCCTTAAGTCATTTTGCCACAACTTTGGAGGTATGCTTTGGGTCATTGTCCATTTGGAACAACCATTTGCGACCAAGCTTTAACTTCCTGGCTGATGTCTTGAGATGCTGCTTCAATATATCCACATAATTTTCCTTCCTCATGATGCCATCTATTTTATGAAGTGCACCAGTCCCTCCTACAGCAAAGCACCCCCACAACATGATGCTGCCACCCCCGTGCTTCACGGTTGGGATGGTGTTCTTCGGCTTGCAAGCCTCACCATTTTTCCTCCAAACATAACGATGTTCATTATAGCCAAACAGTTTAATTTTTGTTTCATCAGACCAGAGGACATTTCTCCAAAAAGTAAGATCTTTGTCCCCATGTGCAGTTGCTAACTGTAGTCTGGCTATTTTATGGCAGTTTTGGAGTAGTGGCTTCTTCCTTGAGCAGCCTTTCAGGTTATGTCGATATAAGACTAGTTTTACTGTGGATATAGATACATTTGTACCTGTTCCCTCCAGCATCTTCACAAGGTCCTTTGCTGTTGTTCTGGGACTGAATTGCACTTTTCGCACCAAAGCACGTTCATTTCTAGGAGACAGAATGCGTCTCCTTCCTGAGCGGTATGATGGCTGCGTGGTCCCATAGTGTTTATACTTGCGTACTACTGTTTGTACAGACGAACGTGGTACCTTCAGGTGTTTGGAAATTGCTCCCAAGGATGAACCAGACTTGTGGAGGTCCACAATTTTCTTTCTGAAGTCTTGGGCTGATTTGATTTTCCCAAGATGTCAAGCAGAGGCACTGGGTTTGAAGGTAGGCCTTAAAATACATCCACAGGTACACCTCCAATTGACTCAATGTCAATTAGCCTATCAGAATTTTCTAAAGCCAGGGACATCATTTTCTGGAATTTTCCAAGCTGTTTAAAGGCACATTCAACTTAGTGTATGTAAACTTCTGACCCACTGGAATTGTGATATAGTGAATTAAAAGTGAAATAATCTGTCTGTAAACAATTGTTGGAAAAATGACTTGTGTCATGCACAAAGTAGATGTCCTAACGGACTTGCCAACACTATAGTTTGCTAACATGAAATCTGGGGAGTGGTTAAAAATTAGTTTTAATGACTTCAACGTAAGTGTATGTAAACTTCCGACTTCAACTGTATGTAGAATGGCTTAAACAGCATGATTCAAATGACGTTACATCCCTGTGTAACAACAGCTCACAGCACAAAATCACTTCAACGAACAACGGTGTTTCCCAGGCCCACCACTAAAGTGAACATACTCCTGTGGTGTGGTCTGGTCAAGTCCAAACGCCCGCTGATATTCTGGGCCATGGACTTTAGTCAATTTAAGAGCCTTTCTTTAGAGGAATAGGTTACCAGTAATTATATGTCACGTTACATTTAAGTATCCCTTCCTCTGGACGTGCTGTAGTCCCGTACTGTGTGCATTTCATTAACTAGCTACCCAAATGCGTTAACGTTAGCTCACTTACTCCGTTTCAGCGCCTGGCTTCATGTTAGGCCGCTTTAACCAAAGTCAACATGCAAATGACTACAGCTAACTTAGACCCAAGTTAACTAACTTAACGTTATAGCTTGTGAACTCAGGTAACGATAGTTAACTTAACGTTACTAAGTTATTTACAACAAAACCTAACGATATGCATAATAACGTCAACGAAACGTTCGCCAAATATGTTTGGAAATGTTAGTAACTTAGGCTAGTTAACGTTGCCTAACGTATCGTTAGCTTAAAGTTACAGCAATTATTTTGTCATCTCAGACGCGTCGTAAACGTTAACTTTAGTTAGCTACGACTGGCTTCCTAACGTTAAGTTGGCCAGTATTTAGCTAACGTTATCTAGCCAGCAATCGTTAGCTAGCTGGTAACGCTATACGTCGAGTTACTTTCTGAAATCTTGAAAGCAGGCGGGTAGCTAAGTTAGCTAGCCAACATTGGCTAAATGATAGAACGCTACTTAGCTAGCTAGCGCTAACGTATATCTTTAGCTAATATTAGCAATCAACGGAGTTTGGAGAGTAACGTTAACGTTGGCCTGTCCGGCTGGCTATAATAGCTAACATTAGCTAGCATACGCTTCAATTGAAACACATCGACTCTGTTATCATGAGCTCTGAATATGTTGTATGGTAGACATTACCTCAGTATCCAAATGTCGCTTTGCTGTTTTTATATAATGTCTTCCCAATAATTTCTCGACGTACGCCGCAGGCCCTTCTTGACCTCCGACTGTTTTCTTCTTTCTTCCGCTTTACACACTGAAATTATGTAGCTAGCCAGCTATCTATGCCTAAAATTATTTTAAATAAAAACAATGTTCGCTAAGTACCGCGTTTAATAAAACTGCTTAACAAAACATTTAGCGATTTAAAGGAACAAGTTGGTTTGCCGCGAAGTTCACTTCCACAGACGCAATGCTCGTCACCGTTTTAGTCTCTGCGTTCAACCAAAATGGCGCTTGTGTACAAACGAAGGGTCTCCTGCCCGTTGGCGCAGGGGCATCATTTCGATAGGTTCACGCCAAGCGACCAAAATCCCGCGAGAATGCTTGTGAGCACAAAGGCACAGCCTGCGCTGGTACAATGTTTATTGCATTTCTAGCATCATTCCCAATCCCAAATTATATATTTCTGGGAGAACACTGGAAGATTTTTATTGACTTCAGCAGGAAGTGAGGAAATCAACTACATATTTTGTCCACCAAATATATATTATTACCAAAAAAACTTTATACTTTTTTACTTTATTTTCCAAATGTAAAACTACTGTGTGTTATATCATTATCAATTCCTTTAAAACATATTTAATTTTTTCAAGCTACTGTTCACCTCTTAATCAATTAATTTATGCATGCGTTTTCTTTTTTAGAATCTTGAAATGTAGCTGCATGTAGCTGCACTCAACCGGTCACACGAACACATCACTAATGGAGTGCCCTCTTTTTAAAAGCGAGAGTCAGACCTCTCCCACGCCGTTGGATCTGCTTCCACGTACTGGGGTTTTAATACAGTGGAGATGCAATCACTGACTGTGGGCTGCATGGGGCCCATCACTTAACAGGATGAGCCACTCAGTAGCCCAGGATTCTTATTTTTAACAGTCAGTTTATCTTAATGAGGGGCATTCGCTATGAAATAGTACAGTGTTGCAAAATCGACGGTGAGCAGCATCTGGTCTTATAGGCAATCTAATTGGCCGTGAAACACAGCCATACATTGAGTCCACTAACCTAGCGTCTCAGAGCAGAGGTCAGCGTTTCAGAATTGGCTTATCAAGTTGCTCCAGTTTAAGGGAAATATTGATTCAAACAGCTAATGCCAAAGAGCCACTAGAACTATGCAGGACAACTGAGACATGGTGATGTGGATATGGCACTGAATTAGGGTAAGTAAGTAGAGAAGGGTGCCTGGTATGGCACTGAATTAGGGTAAGTAAGTAGAGAAGGGTGCCTGGTATGGCACTGAATTAGGGTAAGTAAGTAGAGAAGGGTGCCTGGTATGGCACTGAATTACGGTAAGTAAGTAGAGAAGGGTGCCTGGTATGGCACTGAATTAGGGTAAGTAAGTAGAGAAGGGTGCCTGGTATGGCACTGAATTACGGTAAGTAAGTAGAGAAGGGTGCCTGGTATGGCACTGAATTACGGTAAGTAAGTAGAGAAGGGTGCCTGGTATGGCACTGAATTACGGTAAGTAAGTAGAGAAGGGTGCCTGGTATGGCACTGAATTACGGTAAGTAAGTAGAGAAGGGTGCCTGGTATGGCACTGAATTACGGTAAGTAAGTAGAGAAGGGTGCCTGGTATGGCACTGAATTACGGTAAGTAAGTAGAGAAGGGTGCCTGGTATGGCACTGAATTACGGTAAGTAAGTAGAGAAGGGTGCCTGGTATGGCACTGAATTACGGTAAGTAAGTAGAGAAGGGTGCCTGGTTTTTTAAAAGTTTATTGAGTAAATTGAACTGGACCCTTCAGAATACTCCTTTGAGCTGTGTTACCCCAGCAACTCTCCTGTTACCCAGCAACTCTCCTGTTACCCCAGCAACTCTCCTGTTTTGATTGTCATGTTTTATTTCCTATTGAAGTAAAGCAGTAATGCACAAACCTGTCCTGTTTGACAAGATGTCTGTTGATAAAACTTTAAAAGCATAACACAAATTCCAATAGACTATAGCAGGCAACATGTTTCAATGCTTGGAACGTAATGTGTTACTTTTCCCTGCATTTTGTTCAAAGAAGCAGCAACATAGCAAACTGGTGACATATTCTGGTTGCGAGTGTTTGCAGTTTGAGTCACCCATAGAAAAAAAAAATCCCAGGATAAATATGCATGGTCACCTGCAGTTTGGCATGAAAACCTGCTGTAGAAACTGGAATTTACCTTGGCATCTACTGACCTATAATAATAGCTTCATCTGTAGTTAGCATATTCACATAATACATTGAGTTAATATATCACAAAAATAACAATCTCTGCAATTCTGTTTTGTAATGCAATCTTAGACAATGTAACATTCCCAATTGTTCAACAATGTGTCCTTTGTCCACTAGGGGGCTCTGTATTTGTACACATTTACACATTCTCCAGACTCCAGCATTGTGCATCTCAAATATAATTCAGTGATAGGAAACACTCACACATGTACACTCATCCACGCGCAAACACACACACACACACACACACACACACACACACACACACACCACACACACACACACACACACATGCATACAGTGCTCTCACTAGTTATGTAACATGTTTCCACGGCTACCCCGATTTGGCATAAACAAACCTGTGGAAGAACAGTGGCCTCTTCGCTTACGAACTCTTGAGTTGTATTGTACCTCTCTGTGAAAAGCAAACCTGTTACTTCTCTTTGGAAAAGTCCCCAGTGATAACCAGGGTGTCTCATAGATATCAATAACAGTTCTGGAATTAAAAACAGTGATATAAAGAATGGAGAAGGCAAATATGTGCATTATGAAACTTAGCTCATATCCTTTTTTGGATGATGTCCATTAACATCATCCAGTTAACATCAGTTAACTATAGTTAAACGGTTGAAACATAAACATTAAAAACATTAATCATTATTATTTCTCAGAGTTTTTCAGTTGTGCTGAACTGTAAATGTAAACATTTAATAAAACCTCAAAAAACACATTTTTTTCTCTTACCATTTTCAAAAGGCAGATATCCAGATCAATGCTAATGTGTTGCAATATCAGTTCAAAAGAACCATGTCCATATCATTGAAAACTGCAGCATGTGGTATATCACATATACTATAATCTACAATGAGATATTTGACAGTAATTATGGCAAAATTATTAAATATGACTGTCATGTTCTATAACGGTGTTCTTGCTCAGCAGGACAGAAGGACCTGCATTTTTATGAAATGTTCTAAGAAAAATAATTTTTGATAAGTATCTTGGCTGAAGTGCTGCCAAGGTACTGCTCAAAAGGTCTGGAGACTGAGTTTGGGAAATTTTACAGTATGTGATTCTTTAGCCAAGTTTATGTAATCCACTCTTCCTGTACAGAATCTCATGTGAGATTTCAACAGTACTGAGTAAACAACGCGTGAGTATAGCGTGTTACTAAACAACAGGAAAAAAATGTGGAGGAAGTATGTTAGTTGGGCCCTCCCAGATGTAGCGTCTTGGAGACAGGCCACCGCTCGAAGCCCTCTGCTTGTTCAGCAATGGAAAATTTGTTTTCAGTTAAAGGAGATTCTTCTTTGGTGCGCGTAACGTGTAATGGAAGGCCCTTGTGCTTTTGAATGGGATCCAGTTGAGCGAAAGGTCACGGAGAGTAATGAAGCAACAGGTCACGTGCCAAAGTTCAGCAGGGACATCCCATTCTCTGGTCAAAAGGTCAAAAGGGTTCAATCTATTACTGGACTGTGAATGTAACAATTGCACTTTATGAGACCCTGTGCACTCAAATCTATGAAATATATTAACATTTTTCCTCAATAACACCACTGATGCCATAATTAAGCATACATGTCCTAATACAAAAACAATGGGATCCACTGGAATAATCCATGTAAGATATGTAAGCGAAAGAAAGTTAGCTGGATAACTGCACTGGAGAAAAACCCAGAAGAGCTCTTTTTGCTTCAGTCCATGTTCCAGGTTTGGGTTCCGGGTTTTGCTCAGTGCAGTTATCCAGCTAAGTCCGTAATCCTGCTTTGTGAAATACCCGCCTGCAGTAGGCTACTGTCCGAGGATTTGTGGTCAGATGGGGTCAGTGAGACAGACACATTTGACAGGGGGGGGTTGAGTGTCACCGTGAGGCGACGCATTAAACCACCGCATCTAACACTCTGTCCTCATAAGGCATGGCCGCCGTGTTCATGTCCCACAATGCACCACAAGGACAAACTCCAGCTCATTTTCCTATACAGCGCTGTGCACAAAGCCCGTTACTCAAACTGTCCGACCAGAAATACTTTCCCCCACTGTAAAAGACATAGCTGCTACCTCCTCACCGGTAGTCACTACCACTGCAAACATTTCCCATACTGTTATGGCATTAAACAGGATCCTGTGAATTTGGGAACGATATTTAACACAAGGCCATAACTACAAGGGTGAGATGGAGCCACACCACTCAGGCTAGATTCAGATTGTCTTATTGAGAGCGAGCCGTGCGTTACGTCCAAGGCTGTGCGGAGTAAGGCCATCCGTAGAGTGCTGTGCATCTGAGGAAGGGAGTGGGAGAGATGTGGTCATCTGTATTCACTAAAGTCATGTGACCTCACACAGCACAGCGCAGAGGGAAGTGGGAAGTGTAGTTCTGTTACTTCGAAGTGAACTGTAGTTTAGACCAGTTTATTTTAGTTTGAGCAAGGATGACAAACTATGCTACGGTTTCTCTGCAGCCAAGATTGATGGTGGCAATGAAGACAACAGGCTGGTGCTCTGCACATAAATAATGAATGACTGGATAGTATGAAAGCAAGTAGGCCTATGGGGCCTTACGTAAAGACAAATTGCAAATGACTTGCATAAAACTTCAATAATAAAGTTACAGTATGAAAACAGTGCCATATACAGCTGTAGAAAATAATGGTCTCTTTAAACACTTACATTATGCAAACTTCTTAATTTCAAAAATCCTCTGTTGAAGTGTTAACCAAGGGGCCAAGATGGGCTTTCGTTTTGAAGCTCACTTCCTGGTTGGGCTGGGAGCAGCAATTGTGCCGTTTCTTACTAGCGCCACTGCGATTGGCTACAGTATCGGTCTTTCACCATGTAAGCCAATGGCAGCAATGTGGTCAAAATACTCAATACTAATAACCAAGTGAGTCACATGACACAGGTAAGAGTCTTATCACTGTCAAATACAAATACATATAATTATAGTAATGCCCATCTGCGTCTCTCGGCCTCCATGGCATGTGGACCCATTGAGACTGGAGCTTACAGACTGCCTGGCAAGCTTAAATTCTCCCATGCTGAATCCTGAATGAACGTGCCAGCCTTGGGGGTTTAAATTAATATTAAATGTTTCAACGGACATACCCTTTTCCCCAAAAGTCTCCCTTTTTAACACATAAATTGCATCATTTGTATCACCTAATATGGATGCAAATACCCTCAACTTAAAGGCGAACAGTCTGCACTTTAACCTCATATTCATTGTTTTATTTCAAATGCAGTGTGCTGGAGTAGGCTACAGAGTCAAAACAACAAAAATGATGTCACTGCCCAAATACATGTGGGCAATTCCGTATGGGAGATGACAAAAACAGCAAAATTGAAAGTTTATCAAATCTCTATGAGATTGCAACTGTATACTTAATAAGGAACTGAAAACCATTTTGGAATAACTTTATTGGTTTTCCTGAAAATCTGATTTGAAATTGTAAGATTTTAATAGGCTTTATGTTGGGGAACCTTGGCCAAATCTTCAATTAATCCCCAAACCAAAACTTATTCTTTTGTATACTTCCTAATTTTCCAGGTTTATACCCTGGAATCTTATTTTGAAAAGCATTTTCTACAACTGCATTCGGTATTTGCAGGAGAGAATGACCAAATCTGCCCAGTTTTTACTGTAATTCCGTGACCGAAATATGAAAGAAGTTTTTCTCATGAACTTATTTCTTGCTGAATTATTCTGTAATTGTAAATTCTCTTCCTTCATCATCTACCTACTTTAAGCCTAAAACATCAACTTCTGAAATATCTTGACTTCTTCCTATCAAAACATTGGTAACGGAATTACATTGGTAACGGAATTACCACTTTATTTCTTGGGTGGTGGTTCAATATTCTAAAGAGAAATATGCCAAAAAGTTGTATGGCCAAGTGATGAAAAGTATGGGTGATTATGTTACAGTTAACTTCTTGAAACATACTGTATCAGGAAAGTATGTTTGGACTGAAGTAGACATTGACACTGTTCACAGGTCTTACATCATAGAGCTCAATTAGCCACAAATGGACAGAAGAGAAACACTTAGCTTCATGTAAAGTACATATCATGTACCTTGAGATGTTCACTGGCCTTGTTATATTATGCAACTCTGAGACTGTAATTAACCTGAACTGTTCATTTTCAACTTCTGGGTCACAGACTGTGATCAGGTTTGAAGTTAAACCTGAAAGTTTCTTGTTTGTTGTTGCCAGTTTCAGTGTTTCTTGTATTTTAGTTCAAGTTTGGGCTTTTTTGCCCAGTTTTACTATGTTCTACTATAAAGAGTTTTTACAAGTGGGTTAATGCCATAATATTATGATCCTTTAAAAAAGAATTTTGGTTGCTTTTATTCAAAGCTGATTTTTGGCATTAATTAGTCATCTTTACACGTTTCAACTCACACCTAAATATTGGAATAAGTCAAATTTGTTGTGTTTGTAGGAAAACAGAGAAATATATGTTTAATTACATGTATTATTGTGAAACAGTACGATAATAAATCTCACATTGAGCTGTACAGTTGAATGGTCAAGATTTTTGGCCTAAGTGTTTTTTATTTCAGCATAAAATGAACAGAAAACCTTGCTGACAGTTATATTATTTTGTAATCATTTTTGTGAAAGACAAAATTTAAATTTGACAAAATCATAGTTTATTATGGCTTTAATCCACATGCAGCTGGCCTGCACAGGTATGTTTAATTACAGGTAGAAAGTAGTGTTTTAAAATAGTGACTGTATGTTGGAAATGCATCAAGATCAAAATTAAGCCACTCACAGTGACTTTGACAAATATGGAAGATATTAGGCAGGTTTGACAATGCAGGAAGTTTCCAATTTTTTATTTTGATATGATAGCAGGGGTATCATCTAAAGTTATAAAGCTTTTTATAATCAGTTAGGCTTGAAGACTTATCCACAGCAAGTAAAATGAAGGCCAAAATGTCTGTGAATTGTAATTCCGTTACAGTGGAATTGCCCACATGGACTGCACAGTATAGGCTACATATTGAAACACCTTTGAGAAACATGTGAGAGCAGCTGTAGTCTTTAATCTACCCTTCAAAAAGTTTATTTTCTCTCCCTTCCTGGACGTATCATGCTTTACTAGGTAATAAAATCTTGTGTGGTTTTATTGTCTTGTAATCAAGCATTTCTGCTGCATGCTGAAAACTACACCCATTTTGTTCTGTCCAGCTTTCCTTTTTGAAAAATGTATGAACTTACGAGAAATTATCATCACAAAAAAGGATAAATCATTTAATGAAAGGTCGCTCTTTTGCCATTTACAAAATGCATCTCCTATCTCTTTTTAGCAACCCATGCTCCTCGCTCTTTCTGTACTTAAATGTTATTAATGCCTGGAGAAGTAAAAGTGCTTAAATTTCGTGCCAAAGGAAAAAGTTTAGTGCAAAAAAAAAAAAAAAAAAAATAGAGAAAAGAGAAGGCTTGTGAAGTTCATTACTCATCTTTTTGTCTCATAAACTTTATAACTGCATTTTTTTGGGGGGGTTTAATCTCATTCTTTCCGTTGCTCTCTGCCACAGCGCTCTCCCCACTACGCAGCCTGCCAACTTTCCGTAATTAGAGCTCTCTCCCTCAGCCCCGCGAGCGCTGGACGATCGAGCGGCCAAATGTAGATCCCTCTGGGGGATTTGGACAGTGTAAACATGACACACATCTGGTGGACGCCAGGGGTTCCTGACACTTTACAAGAAGCAGCCTCGCGACCAGCGGAGGAACGTTCGTCTTCCTGCTCCGCCGCTGCGCGCCTCCCCACTGTATTCACATTTTCCATCCCGCGTGCTCGAGTGCTGTCGGATTTGGGGACGTGTTGCAGCGCACGGAGTCCTTCTACCCCCCCCGGTCTTAAACGAAAACACAAGTGAACATTTTAGTAAAACAAGACGTGCAGGCATGAGAATGTTGCTTTCAATTAAATGTCAGTTTAAATAGTTCACCAGTCTAAGAAAATCACTGCATTCGTTCATTACAGCAATATTTAAAAAAAAATGCTTTTCTATTAAAATGTCAGTACAATATTATTTTTGCACGCATATCTATAACATCCTATTTCAAATACTGACAATTTCACAATTTAATGCTTTATCGAGAAAAAAAAAGAGGCTCATAGGATATGAGATCAAAGGTTAAAGAAAATATCTGTCCAGTCATTAGCAGACGCAAACGGTTTGGTCCAGCAAGTTGGCTCGGCGCTGTCTGTTCGAGGGAGCTGTGACTTATGGGAAATCCCTATGAGCATTTCAAACAGGAAGTCCCACAGAAACCAGAACCACAGAACCTGGGAACAGCCTGGAGAGCCGAGCACTGCTTCCTGTCCCTGCAAATAATAAAGCAGATGAGAACAATGAACAAACCTCCGTAAATCCAGGGCTTTTAACCACACAGACCTCTTTACCTCTGCCAAGAGAAACCCCAGATTATTTACAAGTATTGCAAGCAGGTGATAACTTTGTATAAAATACATGCAATGAAGAAGCTGGAATTATAGCAATATCAGGTATTTCTTGTACATAGTAATTTCAGCAAGAATGGTTATTTCTTTGATAAAGCAGGGCCCAAGTAGGCTACAGCGGTTATCATACTAAAGGCGGTATACTGTGCCTGTGTGTGAATCGAGTTGTTCTGCTTTCAGTTTACTCCACCGTTTCAAGATTATTAGTACCCAACCCAAGGTTAAATGTATTATTTACTGGAACTTCACTGATTAAATGTGCTTTTCTGAAACCACACGTGCCTGCGTGTGTGTGTGTCTAAGCACATGTGTATGCATGTGGTTCTGTGCAGGTGCACGAGACTGTTCACACATACTGCATAAACATATACACACATGTAAGCATATTGAAGTTGGCTTACACACTAATATGGTATATAGTGTTTGCGCGTGTGTGTGTTGATATGCGTGAGTGTGTGTATGTTTATATGCGAGTGTGTGCATTTAAGCACACTTGTATGCATGTGAGTGTGTGTCTGTAAGCATACTTGTATGTGTATGCGTGAGAGTGTGTGTCTGTAAGCATACTTGTATGAGTATGCGTGTGAGAGTGTGTGTCTGTAAGCATACTTGTATGTGTATGCGTGTGAGAGTGTGTGTCTGTAAGCATACTTGTATGAGTATGCGTGTGAGAGTGTGTGTCTGTAAGCATACTTGTATGAGTATGCGTGTGAGAGTGTGTGTCTGTAAGCATACTTGTATGAGTATGCGTGTGAGAGTGTGTGTCTGTAAGCATACTTGTATGTGTATGCGTGTGAGTGTGTGTCTGTAAGCATACTTGTATGTGTATGCGTGTGAGAGTGTGTGTCTGTAAGCATACTTGTATGAGTATGCGTGTGAGTGTGTGTGTCTGTAAGCATACTTGTATGAGTATGCGTGTGAGAGTGTGTGTCTGTAAGCATACTTGTATGTGTATGCGTGTGAGAGTGTGTGTCTGGAAGCATACTTGTATGAGTATGCGTGTGAGTGTGTGTGTCTGTAAGCATACTTGTATGAGTATGCGTGTGAGAGTGTGTGTCTGTAAGCATACTTGTATGAGTATGCGTGTGAGAGTGTGTCTGTAAGCATACTTGTATGAGTATGCGTGTGAGAGTGTGTGTCTGTAAGCATACTTGTATGAGTATGCGTGTGAGAGTGTGTGTCTGTAAGCATACTTGTATGAGTATGCGTGTGAGAGTGTGTGTCTGTAAGCATACTTGTATGAGTATGCGTGTGAGAGTGTGTGTCTGTAAGCATACTTGTATGAGTATGCGTGTGAGAGTGTGTGTCTGTAAGCATACTTGTATGAGTATGCGTGTGAGAGTGTGTGTCTGTAAGCATACTTGTATGAGTATGCGTGTGAGAGTGTGTGTCTGTAAGCATACTTGTATGTGTATGCGTGTGAGAGTGTGTGTCTGTAAGCATACTTGTATGAGTATGCGTGTGAGAGTGTGTGTCTGTAAGCATACTTGTATGTGTATGCGTGTGAGAGTGTGTGTCTGTAAGCATACTTGTATGAGTATGCGTGTGAGAGTGTGTGTCTGTAAGCATACTTGTATGAGTATGCGTGTGAGAGTGTGTGTCTGTAAGCATACTTGTATGAGTATGCGTGTGAGAGTGTGTGTCTGTAAGCATACTTGTATGAGTATGCGTGTGAGAGTGTGCACGGACATGTTTGCTGTATTGGTTTGGGGGAGGAAGGTCATGTAGTCTGATGCATTCTTTCCATTACCCAACCCAAACCAAATCAATGTGCTGAACTTCCAGCACCCAGCACCTCCCCCTCCCCCTCCCGGCTGTGACAGGCGGAGTGGAAAGAGTTGACCCTGTCAGTGGAGCAGGCGTGCGCGCGCGCACACACACACACACACACACACACACACACACACACACACACACACACACACACACACACACACACACACACACACACACACACACACACACAGAGCATGCATACACACACACACACACACACACACACACACACACACACACACACACACACACACACACACACACACACAGAGCATACACACACACACACACACACACACACAGAGCATACACACACACACACAGAGCATACACACACACACACACACACACACATAAGAAACACAGCACAGATCTCAGCCCAATACCAACACGCCCATAGCATTCAGAACATGATTATAAGCCAAGTACAGTTGAAGCAGGATGTTTACATACACTTAGGCTGAAGTCATTAAAACTCATTTTTAACCACTCCACAGATTTCATGTTAGCAAACTATAGTGTTGGCAAGTCAGTTAGGACATCTACTTTGTGCATGACACAAGTAATTTTTTCAACAATTGTTTACAGACACATTATTTCACTTTTAATTCACTATATCACAATTCCAGTGGGTCAGAAGTTTACATACACTAAGTTGACTGTGCCTTTAAATTTTTAATATTTGGTCGCATATCCTTTGCATGCCATGGCTTCCTGATGTCTGTGACCCCAACAACATCAAAAGACTCTTGATATCTTATTTTCCGATACTGTAATGTCTCTGCATTTGAATGGATCTCTATGGGAATTGGGGGGTGGGACTAGATTCAAATGCCAACATCAGTGAACTATGGATCACACTCGGATGGCAGAGTAGTATTGCAAGCAAGTGATAACTTTGTATAAAATATATGCAATGAAGGAGCTGGAATTATAGCAATATAGCAATATCTGGGTAACGCAGTCATATGTAAAGGCTTGTCATGGGAATCGCAAGTGAAGACTTTAGATTGTAGATAATGTTCTCCTCCACAGCTTCCAGTTGATAACAGGGGTTTCCAGGGCAACATTACAGTTCATGAATACTCATGCCTAACAAGGTGAGATGGGCCTAATGACAGAACAATCATTGCCATAGGTGTTACGCTTGGCCCCACCCCTTCACGAATAATCATAACCTCCATCCAATAACAAAATTTCAACTTCAGCAGTAGAGAAACAGCAGTTTGGGATGTTTAGAAGAGCTGAGTACCTTATTGGTCTGCATGCTCTCTCAGACCTAGCCCCTCTGTGGCTACTGGTAGCTGCTCTGGCTGCAATGAAACATAAATGTGATAAAATCAAATCAATATTTATTTATATAGCGCATTTCACAACTAGTTTTTTAAAATAGCTCTTCAATGAGCCTTTTTTTTTGTGTCGTGTAAGATAGGGCCCAATATAGGGTGCAAAAGACACAAAAGGAAGGCCAGCGACAACCTCTTCAGTGTGTGGACCATTGTCATGGAGATCCAAGCGCCGGATGAGTTCTAATCCCAAGAGGCGTGGCCCGTTAAACATGTCAATGATGTGAAGCTAATAGGTTCTATTCATGTAAAAGGTTAGGCTCATACTGCATGAAGTATCTATTTTACTATGTGAAGGTAACAGGTTCTATTCATGTAAAAGGTTAGGCTCATACTGCATAAAGTATCTATTTTACTATGTGAAGGTAACAGGTTCTATTCATGTAAAAGGTTAGGCTCATACTGCATAAAGTATCTATTTTACTAAGTGAAGGTAATAGGTTCTATTCATGTAAAAGGTTAGGCTCATACTGCATAAAGTATCTATTTTACTATGTGAAGGTAACAGGTTCTATTCATGTAAAAGGTTAGGCTCATACTGCATAAAGTATCTATTTTACTATGTGAAGGTAACAGGTTCTATTCATGTAAAAGGGTAGGCTCATACTGCATAAAGTATCTATTTTACTATGTGAAGGTAATAGGTTCTATTCATGTAAAAGGTTAGGCTCATACTGCATAAAGTATCTATTTTACTATGTGAAGGTAATAGGTTCTATTCATGTAAAAGGTTAGGCTCATACTGCATAAAGTATCTATTTTACTAAGTGAAGGTAATAGGTTCTATTCATGTAAAAGGTTAGGCTCATAATGCATAAAGTATCTATTTTACTAAGTGAAGGTAATAGGTTCTATTCATGTAAAAGGTTAGGCTCATACTGCATAAAGTATCTATTTTACTAAGTGAAGGTAATAGGTTCTATTCATGTAAAAGGTTAGGCTCATACTGCATAAAGTATCTATTTTACTAAGTGAAGGTAATAGGTTCTATTCATGTAAAAGGTTAGGCTCATACTGCATAAAGTATCTATTTTACTATGTGAAGGTAACAGGTTCTATTCATGTAAAAGGTTAGGCTCATACTGCATAAAGTATCTATTTTACTATGTGAAGGTAACAGGTTCTATTCATGTAAAAGGCTAGGCTCATACTGCATAAAGTATCTATTTTACTATGTGAAGGTAATAGGTTCTATTCATGTAAAAGGTTAGGCTCATACTGCATAAAGTATCTATTTTACTATGTGAAGGTAACAGGTTCTATTCATGTAAAAGGTTAGGCTCATACTGCATAAAGTATCTATTTTACTATGTGAAGGTAACAGGTTCTATTCATGTAAAAGGTTAGGCTCATACTGCATAAAGTATCTATTTTACTAAGTGAAGGTAATAGGTTCTATTCATGTAAAAGGTTAGGCTCATACTGCATAAAGTATCTATTTTACTAAGTGAAGGTAATAGGTTCTATTCATGTAAAAGGTTAGGCTCATACTGCATAAAGTATCTATTTTACTATGTGAAGGTAACAGGTTCTATTCATGTAAAAGGTTAGGCTCATACTGCATGAAGTATCTATTTTACTATGTGAAGGTAACAGGTTCTATTCATGTAAAATGTTAGGCTCATACTGCATAAAGTATCTATTTTACTATGTGAAGGTAACAGGTTCTATTCATGTAAAAGGTTAGGCTCATACTGCATAAAGTATCTATTTTACTATGTGAAGGTAACAGGTTCTATTCATGTAAAAGGCTAGGCTCATACTGCATAAAGTATCTATTTTACTATGTGAAGGTAATAGGTTCTATTCATGTAAAAGGTTAGGCTCATACTGCATAAAGTATCTATTTTACTATGTGAAGGTAACAGGTTCTATTCATGTAAAAGGTTAGGCTCATACTGCATAAAGTATCTATTTTACTATGTGAAGGTAACAGGTTCTATTCATGTAAAAGGTTAGGCTCATACTGCATAAAGTATCTATTTTACTATGTGAAGGTAACAGGTTCTATTCATGTAAAAGGTTAGGCTCATACTGCATAAAGTATCTTTTTTACTATGTGAAGGTAACAGGTTCTATTCATGTAAAGGTTAGGCTCATACTGCATAATGTGTATTGCATCAGTCCTGGTAGTCATTAAAAAATTAACATAAAGTCAATCTTGTCTGTGTTTCCTCCTTTGCAAAATCAATTTCCAAATTTCACACAATGTAAACACCAAAGAACCCAATTGAACTGTAAGCAA
Source organism: Synaphobranchus kaupii (assembly GCA_029718625.1). Taxonomy (NCBI): domain Eukaryota; kingdom Metazoa; phylum Chordata; class Actinopteri; order Anguilliformes; family Synaphobranchidae; genus Synaphobranchus; species Synaphobranchus kaupii. The sequence goes on from CM056380.1 coordinate 4,916,010, forward strand.
AGTATGGACTTGCCCCATCAGCAAAGTGGGATCAATTTTGTGTATTCTATGTAAAAACACATGCAGATGACACACAATTTTATATAACAGTCAAACCTAGCTTGGTCCAGCTTGCCAAATTAGAGGCCTGTCTTGAAGAGACAAAGGCCTTTAGTTTAATTCAGCAAGGAGATATTGAAAGTTAGGCCCAAAATCTTTGAGAGATACATTTTTAACATTTCCTTTAAATTTAGATGCCCTTTTCGGATAAGATCGGACACTTCTGCAGTAAGTCATCGTAGAAAAGTTTTCAGCGTGGACAGAATGCAGGTGTTCGGGTACTTACAAGAACCAAGAAAGGTGAACACATCCACCTGGTACTCATCTCTTCATTGGTTGCCTGTTAAATTTAGAATTTACTACAAGTTCTATGCAGGCCGCACCTGTATGAATATTTCTGGCTACGCTGCCATAATAGCATAGGCAGAACACATCAACCCATCGCCAAACTTTTAGCAGTTATGATTTCTGTGCTCTCTTTGTCATTAGTCAGGAGTTTTGAAAGGCTGAAACCATCCAATCAGATGAGAGTGTCAGCCATTGTTAAAAAGCTTATACATGATACACAGTTTGGGTGAAACGGAAACGTAGACAGTGTGGTTTATACACATAGAGAACATGAGATGAACGTGGTAATTACTTACCGTACATCACATTTGTGAGATGAAGGAGCTGGTGGTGTGTAAGCTGAGGCATAAGATGACGTGTTTGGCCCAGCTTTCTGTTGATCCTTTGGGTGCTGAATACAGGCCAGTGACGGGTTTGCTCTCCTCGCCCTGACTCAAAATACAATGTATTCAGCAACGCAAGGACAAAGATAAAAATACACTGTCTGGCGTATAAATCAAACATCTTTTATTTCATAAAAAAGTCATAGACACGTGTGAATATACACATATACCCACACAAACATACACATATTTGTGCATAGACACACGTCTATTTTATTTACAAAAACCAAAGTACAGAGCAACACACTATTATTTGTACAAAAAGGTTATTGCTCATATTTCTCACACCTAGAACAAAAGACTCAAATATTTCAGTTAAAATCCTGAAGGGTTCACTTCCTGCTTTGCTTTTCTTTGCCTTTTCAAAAGAAAAGGAATTAATTTTTTTGTTTGACGTGATAATCCAGAAAAAAATGTACATGAGACACTGCAAACTCGGTCCCGTAAAGACGACGCAAACAAAAACAGCCGACAGAGAGCGGACATAATATATCTATAATATAGATTATCACTGGTCTAGGAGCTACTCTTTGTAGTAGTTCAGAAACAGAAAACCAGCACTCTCAAATATACGTGTTATTTTATTGGCAGCATGCAAAATAAGTATGGACGTTTCAGCTATGAAGCTGTCATTCGCATTCTGAATACTGATGAAGGCTTCATAGCCGAAACGTCCATACTTATCTTGCATGCCACCAGTAAAATAAAAAATATATTTGTGAGTGCTGGTTTTCTATTTCTGGGTTGTATAAACCAGGCACCAAGTAATTGTTTTGGAGTTGTGAGTTGAGCACGACACATTTTAATCAACAAAGTAGTCGTTCCCATTCTTGACCAGGGATACTAAAATACTGTCATCAGCTTTTGCACATAAACCAGAGAAGCTCCACCAATCACAGAGTACGTTGGTAATAAGGAATGCAACAACGCTGATGGTGATTGGTGAATATCTTCTGAAAATATGATATCTAGGAAGTATAGCCAATAGCATTATTCTGTTTGTTGTCAGAAACATACTCTTGGTGAAGCTCCTCTCTGGTCTTTTTTTTTTTTTTTTTTGTAAAAGGTGACACCAACATCCTAGTATCTCCCTTTATTATCTGTTATGCCTTGTCTTAACCAGAGCTGCCATTAAGGAGGCCTTTAGACTGAGCCCCCAGCTCCAGTGCGTGTCTCTCTTGATCATAAAACACCCACAGAGCTAAGCATTACACTGAAGCTCTCAGTCACCACAGCTGAAGCTATACGATGCTAATGAAATCCATGTGAAAAAAGTTATTTTGTAGGGAAAATAAAAGTAGAATCCATTCAACACAGGGCACAAGATCCAATGAACTAAAACAGTAAACCTGGGGAAAAAGATCTATCTGCTGGAAAACAAAGTTTTTTGGTAACAGACACTTTTCGATTGCTCTAATCAAATGGCTGCTCTGCTGTCTCGCAGGGAAAATGCCATTCTGAAAGTAAAGGTCTTCAGGTTAAAAGGCTGCAGTGATAGGTAATACTTACAGAGGCCCACATGCATTGGTCTAAATCACTTTGATACCAAGTATAAAAAAAAGAAGACGTTCTCCAGTGTCACAAAAGTTCAAAAACACATTTATACAAAGTCAGTTAAAAATTGGGGAGTTGACCATTCTCATACCTTCAAAGGAAACAGTAAGAAAAGGTAAAAGAGTTGGGATGCGTCACCCCTACTCTCAAATAGACAAGTCAATGCAGATAATGAGCCTGTTAGCAATAATAAATGTAATTCTGTCAAAGTTGTGATATAATACATCTTTGGTCCCTAATCTTGTAAAGATCAAGTCTGGCCAAAATGACAAAATGTCTGCCACATGTTTAACCCAATAGTCATCTTGATTGACCAGCAAAAGATCTAGTTTTGTTTTGTTAAAATAAATATACTCTCGTTCTCTCTCTCGTGTGTGTGTGTGTATATATATATATATATACACTATATATATATATATATATATATATGTATATATACAGTTGAAGTCGGAAGTTTACATACGCTTAGGTTGAAGTCATTAAAACTAATTTTTAACCACTCCACAGATTTCATGTTAGCAAACTATAGTGTTGGCAAGTCAGTTAGGACATCTACTTTGTTATGACACAAGTCATTTTTCCAACAATTGTTTACAGACAGATTATTTCACTTTTAATTCCCTATATCACAATTCCAGTGGTCAGAAGTTTACATACACTAAGTTGACTGTGCCTTTAAATTTTTAATATTTGGTCGCATATCCTTTGCATGCCATGACTTCCTGATGTCTGTGACCCAACAACACCAAAAGACTCTTGATATCTTATTTTCTGGTACTCTTACAAGCGATACTATAACGTCTTTGTCTGCAAACAATTGTTGGAAAAATGACTTGTGTCATAACAAAGTAGATGTCCTAACTGACTTGCCAACACTATAGTTTGCTAACATGAAATCTGTGGAGTGGTTAAAAATGAGTTTCAATGACTTCAACGTAAGTGTATGTAAACTTCTGACTTCAACTGTATATATATGTGTGTGTGTAATACAGGCCAAGCAAACCTGCAAAAATATTGGTAGTCTCTTTTTACAATTGTTCTTTTTATTGGAGGATTCAAACCTGTGCTGTTGCTTGCTGGGAAAGGTCAAAGTTCACGCATGGCATTAAAGCACAGAGAGGTCGTGACAGGACTTAGAGCGCACTTTCAGAGCCATCTTTTTGTTGTTCTTGGCGACGAGGCGGTCGAGGAACCTGCGTGCCTTCTTGGTGACGCTCTCCTTGCGCTTGTAGACCGATCGTCGGCGTTCGTTGGTCTCCTTGCTGTCACGTCGGAGTCGGATCTGCCGCACGATGCCCTCGAACAGCTCGGTCACGTTGTGGTGCAGGGAGGCCGACGTCTCGATGAACTTGCAGTCGAATACCACGGCACACGCCCGGCCCTCTGTCGAACGAGAACAGGAGAGATGCTTTCTGGCTTACTCGGGGGGAGAACCTCACCTGGTTACCCAGTCCTCCTATTATAGTTTTATTGTATGTTTTCATGTGGCCCAGACAGTTCTTGTGTGATGAAGGATATTTTTGATACAGTGCCCTCCACTATTATTGGCACCCGTGGTAAAGACGAGTAAAGAGGGTTATAAAAAATTCACAGTTTGGTGAATTATCTTAATCTGACAATTAAAAAATGAGAAAAATCCAACCTTTAATTGAAGTAAATTTATTCTGAGAAAATAAAATCCCTCATCAAGAAATAATTATTTTTAACAAAACCATGTGTGCCACAATTATTGGCACCCCTGCATTTATATATAGAATAAAGTCATCATTTTTAATATTTGGTTGCGTACCTTTTGCAAGCCATGACTTCCTGATGTCTGTGACCCAACAACATCAAAAGACTCTTGATATCTTATTTTCTGGTACTCTTACAAGCGATACTATAACATCTCTGCATTTGAATGGATCTCTATGGGAATTGGGGGGTGGGACTAGATTTAGCTGTAAATTACACTGGAACAGTATGGAACACATGGTTGGCTAAATGGCTATAAGTCATCAAGGGTTTGACATATCAAACAAGTTTTAAACCAACACTCTGCTGCCAGAAATACAGTAGATATGGATGGATAACTTGAAGGGTTTCTTCTCCTGACTTATTTTTTCATAGAGTTCAATAGGAAAATTTGTCAGAAGAAACAACCCTTAAAGGGATAGTTCGGAATTTTGGACATAATGTCTCAATTACGTCTTACCCATGATGTAGTTGATTGATGGAAACCATTTTCAGATAATTCCATGCTGTCCCTTCTTTTGGACATACACACATTGCTAATGCTAGTGCAACTCTAAGGTATCCTAGTAGCATCCACTACCAAACGCACTTAAACACTCCACAGTGTACCCAAAGCAAATAAAATACGACGACAGTCTATCAGGGTTATTTTCAGTGATTATACCATCATTTTTCAAGTCAAACTATCGTTGAATCCTTTACTTTGTGCTCACCTAAATTCTCTGGAAGTACGGCGTTAGTTTAGTAGGTAACGTAAAGTAGCCTATAGCTCTGCCATCATATGTCATTTTTCAATTGTTTGCCAACAACAATATCGCGCGTGTGAAAGAATCAGACTCGTAGTATTGTTAACTAACGTTCAGGTAAGATGGTATTTCGGTGTGTATTTCAAGATTGTTCAAATCATGCAAAAAAAATGGCACCACAAAGTTTTCACCGATTTCCAGTGGAAGATCAACAAAGAAAACAGCTGTGGCTTCTTGCTGCTCGCATGGATGTCACCAATTGAGACTCTAAAAAAGTTAAAAGTGTGTAGTGACGGAGGATGACTATGTGAAAATCAAAAAAGGACGGTCGGGACACCCTCTACTGAAGGAGACTGCTGTGCCATCACCTGTTTTTCTTCATGCACCGAAAACAACTGACGAGCAGGTAACTAATAAATGATTGCATGCGTGATCTATCTATTCAATTTAGCTAGCTAGTTGCCACGATTGGGAAGTCATGGAAGTGGTCAGACTTTTCCTGCAAATTGGTAGCCAGTGTGCTTGCTTGTATATGCTGTGTTATTCTGTAGCATGTTTGTGTTTAGCTGACTTGTTGTTTACCAAATATGTAACTTTACGGCAAAACGGATTGTGTCGGCAACTGTGGAGTACAGCAGATAGCCTACAGGCAGATACCCTGGCTAATCTACAGCTAGTCAATCAGTCAGGCTAATCAACGATAGTTTGACTTTAAAAATTATGGTATAATCAATCACTGAAAATAACCCCGATAGACTGTCGTCGTATTTTATTTGCTTTGGGTACACTGTGGAGTGTTTAAGTGCGTTTGGTAGTGGATGCTACTAGATACCTTAGAGTTGCGCTAGCATTAGCAATGTGTGTATGTCCAAAAGAAGGGACAGCATGGAATTATCTGAAAATGGTTTCCATCAATCAACTACATCATGGGTAAGTCGTAATTGAGACATTATGTCCAAAATTCCGAACTATCCCTTTAAAGTGATCCATCCATATCTACTGCATATCTGGCAGCAGAGTGATGGTTTGAGGCTTGTTTGATACTTCGGACGCTTGATGACTTACAGCCATTTTACCAACCATGTATTCCATACTATTCCAGCATAATTTACAGCTAAATCTAATCCCACCCAATTCCCATAAAGATCCATTCAAATGCAGAAATGTAATAGTATCGCTTTTAAGAGTACCAGAAAATAAGCTATCAAGAGTATTTTGATGTTGTTGGGTCACAGACATCAGGAAGTCATGGCATGCAAAAGATATGCGACCAAATATTAAAAATGATTACTTTATTCTATATATAAATTCAGCGGTGCCAATAATTGTGGCACACATGGTTTTGTTAAAAATAATTATGTCTTGATGAGGGATTTATTTTTTTCTCAGAATAAATTTACTTCAATTAAAGGTTGGATTTTTCTCATTTTTTAAGTGTGAGATTAATAACAACCCTTTTTACTCATCATTACCAGGGGTGCCAATAATAGCGGAGGGCACTGTATTTATGTTTCTGATTACCTGCTGGATTTACAATGGCTGGTATAAAAAGCAAAAAATAATTTAACTTTTTGTTTTCAAAGCAAAAAAATAAAAAAAGGAATACACTTCAAGTAACTTCAAATCAAATTGAAGTGATGTTATTCCTGCAGAGGTTGTACATGTGTATATTTGCTCTTGTTTAAAAATGAGACTCATATCTCTCCCATACTGCTATAGCCTGTGCTGCTCTTGTTTAAAAGAGAGTCAGATCTCTCCCATACTGCTTTAGCCTGTGCTGCTCTTGTTTAAAAAAGACAGTCAGATCTGTCCCATACTGCTTTAGCCTGTGCTGCTCTTGTTTAAAAGAGAGAGTCAGATCTCTCCCATGCTGCTTTAGCCTGCGCTGCTCTTGTTTAAAAGAGAGTCAGATCTCTCCCATACTGCTTTAGCCTACGCTGCTCTTGTTTAAAAGAGAGACTCAGATCTCTCCCATACTGCTTTAGCCTGCGCTGCTCTTGTTTAAAAGAGACTCAGATCTCTCCCATACTGCTTTAGCCTGTGCTGCTCTTGTTTAAAAGTGAGAGTCAGATCTCTCCCATACTGCTTTAGCCTGTGCTGCTCTTGTTTAAAAGAGAGTCAGATCTCTCCCATACTGCTTTAGCCTGCGCTGCTCTTGTTTAAAAGCGAGACTCAGATCTCTCCCATACTGCTTTAGCCTGCGCTGCTCTTGTTTGTTTCGCTGCTGCTTGTTCTAAAAAATGTGCTGCTCACCCTCTACCACCCCAGCCTCCACCTGTTGTTTGGATCTGATTCTATGTACTGGGGGTACAGTATATCTTATACATTATAACAGAGTAGATCCATTCAGCGCCAAACCAAATATTGTATATTTATTCATATATTCATTACATGAATTGTCCTGACAGAAGTAAGGTTCTGCAATGTAGCTGAACCTATAATTGTAGCTTCAATTTCACTTTGGAAGTAGCTAGGCTGAGTTAGGCATGCAGTAGCCTCTGTCATAAGCACAAAGTCTGGTCCATAGACTTGCCGAACGCGGTAAAGAGCCGCCCACTTTGACAAGATGGCGCCTTTGATTGACATGCAATATAACCAACCACAGACCGTCTATGTTCCGAGGCGGTACAGAGGACGGTCGATTCAGAAACAGCCCTACAGGAAGAACAGACCCGCGTGAAACAAATGTGATTTACAGAAATGGCACGGCGATCTCCACTAAAACAGTCCATCACACCGAAGAAATGTCGTAAACTTCAAAAACGTTCTTCAATCCAGCGTTAATCTCTTAGGCTTAGTCCGAAACACTCATTGTTCTTGATGGATTTGCAGCATTCCGATTAGTTAGCACAACTTGTTCCCCGGCGGACTGATAAAACCCAATGCACCGCGTCGTACTGGAAATACGCACACACTCCTGTGATTGACAGTGCTGCTAGCCAATGAGTTGCTGACTGTCAGTTTCCCACAGTCCTACCCAGCTTATGCAAGCCTATGCATCAGACGCTGCGTACGAAGTGCGTCAAAGCGGCTGAGGCTGAGACTAAGCATGCAGTAACACAGGCAGTGCTGGCTCCCCATTGGCCAGGTCAACTGCATCTAAACCACACCCCATCTGGTCCTGGAAGCGAATGAGTTTACACCGCTTTCTCTGGAGGGAAGAAGTTCCGGTACAATGAAAAAAAAAAAAAAAAAAAGATTTTTATGTTTATAATCTTGAATAAACACCATAAAATTAATCTGCCCATATGTATAGCCTCTGGAGGCATAGCTCAGCAGTACAAATCTGCTTTGGAGTTGCATTAAATGTCCAATTTCTCTTTAAATCATGAATCCGTGATGGCCTCTATACCAGCCACCAGAGAGCTGCCGGGTCGTCAGAAACTACAATTCCCTTCATCGCACGCAAACATGTCTGGGCCAATCAAAAGCATACACCGAAACCAAAATAATCAATAAAGTCCAGAACGTGAACTATCCCTTTAAAATAAGGCAGTTAGGAGATCATTCAAAAACAACAACAAAAAAAACTAACGATTCTGAGAAACATACAACAATACTCTCTCAGCATTGCTTAAAGCTTGATTGATCTGCATTAGGAAAAAGCGCACTGTGCTTAGATTGTACTGAGCCTCCATGCTGCACTGAACCCCTGCCTTACCCTCCACGGCTACCTCCCGACAGCGCACCAGGTCGCTCTTGTTGCCCACGAGGATGATGGGAATGTTCTCGGCCTGGCGGATCCTGCGCAGTTGTATGCGCAGCTCGGACGCGCTGTTGAAGCTGGAGCGGTCGGTGATGGAGTACACGATGACGTAGGCGTTCCCCACCTGCATGCAGTAATCCTGGACCCACCTCTCATCCTCCTCCTGATCCCGGGAGAGGAAGAGACGCTCTTTATATGACAACCCCACAGGAAAGCACACTGCACGTACTTCTGTTTTTGAGCAGCGCAACGTTTTAATATAATACTTTTCTTTTAACTATCAAAGGGAACATATAACTTAGTGGGGAAAAAAAAGGAGTCCTTTGTAATAGGTCAACCAACGGTCAGCCAGTGCAACCTTTTCACAATGTATTTTTGTTCCAGTTAAGCCCCTCCCCCCAGTGACCTCACACAGACAGAAAAACATCACCGTCATCAACGTCCTTGTAAAGCAGCATCAGACAAAGTCCAGTCCCACACGTGACCTACATCCCCCCCCGTGCACACAAAGATCGATTCTGGTGTAATTACACCCCCAGGGCACCAGTGTACCCTGCAGTAGCAGAGTGTGGGGTGTGGGGGGGTGGGGGACACACTGTCCCTCAGCCCAAAAACAGTGTGGAAAACAACGTACAACGTTGAGCACCAAAACACTCAAAGTCTGGGCTGCGCCCATGGATTTTTCAGACTAGTGCAGGCTGAGGATTTTTCCATAACATTGAGGGAAGAGCAGTTTGGCCTTTGGATATGGTCGCGCCCTGTATCACAAAGCAGGATTAAGGAGTTAGCTGGATAACTGCACTGCGTAAAAACCACGAACCCTCCCACATCTGGAACATGGACTGAAGTAAAAACAGCCGTTCCGGTTCATTCAGTGCAGTTATCCAGCTAACTCAGTATCCGCACATATCTCTACAGGATCCTTTGGAATGGAGACGCCTTTTTCCAAAGCCAATGAGCTGATTGAAACATATAAAAGCACCGCCCTTTGACCAATCGGTTATCCTGAACATAACCTGCCCCGGAGCAGGTTAGCCATGGAAACATACCCCGATTAAAAGTGAATCAGCTTTGTGATACAGGAAACCCAGGGTTGAAGCTTAATTTAGCTCGCTAACCCCTTAATCTCGCTTCCTAGTATACCCCCCAGGTCCTCATTGTATACGTTTTGGCTCGGTCACCCAAAGTTCACTTCTCTTTGTCATTTAGGTATAAAGCACCAGACTGAAGTGTTGGGGAATCCAATGAAGAGAGAAACTCGCATGTGCACCTGGTCTTAAAAATGTAAATTGCTTTCTGCAGCTCCATAAACAACATGAAAAACTGCCAGGCCATTTTCCACAGGGCTTCAACTCAACACTAATGTTTCCATTAGAAAACCAAATCCTGTCTGTACTATGCCTGTTTGAGTGATTCAATGCTTTCATGCTTTGTTTTCCGTTCAGTATAAGCAACAAAACAGAATAATTTCCCAAGAAACCTACAAATCAGTGAAGCACTGACAAAGAAGCACATTTATTTATTTTTAACCACTAATCTAAAAATAGTCACAAGTGACGAGACAAGGGTGAGGAGATTTCATCGTTTTACCTGCTTTTCCGTTTCCCATGTGTCCATGACGACAAGGGTGGTCTCCTCACCGTCCACCGTTAGCGTCCTCTCGTGGGTGTCCTCTAAAACAGCAAACAAGAGCAGCCTGTTAGGTCAACAGCAAACAAGAGCAGCCTGTTAGGTCAACAGCAAACAAGAGCAGCCTGTTAGGTCAACAGCAAACAAGAGCAGCCTGTTAGGTCAACAGCAAACAAGAGCAGCCTGTTAGGTCAACAGCAAACAAGAGCAGCCTGTTAGGTCAACAGCAACAGGAAACAGCGACCATCAACAGGAAGTAGTGACCAGCAACAGAAAGTAGTGACCAGCAACAGAAAGTAGTGACCAGCAACAGGAAGTAGTGACCAGCAACAGGAAGTAGTGACCAGCAACAGAAAGTAGTGACCAGCAACAGAAAGTAGTGACCAGCAACAGAAAGTAGTGACAATCAACAGGAAGTATTGACCATCAACAGGAAGTAGTTGCTGCTGCGTTCACGTTTCATTCCCCTCCTTTTACATCATCAACAGACACAATGCTGGAATGTTGTGTATACTTGTATAAGACGTGGTATTTTAAAGGCTAATTAATTAATTAATTTTAAAAAATAAAGTGTCATACTAAGAAATTCCACAGTAGATCTGAAAGTACATCCTTAAGGTTGCCCATCATCGTAATTTAATGCATTATCTTTCCATAGCCTGCATGATGTACTGTAGCTGTTAGTTACACGTACAGGATGTCTCCAGTAAAGAGGCCCTTGTGACAGCTGGATGTTTCTGTTTACACTTTGCATCAGAGCAGAGGGAGGGAGTTTAACTAAACAGTTTACTTCTCGCAGGGAACCAGCAGCGTTATGTAATGTCATTTTTCACTCTCTTTACAGCCAAACACATGCAGGGATTGTGACTGCACCCTGCACACCTCTCTCCATCTCCTTCCTGTCTCCCTGTGTCATTCTGCTGTTTAATACTATAGTGCCAGAGATTCCAGCAAAGCAAAGCCTTCAGAGCATTAGGCCAACTTCTAGAAATAAAACCATGCCTCGCTAGACCTACAAAGCATTTGGACGGTTACATAAAGCGCATATGGTTTAGTCTGTGACCTTCTGTTTTTTTTGTTTTGTTTTTTTTATTGTTCTTTTCCCATTTAGAAGTGACCTTGCTGGGCAATGAGGAACCTCCAGCATAACAGCTCAAAGCTTAGATATTCAGGTATGTTTAAAGGTGGAAGCCCCTGCCTCCACAAAAGAAACCTTTCAAATTTGACATTTGTGTGAATAAACTTTTTTCTGAGCTCTCTTAAAAGCTGAGTTTGCTGGAAAAAAAAGCTTCAACTCTGTTAGTTCAGCTGGAGGCAGGGGATTGTTAAACTTAAAGGTTATTTCATTAACAGATTAGATCTTTGCTTGGCTATGACAGTGGAACTCATCTTGGAGGTCATTGTTATTAAGTGCATCACATTGAGGTTTTTTTTTATTTTTTTAAATTACAGTAGTACAGTAGCTAACAAATACCTGCAAACCAGTTACATGCACAGTAAAACAGTCAAAACAGGTCCGCTGATCATGCAAATAATGACATAACATCCTTCTGACAGGAAAATAGTCAGATTTCTTCCGTAAGGGTAAGGAATGTAATTCCAAACTGGGAAATTTTCCTTTTAATCACATAAAATAAATCAGCATACCTTATATAAACAAAGGATGCATGCTGATCTCATTCTCACACAGTTTCACTATGATCGGACAGATAAAGGATGCATGCTGATCTCATTCTCACACAGTTTCACTATGATCGGACAGATAAAGGATGCATGCTGATCTCATTCTCACACAGTTTCACTATGATCGGACAGATAAAGGATGCATGCTGATCTCATTCTCACACAGTTTCACTATGATCGGACAGATAAAGGATGCATGCTGATCTCATTCTCACACAGTTTCACTATGATCGGACAGATAAAGGATGCATGCTGATCTCATTCTCACACAGTTTCACTATGATCGGACAGATAAAGGATGCATGCTGATCTCATTCTCACACAGTTTCACTATGATCGGACAGATAAAGGATGCATGCTGATCTCATTCTCACACAGTTTCACTATGATCGGACAGATAAAGGATGCATGCTGATCTCATTCTCACAGTTTCACTATGATCGGACAGATAAAGGATGCATGCTGATCTCATTCTCACACAGTTTCACTATGATCGGACAGATAAAGGATGCATGCTGATCTCATTCTCACAGTTTCACTATGATCGGACAGATAAAGGATGCATGCTGATCTCATTCTCACACAGTTTCACTATGATCGGACAGATAAAGGTGCTAATCCTTGCAGGTTTTTATCTCCTCTATATTTCTCCAGCAAGCTATTCATTTCTTAAATGCAAAAATATGTTATGCTTGTGACACATCACATGAGACAGGCAGAGTACACATGTATGTTATGCTTGTGACACATCACATGAGACAGGCAGAGTACACATGTATGTTATGCTTGTGACACATCACATGAGACAGGCAGAGTACACATGTATGTTATGCTTTTGACACATCACATGAGACAGGCAGAGTACACATGTATGTTATGCTTTTGACACATCACATGAGACAGGTAGAGTACACGTGTAGTATGTTCTATATGTATCTGTGGGCCACTGTAAAAGTAAGGTGCTGTAAAAAATGTGTTTTGTGATTGCTAGTTACCAGTGAACTGCTAACATATCAAGCTATGGGAAATTAATGACAATTTACATCTGTTTGTATTAGTCACTCAATTAGGTTACATTATTATTATTTCATGTTATTTTATTTCATATTTTGTGTAAGATGAAGTATATATGGTATGTTTTGAATGTAATGTTATTATGATATGTATTATGTTTTGGTTGATTAATAAAACAAAAAAATGTTTTCGTCATTAGCTAAGTTATTATTCAGACCAGCTACTGTGTTTGCGTTTATATCTGCCAATGTTGCAATACTGTTTATATTAGACACGTAATGTGGTAATTCAACTTTACCCTATAACCGTCAGTTCAACACAAAGCACTCATGACAGAATATTCAAAAAGTTTCAAACATCTGGAACAGTTGGAAGCTTGCCAGGAAGAGCACTCTGTTGTTCCCTCACATGGTGAAGGAAAATTGTGGAGGCAAAGAAGAACCCACGAATAACAGAACAAAAACTGCACAGTTCAGGAGCATTTTGGGGTCACCTAGTCTCAAAATCCAACAGACAATTCCTTCCACCTCCTTTACAACAGGCTCTTTGGAAGGGTTTTTATGAAGAAAGCCCTTACTGAGAGCAACCAACCAATGAAATCGTCTGGATGTTCCCAGGCAACATTAGAACTATGACTGAAACTGGGTGCTATGGTCAGTTGAGACAAAGATTTTACTTTTTGGCCCTGTACACCATCTGCATGTCTGGCATCAAAAGAGCAGGGGTGTAAAGTCCAGGGGTCAGAAAGTAAAAGTCCTGCCATGTTTTTCTTCTACCCATGAACTCAGCCAGCTGACTACACTCATTAGTTCTACCTCCTGGCTGAAGAATTGTGCTAATTAGCAAATCCAGGTGATTGGAACAAAATACTGGGGAGGACTTTTTACTTTCTGAACCCAGATTTTACACCACTGCCAAAATAGGGATGAATACAAAGACAAGCACCTCATACCTATTGACAAATAATATGGTGGTGGATCATTGATGCTTATGGCTGTCTGGTGCCAGTGGTCCAGAGCACTGAAATAATGAATTCCACAAAGCCCTAGACCCTGAGCCGACCAGAGGAGGATGGGTTCCACAAAGCCCTAGACCCTGAGCCGACCAGAGGAGGATGGGTTCCACAAAGCCCTAGACCCTGAGCCGACCAGAGGAGGATGGGTTCCACAAAGCCCTAGACCCTGAGCCGACCAGAGGAGGATGGATTCCACAAAGCCCTAGACCCTGAGCCGACCAGAGGAGGATGGGTTCCACAAAGCCCTAGACCCTGAGCCGACCAGAGGAGGATGGGTTCCACAAAGCCCTAGACCCTGAGCCGACCAGAGGAGGATGGGTTCCACAAAGCCCTAGACCCTGAGCCGACCAGAGGAGGATGGGTTCCACAAAGCCCTAGACCCTGAGCCGACCAGAGGAGGATGGGTTCCCCCCCTTGAGTCTGGTTCCTCCCAAGGTTTCCTCCTAGTTACACCAGGGAGCTTTTCCTTGCCACTGTTGCCTTTGGTTTGCTCTTGTGGAGGTTTAGGCTGGGTTTTTCTGTGAAGCGTATTGTGACAACTAGTTGTGAAATGCGCTATATAAATAAATATATATAATTTGATTTGATTTTAGCCAAAAACCTGGTCATCTCTACCAGGAGACTGAGACTTGGCTGGAGGTGGGTGTCCAACAAGACAGCTCATTATCGCTCTGGATAATAGCTAAATGGCTAAAATTTAAATGCAAAATGTAATAATTACTACAAACGTACCTCAAAAACAAAACAGAAATGGTTGGCCATCTCAGTTTCCAGACTAAGACCCTTTTTGGAAATTTAAACTTATAAATGGAAAAATAAGTTATTTTGGTTGCTTCCAATGGACAATTAATAAAGCAAAATATTTTCCACATGATGGAAAATTACAATATATTTCAGCAATGGTGATATTTGTTTTCTCCAGTCCATTGTGCATCTTTATTAAGGGTGTCAATAATTAAGTATCTGACTGTATATTTAAAAGATTCAAGATTAAATTAATGAAGTTTTATTGAAAAAATAACACAAAAATGTATTTTAAAGGACCCCATGAAAAGTAAATTCAATGTACTGAGATCAAAAGATAATTCGTACGTGATTTCTACACATCCCCTGTATTTCACAGGGTTAATAGCAGTCGAATGTGAAATAAGGCAAACTAAGAACTGTTATTGGTTAAGTGTAACATGCCATAACACCAGAAACACCTGTATCAATGCAAGTGTAATATACTGTAACACCTGTATCACACAGTAACAATGCAAGTGTAACATACTGTAACACCTGTATCACACTGTAACAATGCAAGTGTAACATACTGTAACACCTGTATCACACTATCAATGCAAGTGTAACATACTGTAACACCTGTATCACACTATCAATGCAAGTGTAACATACTGTAACACCTGCATCACACTGTAACAATGCAACCCCCACCCAAGCAGGAGTTACACACAGGGCTCGAGAGTCATCAGCATGTCATCAACAGTATTTACACACAGCCAAACACAGGAATCAGTCACACTGCACACAGCATGTACACACAGCCAAACACAGGAATCAGTCACACTGCACAGCACAGCATGTACACACAGCCAAACACAGCAATCAGTCACACTGCACAGCATGTACGCACAGCCAAACACAGCAATCAGTCATACTGCACACAGCATGTACATACAGCCAAACACAGCAATCAGTCACACTGCACAGCACAGCATGTACACAGCCAAACGCAGCAATCAGTCACACTGCACAGCACAGAATGTACACACAGCCAAACACAGCAATCAGTCACACTGCACAGCATGTATGCACAGCCAAACACAGCAATCAGTCATACTGCACACAGCATGTACATACAGCCAAACACAGCAATCAGTCATACTGCACACAGCATGTACACACAGCCAAACACAGCAATCAGTCACACTGCACAGCATGTACGCACAGCCAAACACAGCAATCAGTCATACTGCACACAGCATGTACACACAGCCAAACACAGCAATCAGTCACACTGCACAGCATGTACGCACAGCCAAACACAGCAATCAGTCATACTGCACACAGCATGTACACACAGCCAAACACAGCAATCAGTCACACTGCACAGCATGTACGCACAGCCAAACACAGCAATCAGTCACTTTGTGCCCTTTACACTACAGAGACTCGGGGGACTGCAGTGAGCTGACATGTTTTACACGAACCAGAGCAGACTCTCTTTCCCTCTGCCATAAACGCACTCCAAACACAACTGCCATGGAGACCTTCTGCTATCAACAAATATACATTTCTGCTCAAGGATTCTACTTTTGTGATTGCGTAACAATAAAATAAACGCAAAACAAGAAATATGTATCCTTTCCCTGCAGTATCACTTGGAAAGACTCAAACAACAAACATGCACTCCTAAAACATTTAGCAAAGTCTTTGTATAAAATGTGCTGATCAATACTGGCTGTTAATCAATGTTCTGGGGTCAGTCATCAGAATCCGATGGCTGTGAAATCAATGAAACCGCCTGTAGCTTTGAGAGGTTAGCCACAGTATCTGGGACAGACGCAGGTATCTGGGACAGACGCATAGGCTATCTGAACAGCACAACAGTTCATTAAAAAAATAGAGGGAACGTGATTTGTCAGAATGGTAACACAATGAAAAAAACAACTTATTAATAATGCTTGAATTTATAAAATAGAGAATTTTCAAACTGAAAGGTATAAACAGGATCACAGGCATCGTTTCTTAATGGATGGGCTGGTTCATTTGCCAAGCTCAGAGATACAACCAGTAGGAATTGTTTAATTCAAAGAGCCTTTATTAAATTGATCTTGATTTCAATACACCTCTGAATAGTCCTGGATGAGGGAGTAGTACTCTCATTGACCTAAATAACGAAAATAAAATATAACAACAACAATAATAATACTAATCATAATAATGAAGTTTCTCATACCTCCCAGAGGCTCGTTTGCATCCTTCTCCTGTATCCCAGCAAAGATATTAGCAAGACTTGACTTTCCCACTCCATGGTCTCCCAGCAAGACTACTCTGTAAAGACAATCCGCCCCGGAACTATCGGAATCCTCCGAGTCAGATGACCAGTTGAACCGCGAGAGAATAGCCTTGTCCCCGGGATGGTAGGACGCAGACTGGCCGAGCGGCGGGTGACGCGGACCCGCAGCTCCATCTCCGCCTCTGGGGACTGGCTGGTGGGACGGGGGGATGGGAGTACTCGCCCGTCTCCGTAACGTCTCCTTGTTGCCTCTCTGTGTGTTTAGCGTCATCTTAGAAAAAAATTCAATAATCACAGCTTTAAAAATAGAAGGGAAAATGTACCGACTTAAGTTTTAAAAAGAGAAAAGGGTCACTAAAACATACTTTTGACACCCCCATTGCAAACAATAAAAATTGAATCCTTTCTCCATTTCAGAATTATTGCTTTTGAAAAAATGACCGCAAGTAGGCTTAGGCTACGTACCTACATTTTACGCAACCTTTTTAAAATGAGCCTATAACGAGTAGGCTACTGTACATTGGATTAAATTGCTACAATGCAACTCACAATCCGCTTTCCAATTGATAGGTACCTGTAGCCTACCCAATGACAAAATTGCTCAAAGTGCACATGGATAACGAACCAATTACCTCAATAGCAGTGCGTTACTTAGCTATAGTTTATTCACAACCAGTGCCATGAACCTTCAGTTCTCCATGTAACTCAGCAAAGAGCAGTCAAAGCGGCGGAAAAAGTTCAGGCGTGTCGACGAGCATGGGGCTCCGCGCAGCGCTTGCTATTTAGATGCATCGGGATAAGTCTCCGCTTTTCCACTTTGTTTTTGTTGAGGTTGGTTGTGGAACGTTGTAACGTTATACCCCAGGAGTCATGGCAACAGCCAGCAAAGTTCCACAACGCTGTTAAAAATTTAAGAGTGGAATCAGGACAGGGAGACAAGGGTATCTAGGATCTCTCTCTCTCTCACACACACACACACACACACACACAAGCGCGCGCGTAGGATGTAGCCTCAGCAGATAGGCTGAGATAGCCTATAAATTATGTGAACGGAGAAATAAATGACAACGCATTCTTCGCGATACGATTATACAGCATTATTAGACAATTATGCATCGTCAGACTAAATATCTTGTTGTAGACACGAACAATCGCCCATGCACTTTTGCGAGGATATTCAGCATTAGCCTACTGTTGGTAGGCATTGTAACTTTTCCCTTATTCCACATTCCAGTTTCCCAAATACCATTACACGTTTACACATTGCAGACACGCACCGCCGTTTGATCAGTGGAGCACTTTCAATCTAGTTTCATAGGAGACACCACCAGGTCACTTTCCCACAAAGTTTAGCGTAACTCACCAGTGCGATGTACGCAGAATTTTGTTGCGCAGTCCCCCACCCTCTGCGGTGTCAGACCTGCGGGTCTTTCGTGACTGCGCGCGCTCTCCCTCTCCGATCCGTCATTCTCCGTCTGTGCTTCAAGTTGTTGGCATTGTCCTACTTCACTTTATTCTTATTTATGGACCCACCCCGACTCTATGACGTTGACCGTAAGTCACTTCCTCTTAATAAACAAGCCCGGCCGTTTGTTTCTTATTCGTGTGATGGAAGCATTTTCGCCCGTCACCTTCTCCGCCTTTTGTGTGGAGCCTGGGTACTCACTTTTACAACGGAGTACTTGTAATGTGTCGGATATACACAACGCTTTCAGTTATGTCCATACAAGCTTACCCTGGTGTTTTTCATTGAAGGGATTAAAACAAATAGGATACAGCTCCGAAAGCCATTTTAGACTAAACATCAGAATGCCCATATAAAGATGGGTGTTCTGCGCTCAGGATACACAGGGGAGAGTAGTGTCAATGTTAGAAAGATTAAAACTTAAGATGACCCATGTTCGCTCAAGAGAGCACATATGCTTTCTCTTAAAAAAGGCACTGCTGCAACATCCTTGTCATCATGAAAGGTCAGGCACCCCTGTCCAATGTCTCACATCTCCACCAGGAAATCTGACTCTGAGGCTTGGTTGAATCCTTTCCAACAGAAACAACACAAGTAATCAAAGCAGTCACCCATAGCAAGGGCTGCCCATATCCCTCACTGTTTACAAAGCAAATTTCTTTCCCACACTTAAGTAAATTGCAAAAGCTTCCTAAAGCTACAACAGCATGGCATCGGAAGATTTAGAGGGATCAGAAATACTCTATATAACACACTCGGCAGTTATATTTAAAAACCTGACACTCACGCATTCAAACAATCAAACAGACTAAAAAAACTCTAGCCTTGCTTGTGAGCACTGATAAGTGTCAGATATAATTATTCATGGGAAATTATCAGCAGAGAAACCATGCAGTTGCCCACGTACTGTAGGTGAGCGATGCACTTTATAAATAGTTTTCCATTTGTACATTTTACAATTGCACTCCCATGATTGCAAGACAACCTTGATTATTTAAAACGATTAAAATGATTATTTAAATTTTCGCTGCAACGGCCACAGATTGCAGTTTGTTCTGCACAGCGGGCACACATAACTAAAATTTATGCAAAGTAAGAAAATGGGTAGAGGACGTTTTATTGTACATTTTCATAAATATTCTGAACAGTTGCCAGCGGTTGATTGGTCGCATAAAGACAAACTTGTGAACTGTGGTGTAAACCACTGGAATGCGTTGAAACTTGTTCTCTGCTTTGGTGTACAGAAACCCTCGATTGCAGGTGCTGGACCAGTGATTTAAAGATGGACTTCTGTGCTGCACACCTAAATAGGGAGCCACTGTTCATGGGGAATGTCGAGCACCACGTCCATATCAGGAGCACATCTAAAACACAAACAACAAACAGTTAGGCAGTAGAAGAGAGCAAAATTTAGATTTCCAAACACTCATTTTCCAAAAAATTTATTGAACTATCTTCAGCGAAAAGAAGAGCAAGGAGTTGTGCAACAGATGGTATGGCCTCCACAGAGCCCTGATCTCAGCATCATCCTGGCTGTCTGGGATTACCTCCACAGAGCCCTGATCTCAACATCATCCAGCCTGTCTGGGATTACCTCCACAGAGCCCTGATCTCAGCATCATCCAGCCTGTCTGGGATTACCTCCACAGAGCCCTGATCTCAACATCATCCAGCCTGTCTGGGATTACCTCCACAGAGCCCTGATCTCGACATCATCCAGCCTGTCTGGGATTACCTCCACAGAGCCCTGATCTCGACATCATCCAGCCTGTCTGGGATTACCTCCACAGAGCCCTGATCTCGACATCATCCAGCCTGTCTGGGATTACCTCCACAGAGCCCTGATCTCGACATCATCCAGCCTGTCTGGGATTACCTCCACAGAGCCCTGATCTCGACATCATCCAGCCTGTCTGGGATTACCTCCACAGAGCCCTGATCTCGACATCATCCAGCCTGTCTGGGATTACCTCCACAGAGCCCTGATCTCGACATCATCCAGCCTGTCTGGGATTACCTCCACAGAGCCCTGATCTCGACATCATCCAGCCTGTCTGGGATTACCTCCACAGAGCCCTGATCTCAACATCATCCAGCCTGGCTGGGATTACCTCCACAGAGCCCTGATCTCGACATCATCCAGCCTGTCTGGGATTACCTCCACAGAGCCCTGATCTCGGCATCATCCAGCCTGTCTGGGATTACCTCCACAGAGCCCTGATCTCAACATCATCCAGCCTGTCTGGGATTACCTCCACAGAGCCCTGATCTCAACATCATCCAGCCTGTCTGGGATTACCTCCACAGAGCCCTGATCTCGACATCATCCAGCCTGTCTGGGATTACCTCCACAGAGCCCTGATCTCAATATCATCCAGGCTGTCTGGGATAACCTCCACAGAGCCCTGATCTCAACATCATCCAGGCTGCCTGGGATTACCTCCACAGAGCCCTGATCTCAACATCATCCAGGCTGTCTGGGATTACCTCCAGAGCCCTGATCTCAACATCATCCAGCCTGTCTGGGATTACCTCCACAGAGCCCTGATCTCAACATCATCCAGGCTGTCTGGGATTACCTCCACAGAGCCCTGATCTCAACATCATCCAGGCCTTCTGGGATTACCTCCAGAGCCCTGATCTCGACATCATCCAGACTTTCTGGGATTACCTCCAGAGCCCTGATCTCAACATCATCCAGGCCTTCTGGGATTACCTCCAGAGCCCTGATCTCGACATCATCCAGGCTGTCTGGGATAACCTCCACAGAGCCCTGATCTCAACATCATCCAGGCTGCCTGGGATTACCTCCACAGAGCCCTGATCTCAACATCATCCAGGCTGCCTGGGATTACCTCCACAGAGCCCTGATCTCAACATCATCCAGGCTGTCTGGGATTACCTCCAGAGCCCTGATCTCAACATCATCCAGCCTGTCTGGGATTACCTCCACAGAGCCCTGATCTCAACATCATCCAGGCTGCCTGGGATTACCTCCACAGAGCCCTGATCTCAACATCATCCAGCCTGGCTGGGATTACCTCCACAGAGCCCTGATCTCGACATCATCCAGCCTGTCTGGGATTACCTCCACAGAGCCCTGATCTCGGCATCATCCAGCCTGTCTGGGATTACCTCCACAGAGCCCTGATCTCAACATCATCCAGCCTGTCTGGGATTACCTCCACAGAGCCCTGATCTCAACATCATCCAGCCTGTCTGGGATTACCTCCACAGAGCCCTGATCTCGACATCATCCAGCCTGTCTGGGATTACCTCCACAGAGCCCTGATCTCAATATCATCCAGGCTGTCTGGGATAACCTCCACAGAGCCCTGATCTCAACATCATCCAGGCTGCCTGGGATTACCTCCACAGAGCCCTGATCTCAACATCATCCAGGCTGTCTGGGATTACCTCCAGAGCCCTGATCTCAACATCATCCAGCCTGTCTGGGATTACCTCCACAGAGCCCTGATCTCAACATCATCCAGGCCTTCTGGGATTACCTCCAGAGCCCTGATCTCGACATCATCCAGACTTTCTGGGATTACCTCCAGAGCCCTGATCTCAACATCATCCAGGCCTTCTGGGATTACCTCCAGAGCCCTGATCTCGACATCATCCAGGCTGTCTGGGATAACCTCCACAGAGCCCTGATCTCAACATCATCCAGGCTGCCTGGGATTACCTCCACAGAGCCCTGATCTCAACATCATCCAGGCTGTCTGGGATTACCTCCAGAGCCCTGATCTCAACATCATCCAGGCCTTCTGGGATTACCTCCAGAGCCCTGATCTCGACATCATCCAGGCTTTCTGGGATTACCTCCAACAGAGCCCTGATCTCAACATCATCCAGGCTGTCTGGGATTACCCGGACACGTAGAAGCAAGCGAGACAGCCAAAGTCTATAGAAGAACCTACAGTTGAAGTCTGTAGTTTACATACACTTAGGTTGAAGTCATTAAAACTCATTTTTAACCACTCCACAGATTTAATGTTAGCAAACTATAGTGTTGGCAAGTCAGTTAGGACATCTACTTTGTGCATGACACAAGTCATTTTCCCAACAATTGTTTACAGATTATTTCACTTTTTAATTCACTATATCACAATTCCAGTGGGTCAGAAGTTTACATACACTAAGTTGACCGTGCCTTTAAACAGCTTGGAAAATTCCAGAAAATGATGTCATGGCTTTAGAAACTTCAATTCAATTGGAAGTGTACCTGTGGATGTATTTTAAGGCCTACCTTCAAACTCAGTGCCTCTTTGCTTAACATCATGGGAAAATCAAAAGAAATCAGCCAAGACCTCAGAAAGAAATTTGTGGACCTCCACAAGTCTGGTTCATCCTTGGGAGCAATTTCCAAATGCCTGAAGGTACCACGTTTGTCTATACAAACAATAATACACAAGTATGAACATCATGGGACCATGCAGCCGTCATACTGCTCAGGAAGGAGACATGTTCTGTCTCCTAGAGATGAACGTGCTTTGGTGCGAAAAGTGCAAATCAATCCCAGAACAACAGCAAAGGACCTTGTGAAGATGCTGGAGGGAACAGGTACAAAAGTATCTATCCACAGTAAAACGAGTCCTATATCGACATAACCTGAAAGGCTGCTCAGCAAGGAAGAAGCCACTACTCCAAAACCGACCTTAAAAAAGCCAGACTACAGTTTGCAACTGCACATGGGGACAAAGATCTTACTTTTTGGAGAAATGTCCTCTGGTCTGATGAAACAAAAAATGAACTGTTTGGCCATAATGACCATCATTATGTTTGGAGGAAAAAGGGTGAGGCTTGCAAGCCGAAGAACACCATACCAACCGTGAAGCATGGGGGTGGCAGCATCATGTTGTGGGGGTGCTTTGCTGTAGGAGGGACTGGTGCACTTCATAAAATAGATGGCATCATGAGGAAGGAAAATTATGTGGATATATTGAAGCAACATCTCAAGACATCAGCCAGGAAGTTAAAGCTTGGTCGCAAATGGCTCTTCCAAATGGACAATGACCCAAAGCATACTTCCAAAGTTGTGGCAAAATGGCTTAAGGACAACAAAGTCAAGGTATTCGAGTGGCCATCACAAAGTCCTGACCTCAATCCAATCGAACATTTGTGGGCAGAACTGAAAAAGCGTGTGCGAGCAAGGAGGCCTACAAACCTGACTCAGTTACACCAGTTCTGTCAGGAGGAATGGGCCAAAATTCCAGCAACTTATTGTAAGAAGCTTGTGGAAGGCTACCCGAAACGTTTGACCCAAGTAAAACTATTTAAAGGCAATGCTACCAAATACTAACAGAGTGTATTTAAACTTCTGACCCACTGGGAATGTGATGAAAGAAATAAAAGCTGAAATATATAATTCTCTCTACTATTATTCTGACATTTCACATTCTTAAAATAAAGTCGTGATCCTAACTGACCTAAGACAGGGAATGTTTACTCGCATTAAATGAATTGTGGAGTTTAAATGGATTTGGCTAAGGTGTATGTAAACTTTCGACTTCAACTGTAGTTCTCCAATATGCTTGGAACAACCTACCAGCTGATTTTCTTATAAAACTGCACGACAGTGTACCTAAGAGAATTGATGCAGTTTTAAAGGCAAAGGGTGGTCACACCAAATATTGATTTGATAGTTTCTTTACCGTTTACTGCTCTTTAGTCAATTGTTTGATATTTAGAAACTTTTAATTTAATTGTTTTTGAAAGCATCTTCGCTTTAAAAGCTTTTGCACAGTACTGCATGCTCTACAGTTCAACTGCAGAAACCAGCAGACTGCTAAACGGCTAAATGCTACATGCTACATGCATAAAACATATGGCTTTGCATGAGCGTAGCAATACTGCATGAGACATATTTCTATATTTTCATATATGAGCTTCGACTGGCCATATCCATTGGTGGTTAAACACCAAGACACATTTTACTAACTAAGTTTATAATGAAATTCTATATACAGTTTTAATTATATAGTTTTCAGTTAGTGACATTAAATCAGGATGGTGCCAGTCATTAATTAATTTTGATTTGATCAGATGTTTTTGATTCGATCTTTCTGGAGGTTACTACCCCAGTGACGGACATCACTGGCCATCTGACACTCAAACACTGAGCACACACAACACGCAATGCCGCAACACGGAAGTGAACGCGTACAAACTGCTCACACAAATGAACTTTCATTTCTCAATGTCTCTCCTGAAACTGGCTAAAATATAGTTCAGAGACGTCACTGAGGAGTTAGTCTGGAATCCAAACAGACAAACCTTTTTGAAAAAAAGCCCAGGCCTCCATTTATTCTGTGCAAAAACCGAGCAGATCACAACCAGCTCCGCAAACAATTATAACGTGGAAACTAAACCTTCCAGAGAAAAGGACCCATTTTTATATATTAAAAAACAAATCATAAAAATATGGCGGAAAGAAGACAACAGATGTTGTGAAATGTAGTGTTTTGGCCTCTTGGACAGAATAAACTATCTGACATAGTCTGGGAGACTGCGTTATGTCAACCAAAGAGTGAAAACTCACCCAAATGCATCGCAAAAAGTGTCTCTGAAAATGAGTGACTTCAGACCATTAAGTTTGTTACAGTCAGTGACTCTCCACTGACTGTAGGTCAGAAGGTATTCATTCTCAGTGTTCATTTTCTTTTAGCGCCTTTACTATTTAGTGACATGTTACGAGACCTGGGCTGGCGTTTCTCGAAGAAGCACGCCCGTCAAATACACTAATGGTGATGCACGAGTTATAAAACACCGTTTTGTTTTGGAATGTTCTGGCGGAAATGTGAACCTCTTATTAACCTTTCATGGCAGATTTTCCTTGCAGGGAATTCTGTACTTCTTCATTCATCTTTAAGACTTTTACAAACGTCCGTAATCTTATACTGAGACACTTCAGCACTTTTTCCACCTCTGTCCTTCTCTCGAGCGGGTGTTGCTTACTGTTGCCTGCCTTTCTGTCTTGTGTGTATATTTTCCTCAATTTATAACCTCAGCCATTATGCCATATATACACGTATACACACGTATATATATACATACATATACCGACCAGCCACACCATTAAAACCACTGACAGGTGAAGAGAATAACATTGATTATGTCTCTGTTATTTTGGTTCTGTACTCTAGCACCGAGTTTGAAAGGATACAATGCCAATGAGGTTGAAGAACAGACTGTCGGCTTTAATTTGAGGGTATTTTCATCCATATCGGATTAACCGTTTAGAACTTACAGAACCTTTTGTACATCCCCCCCCACCACCCCATTTTGGGCAACAAAAAATATTGGACAGTTTAACATAATGTAGAATAAAGTAATCATTTTTAATATGTGGTCGCATATCCTTTGCATGCCATGACTTCCTGATGTTTGTGACCCAACAACATCAAAATACTCTTGATATCTTATTTTCTGGTACTCTTACAAGTGATACTATAATGTCTCTGCATTTGAATGGATCTCTATGGGAATTGGGGGGTGGGACTAGATTTAGCTGTAAATTACACTGGAACAGTATGGAACACATGGTTGGCTAAATGGCTCTAAGTCATCAAGTGTCTGAGGTATCAAACAAGCCTTAAACCATCACTCTGCTGCCAGAAATACAGTAGATATGGATGGATAACTTGAAGGGTTTCTTCTTTGTCAGGAGAAACAACCTCTTCCATCGGCCCTATGGACTGTGCTATAGGTCATGCCGCAAGTTTGCTTGCAAACCCGCCCCCCTGTGCCTGCAGACCCGCCCTCCTGTGCTTGCAGACACGCCCCCTGTGCTTGCAGACACACCACCCCTGTGCTTGCAGACACGCCCCCCCCCTGTGCTTGCAGACACGCCCCCCCGTGCCTGCAGACACGCCCCCCCGTGCTTGCAAACCCGCCCCCCTGTGCCTGCAGACACGCCCCCCCTGTGCTGGCAGACACGCCCCCCCCTGTGCTTGCAGACACGCCCCCCCTGTGCTGGCAGACACGCCCCCCTGTGCTTGCAGACACGCCCCCCCGTGCTTGCAGACACGCCCCCCTGTGCCTGCAGACACGCCCCCCCCTGTGCCTGCAGACACGCCCCCCCCGTGCTTGCAGACACGCCCCCCCCCTGTGCTTGCAGACACGCCCCCCCCCCGTGCTTGTGGAATGACGGTCCACGTAAATAAAGCACAGCACCGCCTGCCACGCCCTGCGACCGGTTCACGGCGGTAACGAGTGTAAACTCGGAGCGCCGGCGGATGCGTTCCATCTTCTCGTCCCGCTTTGATTTTTATTTCCATGGGCTGTGACCTCTGCCAGGGGGGTTGGGGGGGTCAGGTTACTCTGACATAAATAATGAAAGCCAGAGGCTCTGTGGCTTTGCTTCAGAAGGTATGGGCCCCTCTATCGGACTGGGCTTTGGGCCAGAGCTGAGCTGAGCTCAGCGGAGCTGCTGATTGGGTTAAACAGGGGACATGGAGCAAAAAGCCAGGCAGAAGCACAGGAAGTCGTATTGGGAGGCTGTTTTACCACCGAAAGAATAAAAGAGCTGAAAACTGAGGCATTTAGCTGCTTTTTCAAAGCGAAAGGAGCAAGTAAGCTAGAAAATGTTAGAGTCACTCAAAAACGAGGGTCGGCTGACGGGTGGGATTCGGGTGGGATTAGGATTTAGGCCCAAACTATACTCACTATACGCTGATTGCAGAAAACCAAGAGACCTAGGCTAGGCCTCAAAGCCTGGCTAGGTTTAAAAGGTAGGGCCACCATTACAGTTTGTCTGTTTTTCCAATAACGGAGAGAGGCTACTAAAACCTCTCGAGCAGGGGTCTTCAACCTTATCCCGCAAGGGCCGGTGTGGGTGCAGGCTTTTGTTCCAACCAAGCAGTTAACACACCTGATTCTACTAATCAAGGTCCTTAGCAAAGACTCTAGTGATTGATTAGCAGAATCAGGTGTGTAACTGCTTGGTTGGAATAAAAGCCTGCACACACACCGGCCCTTGCGGGATAAGGTTGAAGACCCCTGCTCTAGAAGCTTCTTCCAGAGGAGAATGCTCTTCGCTCCTGTCTCTCTGCATTCGACCTTCTCTGATAACGCCACTAAACAATGGAACGCACGTCAGACGTCGTTAAAGCCAAACTAAAAATCTGGCTTAAAGTTAAACAAACAAGCAACAACTGATTTGCAGACTGTAACCCACTTTTGCCAATTAACCAATGATTGGTGCACAACAAATACCATGACCAAATACCAGTGGTCACGTTATTGGTTTTGCGTGTGCTAAAAGGTTTTGCACATGCTAAAGGTCTTAGTAAATCAGGCCCTTAATGTCTAAAGTACATGTACTGGTTTTAAAATTCTGTAATTTTGCACATTTCAATGTGTAGTGTCTGTATAGGTCTTAGTGTTGTTTGTATTTGTATTGATTGTATATCTCTATCCTTATTTGTAATCTGCCAAGGGGCTGCAGATGAAAGTTAGCTCAAAGCTAAATCTGGTACAATAAATCAAATGGCAACATTGCACATGGTCCGATACAAATAAACAAATAATAAAAAACTCTCCTTCCCTGAAGGGGGCGATCCCAGCTGAGCTGGGCCTTACTGTACCACGGCATGTTCACATCACGGACAGCGGAGCGTAGGCTAACACAACACACCAGGCACTCAGCTGGGCGGAGCATGAAGACTGTGCTGCATCAATCCTTTTCAGATGGAAGAAACAGATTCTCGGGGGATTCAGATGGGAAAGCAACGATAAGAAGGTGTTGTAGTGGCTCTCGTGTGCAGGAAAGTGTGTCTGCTTCTGTCAGACTGCAAGCCAAGCCTTTAACACATTCCACAAGGGTGCAAAACTAAACAGATGAAAAAATCCCTTGACATACACACACACTGACACATACATGTGTGCACACACACATTCACACATTTCTGGGATGTGTCATTTACAAACAAATAAAATACTCCAAATATTAAAAAAGGAAAACAATCTAAAAATTCAAGAACCCTGAATGCAAGTGGTACGCGTTATACCATTATAACGTAATGGTATCATGAATCCTTCTCTTTTCCACAGACAGGCTGTGCACATGAGTCAGACCAGACGTGCTTTTTCCTGCCTCACCTGCTACTTTAACGTACTTATCTACTCTGAGGAAAACGTTGTGGAGCATCTCTTTTCGGAGGTCCTTGCGAGAGTGCTGGAGCTCGTGAACGTCAGCGGCCAGCTCCTCGTTGGTCTCCTCCAGCTCTTTAATAGTCTGTGAGGACAGGACGGATCCACAACTAGTTTTAATGAGGACATACGCTCCTCATCGCACGCATAAGTACCAAAAAACACCTTCATGGTAACAGCTTGCATTGTTAGGGAACATATTGTTAGGGAACACTTAGAGGGAACATATTGTGTGAACATACTTAGGGAACATACTGTTAGGGCACATATTTAGGGAACATATTGTTTGGGAACATACTGTTAGGAAACATACTTAGGGAACATACTGTTAGGAAACATACTTAGGGAACATATTGTTTGGGAACATACTGTTAGGAAACATACTTAGGGAACATACTGTTTGGGAACATACTGTTTGGGAACATACTGTTAGGAAACATACTGTTTGGGAACATACTGTTAGGGAACATACTTAGGGAACATACTTTCTTGAACATTTCAATTTCTTTCTTCATCAAACAATTCCGTGAAGCCATCTGCCGGGCCACAGGGGAAATGTAGGACAAATGTTGCTGAAAAAAATATATAATTATAACCGATATAAGGGAATGATGTCAACATGTGCTCCTGTGTGTATAATCGTACCATGGAACACAGAGAACTGTAGCTATTAGGAACAAGGGCAGGTGTTGCAGAAGCAACTTCCTGAGAAAAATAATTGAATTTAAAATTAACATATATAGCAAGCAAATACTTTCTACAATGATAATACATAAATAGCACAAAGACATCATGCCCACATAATATTGCGCAGATGTGATATAATTTAACATTACCCCCAGCACCAAGCACGTGCGGACGCACGCACGCACGCACGCACGCACGCACGCACGCACGCACGCACGCACGCACGCACGCACGCACGCACGCACGCACGCACGCACGCACACACACACACACACACAAAATCCTCTCAAAATGCTTACTTTATCAAGAAACCACAACTCTCACTGCTTTTAATCATGTAATATCTCATTCTGTCCCAGTTAGTGATTTGTAATTATTTCCTCGAGTAGTGTCCAGATTGGGGGTTATCCAAAATGCTATGACTGCTTGAACCAACATACATGATTGAAAATTATTATTTAGTAAAGACATAAATCCTTCCATGGGCTCAGCTGTGCAAGGTGACGGTACCTGTCGTCTAGAGCAGGGGTTCTCAATCCTGGTCCTGGGGGACCCCTGTGTATGCTGGCTTTCGTTGCAACCGCAGTTGCAATCCCAGAATTTTAACAAGCTGTTAATTTTTCTTAATTAGGTGCTTGTCATGTTTGGAGGAATTATTCACCCTCTTAAGCCACATTATATCAGAAATAGCTATGGATGCCATGTAGAATAAACACCCCATGTTCACATTGTGCTATATTATTTAAAAAAGATAAGAAAATTATTTAACAGATCCATTTAAAGACTGATTTGAATCAATAGGCTCCTAATTGGTGAAAGTGTGGACCCATGGCCACTAAAATTAACCATTTCGTAGATAATGAAGAATTCAAACACAAAGCAAATGATAACGAGCCAAACCTGCATTGTCTTAAGCTTAAAGAAAAAATTGAGTTAAACACATGTGTTCAACAACCTAATTAGGAGCCTATTGATTCACTTCACTCTTTCATTTGAGTGAAAATACATTATTTTGTAACCTTTTCTTATGTAATTGTTGCAATATAGCACAATAAGCACAATGTGAACATGGGGAGTTTGTTCTACATGGCATGCATAGCTATTTCTGACATAATGTGTCTTAAGTGGGCGAATAATTCCTCCAAACATGAAAAGCACCTAATTAAGAAAAATTAACAGCTTGTTAAAATTCTGGGATTGCAACTGCGGTTGCAACGAAAACCAGCATACACAGGGGTCCCCCAGGACCAGGATTGAGAACCCCTGGTCTAGAGCAGGGGTAGGGAACCCTGGTCCTGGAGAGCCGCAGGGTCTGCTGGTTTTAGTTGTTAGTCGCCACTTAATTGATCAATTAAAGCAGTTGATTACACAGTTAACTCACCTCACCTGGTTTCTTTGGTTGAAGTAGTTGCTGTATTTAAGGTGAAAACAAAAACCAGCAGACCCTGCGGCTCTCCAGGACTAGGGTTCCCTACCCCTGCTCTAGGGCCATGTACTCAACATTTGGGCCATGGCTGTGTCCGAAGCAGAGCCCTACACGCTTTTGAGGGCGCATATTTGAGTCCACTTTGTCAAAAACCTTTTGAGTGGACGACTTTTTCTGACAAATGGGGGCGCTTGAAATACCAGGATGAGCCCCTTATTTCCGGGGTTTTGTTGAGGGAATTCAGGAGCACACTCATCTGCAGAGCTGTGCACTCACCCGACAATTTCAGTCAAGTAACTCGGAAGTAAAAACGTAAAAGACGTTGAGCGTATATGCATACAAGAGTGGGTCATATTACGAAATACTCTTTATTTTTGTTAATTCTATCACTTTGTAACAATTGTCATATGTTAACTGATTGATATTTTCAATAAAAATACAAAAATTAAAAAAGATATTACGAACTACTTCCTCACTAGTTTGGAAAGAGTTTTGCGGGATTTCTTTCACACACTGCTTGCAATGTGAGGGGACAGGGCACATAGTAGACAGGGGTCTGAGTGGACAAGGGACAGTAGACAGGGAACAGGGCTCTGATTCGGACACAGCCGATATCTATGAATACTGAACTCTAAAAAAGCAGAACCATGAATGCTGCCCTCTAGTGTCCGGAGCTGAGACTGCATCTATTTTTCTTCGCCAAACACAGAACGATGGTCTATTGCTTCATTTCTGATGTGTATTGTACAGGGTCGTATTTACAGATTTTTATCAATGGTGGAAAAGTAAAGTCTGAAAAAGTGAAACTTTTGCGGGATAAGTGGACTCAATTTTCGTCCTCTCAGCCCAGAAGGAATGCAGTAACAGGGGCACATGGGGTTGTTCGGGACAGAGTAAACATCGCTCAAGAATGTGTGAGAACAGTAATCTATCCAAGTTATTTTCAGGTCTTATCTAACATTTCCCAAGTTCGTGTGCGCCAATTTATCTTCCGTTTCTGGGTTTCATGTTTCAGATGTGATACCGCCAACGATGCATTTACACAATAAAAGTTAAAACATCCATGCAACTTTGAAAGGGGGAAATATATAAGGGCTTCCCAAAACAATCGTCAGAATTTCTGGGCCGCTGGCAAAATTCAAATGATATTCTGAATGCCAGAAAAAAAGGTGTAATATCAGTATTTTTGCACATATTTTCCTGTTGTGGTGATGGATCCTAGACCTTTCTGCACCCGAATCAATGAGATGCTAACAGCCGTGAGTTTAGCATGGTACGACCCCTTTTGTACTCGATTCAATGAGATGCTAACAACCGTGAGTTTAGCATGGTACGACCCATTCTGTCCTCGATTCAATGAGATGCTAACAGCCGTGAGTTTAGCATGGTACGACCCCTTCTGTACTCGATTCAATGAGATGCTAACAGCCGTGAGTTTAGCATGGTACGACCCCTTCTGTACTCGATTCAATGAGATGCTAACAGCCGTGAGTTTAGCATGGTACGACCCCTTCTGTACTCGATTCAATGAGATGCTAACAGCCGTGAGTTTAGCATGGTACGACCCCTTCTGTACTCGATTCAATCAGATGGTAATAGTTGTGAGCTTCGCATAGTAAAACCGCTACCTGAGGTTGTGCTTACTTTTGCGATTGCAGCCAACATGTCATCCTCCTTCTCTTTGGATTTTCCCGTCAGTCTCTCCATCTCATTTTTGCAGATCAAGGCCACGCCCTTGTGCTCATCCTGAAGAACAAAAAAAAAAACGTCAACTTTTCCAACTGCCGCTCCCTAATGAAGCTAGCAGCAGTCCACACGCTACGGCTAAAGGAGTGTTAAAGATGCGTAGACGGCCAGCCGTGGCCGTTCACCTGCAGCGTCTCTTTCAGGTTGTGGATCTTGGTCTTCATCTTGGCGATCCTCAGCGCTTTCACCGGGTACTGCATGTCTCTGTACGTTCTGAGCGTGTGCAGTTCCCCGCGAGCCTTCAGGACTTCAGCGCTCACATTGCCCAGCTGCTCCTGCAAACCTGGCCACGCACACAGGGAAGGCTAGCTTAGCGCGCCAGCAGCCTCCTAGCCTTAGCGCAAACCTGGCCACCCACACAGGGAAGGCTAGCTTAGCGCGCCAGCAGCCTCCTAGCCTTAGCGCAAACCTGGCCACCCACACAGGGAAGGCTAGCTTAGCGCGCCAGCAGCCTCCTAGCCTTAGCGCAAACCTGGCCACACACACAGGGACGGCTAGCTTAGCGCGCTAGCAGCCTCCTAGCCTTAGCGCAAACCTGGCCACCCACACAGGGACGCCTAGCTTAGCGCGCCAACAGCCTCCTAGCCTTAGCACAAACCTGGCCAGGCACACAGGGACGGCTAGCTTAGCGCGTCAGCAGCCTCCTAGCCTTAGCGCAAACCTGGCCCTGCACACAGGGACGGCTAGCTTAGCGCGTCAGCAGCCTCCTAGCCTTAGCGCAAACCTGGCCAGGCACACAGGGACGGCTAGCTTAGCGTGCCAGCAGCCTCCTAGCCTTAGCGCAAACCTGGCCAGGCACACAGGGACGGCTAGCTTAGCGCGCCAGCAACCTCATAGCCTTAGCGCAAACCTGGCCAGGCACACAGGGACGGCTAGCTTAGCGCGCCAACAGCCTCCTAGCCTTAGCGCAAACCTGGCCACGCACACATGGACAGCTAGCTTAGCGCGCCAGCAGCCTCCTAGCTTTAGCGCAAACCTGGCCAGGCACACAGGGAAGGCTAGCTTAGCGCGCCAGCAGCCTCCTAGCCTTAGGGCAAACCTGGCCAGGTACACAGGGAAGGCTAGCTTAGCGCGCCAGCAGCCTCCTAGCTTTAGCGCAAACCTGGCCAGGCACACAGGGAAGGCTAGCTTAGCGCCCCAGCAACCTCATAGCTGTAGTTCACACAGGAAAAGGGGCCTCCGGTGATCCTCAGATTGGGCCCGCTTGTCCCTACTTGTCCCTAGCTGGCCAAGCTGTCAGGCTAGCCAATCAAATGGCATCAAGCGTTCCTTCCCCCCCTCGAAGTGCAGGTTAAAGAAAATGCATCAGAAACAGTGAGCTCTACTATTTGCACCTGGAACACAGTCCAGCACTTCCCCTTTAGGTCAGCTATCCTTTTCAAACGTATCTTTGGAGAAAGAACATTACTGGCCAGTCAACTGTGAGGGGCCTGATATCCATTCAAATATACAAAAACAACAATTTGTACTCTGTCCATGCCTATATCTGTGTATTTGCACCGAGAAATGCTTTTCTATGCTGGGAAAGAATGACACTTTTTTTTGACACAAAATAATGCCGAAATGCCAAAAGTAAATAGTTTCCAAGATGCTATTCATCACAAAGTGCTACTGTGAACAATTCACAGGGTAAATAAATCCTAATATTGCAACTTAATCCACACAGGCCTTTCATCGCCCGCAATTTTGGTTTGAGGGGTGCAGCAGGACAGAGCACAAAGACCTCTAGTGTTGGGCAATACTGCTGGCTTGCTTTCAAGAGGGTCTGATTTTTTTGGACTTTCCCAATGTTTAGGTTCTGAGGGCATTGACGCGCTGTTGGGACAAGACATACTTGTGCTGGATTTGCCAGGGCTTTTTAAACAGTGAAAGCAAAAGGCTTCCCTTTGGTTTCAGGATGTATGGGCCTGTTCAGCTTACCGTGTAGCCGTTTCTGCGCGGAGTCTTGCACGTCCCTCAGCTCGGCTTGGGCTCGGCCGATTTGACCGCGGCTCCACCCATTTAAAGCGGCCAATGAATTCTCGAAGGCAAATGATAGGGGAATAAACGCAACAAAAAAACAGAGCAACAATTTAAATGTTATTCAGTTTCACTTTAACTGGTGGGGGGTTTCAAATCACCACAGACAAACGCGGAGGGTGCGTTCAAGCCGTAGAAGGTTTCATGAAGTGCGACGTTCCGCGCGAGCCAGTAACGGTCTAAGTTGGCTGCTGATTGGCTGCTGATTGGCTGGACAGATCTGCGATCTAAACCCATCGCGAATGACATTAACGCAGCCAGTCTTGTCTAGATGGCGACAGGGAGGTGCAGGTTCTAAGATTTTGCAGAAATGCTCACCCCAAGTTTCCCGTGCAGAATGAGAGATTCCCTCACACTGGAGAAAGAGCTTTTGTTTCCATCCTCAATCTCTCTGGTCAACTGCTGGTTCCTGTCCTCCAAAGATGCACAGTGCGCCTCCAGCTCTTCTATGGCAGTCCTCTTCAACTTTATCAGCATCTAAGAGGCAGTGTGCACAAATACGTCCCTCTACACTAAATAGAAACTCAGGAGTGAAAACCGATTCAATTGGACTGCTTACAGCAGTCCATTCGCAATTGCATCATAAACGATGGTCCACGTGCGCTCAGCCAACTGACCTTCAGTATTTTGACAGTGTCTTTCTTCTCAGGTAGGGGTTCCTGCGCGACGGCGTTCTTCTTCATCGCGTACATATCCTTCAACGACACTGCCGACCCTACATGGATCGTGCTGGGGCGGGATAGCCCTGAAAACGACATTAGATACAGTCACAACGAACGTTACAATCCTCCCCGCACGTTGGTCCTACCTTGTTTTTCTAAGCTAACTCTAGGCTCACCTGGCCAGTCCAGCTGCACCTGTTTGGATGCGCTGGAGGAGCCTGCGCTGCTGTTTTCTCTCCTCGCCGGGTTGCTACCGAGAGAGGGGGTGACAACTTTGGGCAGAGAGGGCGGAAGACCCCAAGGAACAGTTTTTGTCTTCTGTCCAGACGCATCCTTTTTTCTGTTGCTCCGCTGCCAGCTACTGTAATCCTAAACACTCAATAAATTAAGTATAAATAAGTTTAAAGACTGGTATAAATTTGGAGTGCAAAGACTTCCAAACAGGGACAACATGGGGAGTGAAACAAAAAAAAATGTTTTGGTGGCTTACAACTATATTGTATTAAAGGCTAACAAAAATCAAAACTCACCACTTGCTTGAAATACTGCTTTAGATTAAGATCGGGCAATGTGTTCATTGTGTTTCCTTGTCATCAGTGTTGCAGAACAAAGAAACAATCGTTATGGTGTCAAATATGCATAGACATTTTAAAACAAACATGTCACGAATCAAATGCTATACCATTTCAACTTTACAACTTTGTAAACCAGCTAACGTAACGTTAACTTAGTTATTAATAGGCCCACGTTACCCAATTTCTCGAGTTGACTAGACAGCCTTTCAGAGCATTACACTAACTTTACTTGCATAACAGACAGTGTTATCCAGTTTTGTATTGCATTGTCACTTAATAAATCATAAAATATGACTACCGAAGTTCAGCGTTAAGACATTAGTGCGGTTAGCCAGCTAGCTTGTTGCCAGTTTCAACTGGGTTAATTAAGTTAGGTGGTAGCTAAGTTAACATCAGATAACATACATCAGAGTTTTATTGTTAGTGTTACGTGGTCCAAAATGAGGTGATTACAGGAAGCTAACTTATAATAACAATAATACCTTGCATTTATATAGCGCCTTTCACGACACTCAAAGCGCTTAGTGACGAAGGGGAAACTCACCTCTACCACCACCAATGTGTAGCACCCACCTCATCTATTTCGCTAGCTAGCAAGCACGCTACTTCTGTTTTGATCAGCTTTTAGATATGTGGTTCAATGCACATCAATAACAGCTTCGCATTACTAGCTAATTACCTATACTAACTTAATAACGAGCGATTAAGGATCATTTGCCATCGGTAAACAGCACAAATAGCAACTGGGCAGTTAGCTAATGTTAGCAAGTTATCTGGCCATTCCTTCAGTCAAACAAAGTTACCATTAACAATGAAATAAATAAGTTACTCACTTTAATTATTCCGTTTACATTCTGTTTAGTAATTTAACTACTTGCAAGGGAGCCATGTCCCGTTATTTAACTTAGCTAGCAAACTTCGTGCTAGTTAGTTAGCTGTGAGCAAACTAATAAGCTGGTTAATGGCTATCACCTTGTGAGAGTTTTTCCTTGCCATAGCAACCAGACACGAATATTTTCAGGTAAAAAAAATAAGTAAATTGCTGCCATCTACTGGGCCGAAAGCATATAACACTCTCAACATTACATTCTAGGAGAAGCTGAGATACCGGTATGCTTTGCCTGGTTTTCAGATGAGGGAGTGCGCTAATGTAACTTACCAGACCAGTTCTACATTTTGTAGAACAGTTCTACATCACTGTTAATAACACTTTGACAAGTTAACTGCATTTAACTTTACTGCTAACTTAAGGCATCTTGTTTTAGGCCAGGGTGGAAGGCCAACCCTGGTGCTGGAGAGCCACATTGTCTACTTCAGTGGTGTTCTGTAATTACAACTCGACCCTGGACCGCTGTTGCACAGGCTACTGTATGCAGGGTTTTTATAATAATCAGTTACCCTGGCTGATTTTTCTTAATTGCTGTTTACCCAAACACTGGTCCTGTCCTGTTTTGGGCCACAGTAAAACATTTTCATCAAGGAAACATCTGCAGTATTTGCTGTAGGCTACTGTCTGTAGCTCATAATGACTTTATGTTTTTATGTATACATACTGTATATTTTGGGCATATTTTGCAGACACTGTCATGCAGAGAAACTTACAGTGATTTCTATTTTAAAATAATACACACTAGTACAACTGGATATTTGGGGAAGCAATTTTCTTAAATACCTTTGCTCAAAGGTAAGAAGACTGTGCTCTATTTGGGAATGAAACCGGCAACCTTTCGATTCTGAGCCTAGTTCCCTAGCCATTACACTATACTATAGTCGTTTCTTATCAAAAGCTATTCAAGTAATGAAATTATTAAATAATGGATTCATTATGAATAGTTAAAAATGAAAAACAGAAGTTGGGGCACAAAATCTTAAAATTCAAATTGGTGTTTGTTTTGTAGCCCCTTAGTACCCCCAATGTGTTCATTTATCACATACATTTTTCAAAACTGCATGACAAATAAAGTTGCAGTACAATGCATCAGCTAAATCTTGGAAAAAAATTAAGTATCCAACAAAAATATGGTTCCAGGAATGGTTCCAGGCATCCATAAATAATATGGTTTTTATGATTTATTCATTCAACTTTCAGGGTTAAAAACAAAACAGAATACAGACATAACAGACAGCAGAGAGACAAGAAAGAGCAACATAAACGTAAGAGGAAAAACATAAGCCCTCCACCCCCCCCCCCCCCCCCCCCCCCCGCGACAAAAAATAACAACCGTGTGCAACATGTGAAGTTTAAATATTGGCCACACACAGCATTAGAGACATCAGTGCAGTAAAGAGCAGCCAGTGAATGTCGAGTCAATGAAAGGTTGCCATATTTTACTGAACTTTCTGTCTGTGCCATGAAAGGAATGATGTGTCTTTAATCATGAATATTTAGTTAGATATTTTTGGTAAAATTATCATCATTTTAGTCACTACCTCTTCAGCGAGCATTGAGGTAACCATTGAAAATATTCAGCAATGGCTTTTCACTAGGAACCAAGTCACATAGGTTGGAGAACAAAAACATATTAATGGTATATAGATGGATTGGTATGACAATTGGTATATAGATTTTTAAAAGGTGTTGAACTGCAGAGGTCATATTTCATTGGAAGGATCAGTACCCTCCACACAGCCTCATTGCCATTCAGCATCACACATCCATCATAGTTATCCTTTCAGCATCACACATCCATCAGTTATCCATTCAGTATCACACATCCATCATAGTTATCCTTTCAGCATCACACATCCATCATAGTTATCCTTTCAGCATCACACATCCATCATAGTTATCCATTCAGTATCACACATCCATCATAGTTATCCATTCTGTATCACACATTCATCATAGTTATCCATTCAGTATCACACATCCATCATAGTTATCCATTCAGTATCACACATCCATCATAGTTATCCATTCAGCATCACACATCCATCATAGTTATCCATTCAGCATCACACATCCATCATAGTTATCCATTCAGCATCACACATCCATCATAGTTATCCATTCTGTATCACACATTCATCATAGTTATCCATTCAGCATCACACATCCATCATAGTTATCCTTTCAGCATCACACATCCATCATAGTTATCCATTCAGCATCACACATCCATCATAGTTATCCATTCAGTATCACACATCCATCATAGTTATCTTTTCAGCATCACACATCCATCATAGTTATCCTTTCAGCATCACACATCCATCATAGTTATCCATTCAGTATCACACATCCATCATAGTTATCCATTCAGTATCACACATCCATCATAGTTATCCATTCAGTATCACACATCCATCACAGTTATCCATTCAGTATCACACATCCATCACAGTTATCCATTCAGTATCACACATCCATCATAGTTATCCATTCAGTATCACACATCCATCATAGTTATCCATTCTGTATCACACATTCATCATAGTTATCCATTCTGTATCACACATTCATCATAGTTATCCTTTCAGCATCACACATCCATCATAGTTATCCTTTCAGCATCACACATCCATCATAGTTATCCATTCAGTATCACACATCCATCACAGTTATCCATTCAGCATCACACATCCATCATAGTTATCCTTTCAGCATCACACATCCATCATAGTTATCCATTCAGTATCACACATCCATCACAGTTATCCATTCAGCATCACACATCCATCATAGTTATCCTTTCAGCATCACACATCCATCATAGTTATCCATTCAGTATCACACATCCATCACAGTTATCCATTCAGTATCACACATCCATCATAGTTATCCTTTCAGCATCACACATCCATCATAGTTATCCATTCAGCATCACACATCCATCATAGTTATCCATTCAGTATCACACATCCATCATAGTTATCCTTTCAGCATCACACATCCATCATAGTTATCCATTCAGCATCACACATCCATCATAGTTATCCATTCAGTATCACACATCCATCACAGTTATCCATTCAGTATCACACATCCATCATAGTTATCCTTTCAGCATCACACATCCATCATAGTTATCCATTCTGTGAAATGAGCACAGCTCTTTACTTTAGTGAATAATTTATTAATAAAAAGATGGCATCCAGAGCCTTTACACCAGATGATTAAACTTTCAAATAGATTAGCTCTAATAATGTACCATGTACAATAACTTCAACAAATAAGGACATTGTATCATAAATACAGCATTAAGGTGCCATATAAGTCATAAATATTCCATATGTTCTATTATTTATCCGTGTGAAATTCTCATAATTTCTCAACCATGTGACTACTTTCACACACAAGCCAAACAAATTTTACAGCAAACAGAATATACCATAAACAGGGTTAGTTTGACTGATATTACAGATGCATATGCCACAATGAGAAATGTACTGATGTTTATTCTCCATCATGAAAATAAATGTGTACAAATAAAGATGTGTTGAAATTGGATAATAATATGTGCCATTGCACAGAAAAGCATAGGTTTTGACATTACACCCATTTTGAAAATGTGTTCATATTGTACATCGTATTTTACACTGTGAAAAGTACTTCACAAATGGGAAGAAATGTGTATTATTTACACAAAACAACGTAAGACAAAAAAAATTAACATACATAGGATAGCTTTGCTAACAGTGGAAAAGGACTGATTTCAATGTGATAAAAAAAAACATGACCTACATCTTTGGGCAACTTCAAATAGGAGCTGCTTGACTTGAAATGCCTTTAAGACCCTGTAGAGTTTCTGGGTTGAGAGGGAGGGGTCAGTTGTTCCGGTTTTGGAGCAGCCAGTCATCCAGGTGGGGGGGTCAGTCGTCTAGGAGACGGAGTGGTCGGTGGCCCGGCGCAGAGCCAGTACTTCACGCGGTGTTGTTGTTGATGTCCAGTCGGCTCACCAGCTCTGTCACCAGGGCCTGCAGTGTCTCTGAGCGCATCTGGCTGACCTCGAGGACCCCCTGGTGGTTTACCCTCTCCGTGTCCTCGTAGTCCTTCACTACCTTGTTGGTGATGAGGGAGAGGCCGAACACCTTCATCCCGCAGTGGCTGGCGACCACCACCTCGGGCGCTGTGCTCATACCTGTGTGAGCGGGGGGGAAAAAAAGCCTGTTTCACGTTCCGCTTTTTTCCAAACACACGGCACAGGACTGGTTGAATGGTGTATTCAGGCTGTTTGTGTCGGACCGGCAGACTACTGACCATTAGTAGTTTGGGGGAAAAAATCATGCAGAGGCCATAGTTAATCGATTTGCTCAATCAGTTCAAGCCTGCTTGGTTTTAAATCGACTCCTTGTGTCAAAACAAATTTGTGATTTGTGTTTCAGTGTAACTCTATCAATAGTGTTCAGGTGCAGTGCCATTGTAAGCACCCTTGTCCATTTGGTTACGAGAGGGCACTCTTGAAGTGATACGTTGTGTCATGTACAGCTGTCAGGTCAAAGGTGGCTACTGACAAAATCTAGGCCAGGCATGGGCAACCCTGGTCCTGGAGAGCCGGTGACGTTTCTGGTTTTTGTTCCATCTGCGCTTGATCACAAGAGTTGTGTGTCTGTGCCGGAATATTCTGAATGGTGTCTCCAGCACATGGTAACCTGCATTCATTACACCTGATTAATTAAAATGAGTGCAGTTATGTAGTTATAGGCTTGGATGGAGCAAAAACCAGGACCGCTGTGGCACTCCAGGACCAGGGCTACCCCTGCTCTAGGCTATAGGGCCCACATATGGGCCCCAGTCTGGAGGTCGAGAGCCTTTGCTGACCTATCCAATCGGGAGCCCCCTCGTACGATGCACCTTCTTCACTTAACTCATTCAGTGCCGTGGGCGACATAAGTTGACAAAAATATGAACGGTCTAAAGTTTACTCTGCTATCCCCTATGGAAAAAGCATATACTGCAGTATATTGTAAATATATCAAAATTATCTTCACAATATATTTAAAATATACTACAGTATATTACATTTCCATAAGGGCATTCCGGATTTGTGTCAGAAAAAATGAAGCGATGACCAATTTACACTGACGTTCTTTTACCGCATTTAACCCGGATTTGCTCGTTAAAAAAAAAAAAAAAAGGTTCTAGATGGCAATATTAGAAGTTATACATTTAGCCTATGTTTCAAAATTCATCTAGAATACCAGACCACCTAAGCCAACATGGGGGCGTGGGAATAACGCGTCTTGGTCAGTTTGAAGGCTATCAACACGTTTCTGCGCCACGTTACTTTTTGCCTCAGGGTAACTGTTTTGTTTCTGTTGAAACTGTTGATACAAATTAACTCACACGGACATTTTTACATATCTATAGAAATGACCAGTGATTATGTTTATTCTTCATTTTTACATATCTATAGATATGCAAGAGCTGATTTTTATGGAAAACTGTTTTCACTATTACACATCACCAATGTAAGAGTTCTGTTAACCAAACTGAAAAGCACGGAAAATAAACTATTTACATTACCATCAATATTGCTTGACATTGGTCTAATAGTGAACTGAACCAGCAGATGTGCCATCCAGTTCCATCTATCCTCATTAACAAATAATTCTGTTGAATGGGTAAAATAATGTGTTTTATTACAAGTTTGCACATTGACAGGATCAGTATAAAGATTTAGAATGTGGGCACTGCTGAGGCTCAGTGTTCTAGAACACTCTGGCACTGAATGAGTTAACATTTTCTTTCTCTCGCAAAATAAAGCAATTCTCTTTTCTGGAATAGAGATCCTTTTCTTACCAAAACAGAAGCTCACCTGTCCATCCTTAAATAACTTTAGTGTGTGCGTGGCACAGCTATTCAAATGCATACCAATGTAAAATTAACATTTTTAGTAATTTGCAGTTGCATGCAGATGTCATGTGGGACCGAATTGATAGTTGTCATTTGTACAGATTTTCGGCGAGCATATAAGGCAGCGTCTTACCCACGGCGTCAGCCCCCAGTTTGTGCAGGAAGCGAGCCTCGGCAATGGTCTCAAAGTTAGGCCCGCCCACCATGCAGTACACGCCCTCCTGTACAAACTGCGAGAAGCCCAGTGTCTTGCAGATGTCTTTGGCATGCCGGCGCATGTCTTTGTCATAGACGCCGGACATGGGGGGGAAACGAGGTCCGAACCTGAAGAGTCCGGGGTCAACACTTACATATTACACACTCAACACTTACATATTACACACTCAACACTTACATATTACACACTCAAGACTTACATATTACACACTCAACACATACATATTACACACTCAACACTTACATATTACACACTCAACACTTACATATTACACACTCAACACATACATATTACACACTCAACACATACATATTACAC
The DNA here is from genome assembly GCA_029718625.1 of Synaphobranchus kaupii. Classification (NCBI taxonomy): domain Eukaryota; kingdom Metazoa; phylum Chordata; class Actinopteri; order Anguilliformes; family Synaphobranchidae; genus Synaphobranchus; species Synaphobranchus kaupii. The sequence continues at coordinate 4,958,952 of CM056380.1, forward strand.
ACTCAACGCTTACATATTACACACTCAACACATACATATTACACACTCAACACATACATATTACACACTCAACACTTACATATTACACACTCAACACACACATATTACACACTCAACACTTACATATTACACACTCAACACATACATATTACACACTCAACACATACATATTACACACTCAACACTTACATATTACACACTCAACACATACATATTACACACTCAACACTTACATATTACACACTCAACACATACATATTACACACTCAACACTTACATATTACACACTCAACACATACATATTACACACTCAACACTTACATATTACACACTCAACACATACATATTACACACTCAACACTTACATATTACACACTCAACACATACATATTACACACTCAACACTTACATATTACACACTCAACACTTACATATTACACACTCAACACATACATATTACACACTCAACACATACATATTACACACTCAACGCTTACATATTACACACTCAACACATACATATTACACACTCAACACATACATATTACACACTCAACACATACATATTACACACTCAACACTTACATATTACACACTCAACACATACATATTACACACTCAACACTTACATATTACACACTCAACACATACATATTACACACTCAACACATACATATTACACACTCAACACTTACATATTACACACTCAACACATACATATTACACACTCAACACATACATATTACACACTCAACACTTACATATTACACACTCAACACATACATATTACACACTCAACACTTACATATTACACACTCAACACATACATATTACACACTCAACACATACATATTACACACTCAACACTTACATATTACACACTCAACACATACATATTACACACTCAACACTTACATATTACACACTCAACACATACATATTACACACTCAACACATACATATTACACACTCAACACTTACATATTACACTCAACACAAATATTACACACTCAACACTTACATATTACACACTCAACACATACATATTACACACTCAACACTTACATATTACACACTCAACACAAATATTACACACTCAACACATACATATTACACACTCAACACAAATATTACACACTCAACACTTACATATTACACACTCAACACTTACATATTACACACTCAACACTTACATATTACACACTCAACACATACATATTACACACTCAACACTTACATATTACACACTCAACACTTACATATTACACACAACACAAATATTACACACTCAACACATACAATCAGGTCCATAAGTACTTGGACAGTGACACAATTTTTGTTGTTTTGGCTGTGTACTCCAACACATTGGATTTTAAATTAAACAGTAACTATGAGGTTAAAGTGCAGACTTTCAGCTTTAATTTGAGGGTTTCTAGTCCATATCGGGTGAACGGTGTAGCAATTGTAATCATTTTTATATATAGTCCCCCCCATTTTAGGGGAGCAAAAGTAATTGGACAAAATAACATAAACTTAATAAAAGTCAGGAGAAACAACCCTTAAAGTGATCATACATATCTACTGCATATCTGGCAGCAGAGTGATGATTACAGCCATTTAGCCAACCATGTGTTCCATACTATTTCCATGTAATTTACAGCTAAATCTAGTCCCACCCCCCAATTCCCATAGAGATCCATTAAAATGCAGAGAGATTACAGTATCACTTGAAAATAAGATATCAAGAGTGTTCCCTTTTTATATTGGGCCACAGACATCAGGAAAATGGTTACAATAACTACACCGTTCACCCGATATGGGTCTGCACTTTAACCTCATAGTCACTGTTCCATTTCAAATCCAATGTGCTGGAGTGCAGAGCCAAAACAACAAAAATTGTGTTGCTGTCCAAATACTTATGGACCTGATTTCAACGCAAATATTACACACTAAACACACAAATATTACACACTGAACACTTACATATTACACATTCAACACAAATATTACACACTGAACACTTACATATTACACATTCAACACAAATATTACACACTCATATAGATATTACACTCTGAATGCAGATACACACATAGCTTGCGAGAGGTGTGTGATATTCACGCGTAAACACGCACGCGGGGTCCACAGGACTCACTTGTCATCGTTGGTCCCGTTGAGCGGGTTGAGCCCGGCGAGGCCCGGCATGTTGATGTGATCGCGGATGATCATGATGTCGCCGTTGCTGTAGCCGTCCGCCAGGGCGCCAGCGGCGTTGGTGACGATCAGCGTCTCCACCCCCAGCAGCTTGAAGACCCGCACGGGGAAGGTCACCTGGGAGACGGAGCGGGGTGGAGCTGAACCCTGAACTCTGAACCCTGCCCCATGTGACCCAGTTCTGCCCTCTGAACCCTGCCCCATGTGACCCAGTTCTGCCCTCTGAACCCTGCCCCATGTGACCCAGTTCTGCCCTCTGAACCCTGCCCCATGTGACCCAGTTCTGCCCTCTGAACCCTGCCCCATGTGACCCAGTTCTGCCCTCTGAACCCTGCCCCATGTGACCCAGTTCTGCCCTCCCGTTATACTGAGCCGCCAAACCCCAATTATATATATATATATTATGGGCGGCAGTGTCGTATAATGGGTAAGGAACTGGCCTTGTAACCGAAAGGTTGCAGGTTCGATTCCCAGGTAGGACACTGCCGTTGTACCCTTGAGCAAGGTACCTAACCTGAATTGCTTCAGTATATATCCAGCTGTATCAATGGATAATGTGTAAAGAAATGCTAAAAAGTTGTGTAAGTCGCTCTGGATAAGAGCGTCTGCTAAATGCCTGTAATCTAATATAATGGAAACACAATGGTGCCTGTGTTTCTCCTGCCGCTTGGCGTGTGTCTGTAGAGCCAGCATAATTGCTAAAGAGCAGATGGACATAGTATTATAGAGGCAAAATAGAGGCCAATCGCTACTGTAGGGAAGAGAGATGTGACCCCTGAACAGTGGGGTGTAGAACCTGTGCAATACCGCCGGGGACACCCCCAGACCCCGGCCACGCCCTGCAAACTCACCCCAATAACACAGAGTGGCCTGAACCTGGTTCTCACACGGTACTGTTCCTATGCCGTGCCGTGGCATGACATTACATTACAGTTTCTCTCAAGTTTTTGCTCCGATTGCTGATTGAATAATTAAATCAACTAGTGTTTTACCTGTGAAGAATGTGTATGTTAATTGATAAGTGAGTTTATAGTTTTTAATGAAAATTGTGCCTAAAACAGAAGAATTGTGTGAAATGTATTCAAAAAGTGTTAAAGAGACTGAAATTTGTGTTAAAACAAGCAAAATAGTGCTTATAATTTTGAAAAGATTCTCTATCTGCTGGCACATGAACTTAATGTTTTATTTATAGGGTCATAATACCAATTTTAGTGTCTAAATTGAGAAAACTGTAATCAGGTAAATGCACTTCTGTTTCTCCTTCGTTGTAAGCTGCTCTGTCTAAGAGAGTCTGCTAAATTACAGTTTTTCTCAATTGTTTAGACACTAAAATTGGGATTATGACCCTATAAATAAAACATTACGTTTATGCGCCAAAAGATAGACAGTCGTTTCAAAATTATAAGGACTATTTTGCTTGTTTTAACACACTTACACACACACACAAGACAGACCAGAGCAGCTCACACGCATTGTCATATGGGACAATGTAAGTTTCCACCGTGATGCTGTGTTTCGAACTTGGTTCAATGAAACCATTGCTTTTTCATTTCTCAGTCATGCCAAGGGTGACTGTGTCATTCCAAAAGACACTTCTCCCACTGCTTGGACAGAGAACATATAATTTGTGATGTGCATGAGAATATGTGGCCTGATCAAGAGCAGAGACCAGACTCATTTATTTTTGGTTTTACTTTTTTGTTTACTCCCAGTACAGTTTTTTTTTTCATTTTTTCATTTTCTCCTGTTTGTTTTTATTTTACTCTCTACTACATTTTTCTAATTTGGAAAAATTTAAAATAACAATATTTGAGTTGGCCAGTACACTCAAACAATACTGAAGCCTAACTAATATAATGGTAATAGTGTCTGATTTTTTAAACCAGTGTGTAATTGGCATTTATAATTTGTATTCATTTGTTGACTCGTGTTTATTATTTGAAGGAAAAATGTCATTTTGGGATGAGAGCGTACGGTTTTGAAAATAGTGCTTGATTTTGACAAGAGATACACAAAGTTTTGCAGAAAGTGTTGACCGTGTGGGTTTTGTGTTTGTAATTTTGAGAAATTAGTTTTCAAAAAATGTATCTAAACAATTGAGAAAAACTGCAAGACGAACAGTAGTGCCAGACCTGGTTAACAACATTCCCAGACTGGCAAGTAAAAAACGGCAAGTAAACGAGGAACACCGCGAAAGCACTAACGCAAGTTATCACTATGCTAACCAAGAACCAAAGTACAAATTCTACATCCATAACAGGCCCTAAAAAGACCCATAAAAATATAACATAAAACCATAAAACTACCGTGACCGATATGAGAAGGGAAGGAGGGGGTACTATGGGGCTGGGATAGGAGGCCAACCAGGGCGCAGTCTGTAGAGGCGGAGCTTCAGAAGACGGCTCACGATTCTGCGCTCCGGACCACTTTGGGAAGTTCCTGAGTTCCGCTAAAAATGTTCCCGAGTACCAGAAAAGTTTCCTGCCGTGGAAAAGGGGCTTTTGTTCCACCACTGGGAGGCCAGAACTGACAGGCATCATGACTGGGAGATGCGATCACGCAGAGAGGGTAGAGGTTTAGAGTTTAGGGTTTAGGGAACATTGATCGGAGGCATGGTGGAGCTGTTCCATTCCCTGCTCTGTAAGCTACCGCCCAGGTGTTAAACTCACTCAAAGCGAACTCTAAGCCAATGGGACGAGGAGGGGTGTGGCCTGAGCACACTAGGGATGCTGGGAGACTGCAGCTGAGTTCTGTATTAGCGTCAAGGGTTTAGTGGCACAAGCAAGGAGACTGCTGTGATAATCTAGGCATGCGAGCACCAGACCCTGGACTAGGAGCTGGACTAGGAGCAGGTCTATGAGCTGGACTAGGAGCTGGACTAGGAGCAGGTCTATGAGCTGGACTAGGAGCAGGTCTATGAGCTGGACTAGGAGCAGGTCTATGAGCAGGCCTAGAAGCTGGACTAGGAGCAGGTCTATGAGCTGGACTAGGAGCTGGACTATGAGCAGGCCTAGAAACTGGACTAGGAGCAGGTATAGGAGCAGGCCTAGGAGCTGGACTAGGAGCAGGTCTATGAGCAGGCCTAGAAGCTGGACTAGGAGCAGGTCTAGGAGTTGGACTAGGAGCTGGACTAGGAGCTGGACTAGGAGCAGGTCTAGGAGCTGGACTTGGAGCTGGATTAGGATCAGGTCTAGGAGCTGGACTAGGAGCAGGTCTAGGAGCTGGACTAGGAGCAGGTCTATGAGCTGGACTAGGAGCAGGCCTAGAAGCTGGACTAGGAGCATGTCTAGGAGCAGGTCTAGGAGCTGGACTAGGAGCTGGACTAGGAGCAGGTCTATGAGCTGGATTAGGAGCAGGTCTATGAGCTGGACTAGGAGCTGGATTAGGAGCAGGTCTATGAGCTGGATTAGGAGCAGGTCTATGAGCTGGACTAGGAGCTGGATTAGGAGCAGGTCTATGAGCTGGACTAGGAGCTGGATTAGGAGCAGGTCTAGGAGCAGGTCTAGGAGCAGGTCTAGAAGCTGGACTAGGAGCTGGATTAGGAGCAGGTCTAGGAGCAGGTCTATGAGCTGGACTAGGAGCTGGATTAGGAGCAGGTCTAGGAGCAGGTCTATGAACTGGACTAGGAGCTGGATTAGGAGCAGGTCTATGAGCTGGACTAGGAGCTGGATTAGGAGCAGGTCTATGAGCTGGACTAGGAGCTGGACTAGCCGCTGCATAGATTAGTTGGTGGTGAGGAAGGGGCGGATTCTACAGATGTGGCGTAGAAAAACTTACACATCTGATATGCTGCAGCTATATGGAGGGAGGAGAGCTGGTCCATAGGATTCTTCCAGCTGAAGATCTCTGAGTGAGCTCTCTTGTAACATCTAGTTATGAGGAGTTGTGGGGGCAGTGTAGCATAACGGTTAGGGGACTTGGTTTGTAAGGTTGCAGGTTCAGGGTCACAGGTCACAGGTCACAGGTAGGGCGCTCCCGTTCTACCGTCAGGTGAGACTCTTAACTTTAACGTTCAGTAAATATCCAGCCGTGTAAACGGAGAAACTGTAAGCTGTGTTAGGTCACTCTGGATAAGATGCTGAAACAGGACTGCGGAGTGTCAGGTTGAACAGGTAATAACTCCAGCCTTACCTTGCCGAGCGAGTGCCCCTCGTACATGTGGAATCGCCCCTGCATGCACACGCATGTCTTCCCTTTGAGATCCCCAAACACCAGCCTCCCTGCATGTCCCTGCACTGCAAAACACGCATGTAAATATGAAAACACATAATGATAATGATGATGATAATAAAAATAATAATAATAATATTAGTGATAATGTAATGATAATAATAATGATGATAATGATGATATAATAATAATAATAATAATAATAATAATAATAATAATAATAGCAGTAGTAAAATTTCAGAACGCCAAAGCCACTATGGCACAAGCAGTGAATTACTATTGTAGTAAAGTGGGCATGTTTGTCACCACTCTCCCCGAGCCGATTGGCTGCCTGCCACTCTCCCCGAGCCCTGATTGGCCGCCTGCCTCACCAGTGCTCTGTGGGAAGCCGGGGATGTCGGCGTAGTGGAAGGAGTCCTGTAGCTTGAGGGCGTCGGCCAGCACTCCCAGTCCAGAGCCGCATATGATGGCCACTTTGGGACGGTGCTGCGTCTGGGACAGGAGCCAGTCGGCTGTCTTCTGGTAATCTTCATAGCTGAGCAGGACAAATTTTTCCATTACATTACATTAGATGACAGGCATTTAGCAGACGCTCTTATCCAGAGCGACTTACACAACATATTTTTTTATTTGTTTAGCAAAAGTACAAGGGCCAAAAGTACAAGGGCCAAAAGTACAAGGGCCAAATGGCTCAAGGGCACAGCAGCAGTAGGAATGAAACCTGTAGCCTCCGGGTCAGAAGCCCAGCGCTCTAACCGTGGCGCTACACAGCCGCCGTTCACTCCTGAGAGATCTCATTGTGCTCGCCCCAATTGCCTGCCAGCCCAGCGTAGATGCATTCGTTGCCGACACAGTGAACTGTGTCCACTCTTTTTTTTGCTTGGTGTGCAACCACAAGCACTTAGGCCAATCTTGTCTGCCATAATAAAGGTGTTCTGTTGGAGAAGTCAAATAGAAGGTCAGTCCCTCTGCTGTAATTGGTTGTGGGAAATAATTGCCATGCCTTGGTGCTGTGCTATCGATGGAATTTACTGGCTCAGTTAAGGATGCGTTGAGCTGAGACCTTTCGCCCTAAATGCCAAGAATGCCACAACATTACTACACAATGTTGTTGTCACAGTGGGAAATATCTCTCCCATGTACTCCCTGACCACCCTTGTAAACCATTCAGCTGTCTTAGATAATGCCTCACTAATCTCCACGGAAACAGTAGCTATGCCCTGCCACACATGATAATGACAAAGGAGGCGTATGTAACCCAGTCTAGATTTTTTTTCATCAAGTGTTTGATGAATACTATCAAAGACCAGAGCAATCCTTTAGAGCCAAACTTCTTCTCAGCCCAATTGAAACCCGAACCCTGGAATTATATGCGTTTGATTTTCACAACGTTGGCAGACCGTCTGATGCCCACACTGTCCCTTTCTTTTACCACGGTAACTGCGAGATAAAACAAGCATACTTCTGACACCCAAACCGCTGCATATCTCAACTTGAAATGAAAGAGATTTCTAAAGAATATAAGGTTTGTTGTGTATCTTTGATCAGTTTCTCTCCTGAACGTCACACAGCAGCGTTAAGCAGATGCTCTTCCTGGGGTATCAGAGTTCACTTTTTCGGCGCTGGGTGAGGTGAAATCCTTCAGGTGCGAGAGCGCAACTGCCGCCACTACAGAAATGAGATATCCGCCCTGCGATGAGCCTTGAGAAAAACTCCACTCACCTGATCTGGTCTTTGCTGTGCATTTTGAAGCCTGTGCTCTTTGGTTCCTGAAGTTATACAGCCGGATACTGGTGTTAGGCTAGTCTGAGAATCGACAAGTCCTTTTCCAGTCAGTTGTAGAGGGGATCTGTGGACAGGCCAGCATCCGCACTGTGTTGGGTTTTGAATGAAACAGCAGTGCTTTTGAGTCTGAATAAATACACAGCATGCTGGCCCTGTGCAATTCAGCAAGCACTCTCATTGGCTGCAGCCACCAGATGTAGCCCACAGCAACAAATAAGATGCCTGTTTGGACAGAGGTGTGCCAGGGGCTTGGATATCTGACAGACTAATTAGATTTTAACTCTGTTATGGCAAAAAAAAACATTTTTTTAAAGTGAGTTACTGTACTTTGTAGGAACGTGACTTTTTTTTTTTTTTTTCCTTGAATAAAAAAAACAGGACTAGGCAAGCCTAGCTCAGCCCGGACGCCTGTATGCAGCCAGTGAGGAACATTAGACGAGGCACAGGGGATATTGTTCTGGAGCATGCAGGTTGGAGCTGTCTGATTCTGGCAGCAGCTTCAGTAAGCTGGTGTTGCTTGTCCCCCTGTCAAATTTTGCATTGATTTTAAGATTTTATTGATAACATACAAAGCCCTTCATGGTCTAGCCCCGTCGTATATATCTCCAAGCATTTTATCCCTTACCAGCAGTCACGCAGCCTTAGGTGCAAGGGCAGAGCTCTACTCACTGTTCCAAAGTTTAGGTTGAAATCCAAAGGTGATGTGGCTTTTGCTGTCAGGGCCCCTCGAATCTGGAACAGCCTTCCAGACACAATGGCAAAGTCCATCTCATCTTTTAAATCCCAATTGAAAACTCACTTTTATGGACTTGCTTTTAACTGATTATTTTTATATATTGACCCTTTTATGACAGTTAATTGTATTTTACTACTTTGTATTATATTTATTTCATTATATTTATTTTCATTTGTTTATCTTGTATTTCATTTCTATCATGTTGTTTTTTGTTCTTTTAATTTGTTCAGTGTTTCAAAAAGTGCTATGTAAATAAAGTTATTATTATTATTACTATTATTACTTGCATTGTTGGGCAACTTTTGAGCTAAACAGCCATATGCTTCAAATAAAGAAGCATTTAGCAAAAAATATGCCAAATATTTCATGATCTTAAGGTTTTCTTTTTGTCTTTAGTCAATGCACAACTAAAGATTCTCCCCCATTTCTGAAATAACTCCCAACTCAGAATCCAATCCCCCAATCCACCAAACCACATTATTTGTGCGTTAACGTTACCTAATATAATGTTGCTCTCTCGTTGAGACTTGACGCAATGACGTGACAAATTAATGATAATAATTGCTGACCTAACGTTAGCATTTACCAACACAACTTTTGTCAACTGCCTGAATGTGAGCCAGGACAATTACCGTGAGCTAGCTAACTACTTAGACTTCACGTGTACTTTTTGGCCAATCGTTTCCCGTTTCAGAAACAGAAATTAAAAAGTAAGAAACAAATGGTTATTCTATATTCATTTTAAAAACAGAAATTGAAAAACGAGAATCAAATGGTTATTCATTTTGCGGACTGATTTTAAACATAACATTACAGACACTAGCTAGACACTTCCATAGATCTGGTAGCTAGACACTTCCATAGATCTGGTAGCTAGACACTTCATAGATCTGGTAGCTAGACACTTCATAGATCTGGTAGCTAGACACTTCCATAGATCTGGTAGCTAGGCACTTCCATAGATCTGGTAGCTAGACACTTCATAGATCTGGTAGCTAGACACTTCCATAGATCTGGTAGCTAGACACTTCATAGATCTGGTAGCTAGACACTTCCATAGATCTGGTAGCTAGACACTTCCATAGATCTGGTAGCTAGACACTTCCATAGATCTGGTAGCTAGACACTTCCATAGATCTGGTAGCTAGACACTTCCATAGATCTGGTAGCTAGATACTTCATAGATCTGGTAGCTAGACACTTCCATAGATCTGGTAGCTAGGCACTTCCATAGATCTGGTAGCTAGACACTTCCATAGATCTGGTAGCTAGACACTTCCATAGATCTGGTAGCTAGGCACTTCCATAGATCTGGTAGCTAGACACTTCATAGATCTGGTAGCTAGACACTTCCATAGATCTGGTAGCTCGACACTTCCATAGATCTGGTAGCTAGACACTTCCATAGATCTGGTAGCTAGACACTTCCATAGATCTGGTAGCTTGACACTTCCATAGATCTGGTAGCTAGACACTTCCATAGATCAGGTAGCTAGACACTTCCATAGATCTGGTAGCTAGACACTTCCATAGATCTGGTAGCTAGACACTTCCATAGATCTGGTAGCTCAACACTTCCATAGATCTGGTAGCTAGACACTTCCATAGATCTGGTAGCTCGACACTTCCATAGATCTGGTAGCTAGACACTTCCATAGATCTGGTAGCTAGACACTTCCATAGATCTGGTAGCTAGACACTTCCATAGATCTGGTAGCTAGACACTTCCATAGATCTGGTAGCTAGACACTTCCATAGATCTGGTAGCTCGACACTTCCATAGATCTGGTAGCTAGACACTTCCATAGATCTGGTAGCTCGACACTTCCATAGATCTGGTAGCTAGACACTTCCATAGATCTGGTAGCTAGACACTTCCATAGATCTGGTAGCTAGACACTTCATAGATCTGGTAGCTAGACACTTCCATAGATCGCTCCAAAATGAATAGGCCTATGTGATGAATGTGATGAAAAATGACGATGAGTGGCCTTAAAAGGCAGTCAATTTATTACGTTTCAAACTATGTCCACAAAACAATGTTGCGATGCAATGTTTGCTGCTATGTCTGCAGCATATGACAAATTATTTATTGCCATCTCCTGTAGGCTATCTCAGTGGCATGTTCTAATGCACTCGTGCTGACTGTCGTTAGGGAAAATGCTTTATGGGAATGCGGAAGCTACCAAAAACTGGCGGGGAAAGGTCAGAATTGAGCTTGAAAGTTGAAAATCAAACATAAATTTCAGAAATCGAGACCAACTTCAATTTATGTAATTTTATGTTTAAAATCAGTCAGCAAAACGAATAACCATTTGATATTCTTTTTTTTTTTTTTACTTATACGTTCGGGATGTAAGTCCCCAGTTGTGCATAATACAGTTAAGCTGTATTATGCTTGTCCGACTACTTTTCTTACTTGTCCCGGACAATCCAACAAGCATTAATGTCGAGCCCTGTTAGTTCACAAAATATAAATTTTATTAAATTTAGCTAATTAAAGCTCGACACTTCCATAGATCTGGTAGCTAGACACTTCCATAGATCTGGTAGCTCGACACTTCCATAGATCTGGTAGCTAGACACTTCCATAGATCTGGTAGCTAGACACTTCCATAGATCTGGTAGCTAGATACTTCATAGATCTGGTAGCTAGACACTTCCATAGATCTGGTAGCTAGGCACTTCCATAGATCGCTCCAAAATGAATAGGCCTATGTGATGAATGTGATGAAAAATGACGATGAGTGGCCTTAAAAGGCAGTCAATTTATTACGTTTCAAACTATGTCCACAAAACAATGTTGCGATGCAATGTTTGCTGCTATGTCTGCAGCATATGACAAATTATTTATTGCCATCTCCTGTAGGCTATCTCAGTGGCATGTTCTAATGCACTCGTGCTGACTGTCGTTAGGGAAAATGCTTTATGGGAATGCGGAAGCTACCAAAAACTGGCGGGGAAAGGTCAGAATTGAGCTTGAAAGTTGAAAATCAAACATAAATTTCGGAAATCGAGACCAACTTCAATTTATGTAATTTTATGTTTAAAATCAGTCAGCAAAACGAATAACCATTTGATATTCTTTTTTTTTTTTTTACTTATACGTTCGGGATGTAAGTCCCCAGTTGTGCATAATACAGTTAAGCTGTATTATGCTTGTCCGACTACTTTTCTTACTTGTCCCGGACAATCCAACAAGCATTAATGTCGAGCCCTGTTAGTTCACAAAATATAAATTTTATTAAATTTATTAATAGTTTTGTTAGCCCAAATGGAGAGATGAAGTTGTTTTAATGACCTGTTGACATTTTCTGTACATAGAGAACGCACACATTGACAGCATTCTCACAAAAAAATTTGTATGCTCAAAAACAATATAAATTAAATAAATGAAAAGGTTAATAAATGACAAAAGAATGCATACTTGTCTTTAAAAGAAACAAGTTTTTTACTTGCTCAAAACCAAGAAAAAATATTGCTTGTTAATACATTAGCTACCTACTAAGCAGTCCATGGTAATCGACAAGGTATGAAAACTAAATTATGTCATTCATTCAATGAGTAGGATATTTAAAAGTATCACCCCTCCTGCTGGTAAAACAATAGGCCTACTGGGCGCTCCTACGAGACAGATTATATACATTTCAACCAATTGACCTGTATCTTTAAACATATCCACAGGTGTCCACAAACATTGCTTTTATATAATTTTTAATTTTAAATTTTTTTTTAAAGCACTTCAACTTTCGTTTTTCATCATGAAATGCTTTTGTATCGGCCAACATACTGATACTGAATGATAGACATATACAATTAGAAGTTTTAACGTTATGGTTGTAGTTGGCTGTTTTAGCCATGTTTGCTAGCAAAGCCAAAACTTTCCAACGAAGGGTGTCCATGGCGCCAAGTCCCCAGGTTGTTCCGCTCGAGCGAAGGGTGTCCATGGCGCCAAGTCCCCAGGTTGTGCAGCTCGAACGCCGCGTTTACCACCACCGAAATGCGACCTCCCACCATAAACTCACGCAGGGTTAGACAGCAAACCTTTTACCGTAATTACTTGAAATTTGTATTTTGCGCATTCGCTTTTCACCACTCGCAATTCACGCATGTGCTTTTCAACAACGGGGGACAGGCAGCTGAAAAAAAACCATTACAAACCATTAGAGAATTTCTAATGTGTTTTAAAGGTGCTTAGTGGTCTCTACTGGTGATCTAATGGTGTCTACTGTGTTTTAATGGAAATCTAATGGTCATTGATGGTGATTTTTATCCTATTGGTATCCAATGGTTTGTGATGGTATTTTATGGTAAACCTGATGGTGTGGAAACCATTAGAAACATTTCCTAATGGTTTCTATGGTTTTTTTCAACAGGGCAGCTCAGCCTACTTTCAGGCGTTAAGCCCAACCGCTCTGCGTCCGGGCAAAAATCCTTTAGAATAGTCTCGTTTACTTATGTGAAACTGTTGGCAGCTATATTACACTGCATGTTCTGTATGTTTTAGTCTACCTTAAGTCAGATGTCATGTAACTGGAAGAATCTGGGCTACACATAAGAAGCTGGAACTTCAGAAGGAAGCCGAAATGCACACCCCGGTCCTCTTATTTACACTTATGCTACTAAATGCATTAAATACGCATCTGATGTCAGACACATAATGGCCCACACATTGTGATTTTTCAGCTAAATGGAGCATGGTTTATGTCTTTATATATTATAAATACAGTATATTATGTTATTTCACATAAGCCTGTGTGTGTTGTGACAGCTGGTTCATGGCCAAACAAGGTTGGATAATGAAGGGCTTGTGTGCCTTTTCGTCCTCACCACCAAGCAAGACACCCAGTTTTACCCATACAGTACAGGACTGATTATGAATTTTATCAGCTATTACTCAAGCTTTATTTTATCTTTGGTCTCTTACACACTGGCTGATGCAGTCATATTTAATCACTGCTCCACAATGTTCTTTCAGTGAGAATGTGCTGTACCCTACAGGGCTGTAAGACACTGCGTTTATTTACGGCGCAGTGCCCGCAGAACGGTACGGTACCGATAAAGCGCCATTGTCGTTCGTGTCTAGCGGAGGGCAGCGTGGCGAACCGTTTGCGCGCTGGGCGTTCATTGGGCGGATCACCAGGGCGTTGCCGTGGCAGTGGCACAACACCCACCCTCAGGTCTCCAATTGAAGCCGGGGGGTTGGGTCCGCCGTTCGGCCCCCCTCCGGCATGTGAGGCGCATTACCGGAGCCAGGCACCGCCCCCAAATCCAGAGCATGGGACCTGAGAAATTGAATTTGGATATCTCACAAGGTTGCTCAAATTGCCAGCCATTTACCCCTTTTAGATGCATAGCCTTTGCCTTGTTGGACAGATTAAATTATTGGCCAGGGCCAAGGGTAAGGCAGCAGCGTTACCTTCCCCATGCCATTGATTTCCTCGCCAGGAGAAATGTTGCTATTTCTAGAGTCGCTGCTGTACAGGCCTTTTTTTCTCCATTTTAAGCAACTCCAGTCCAATGTGGAGCATCATGGAAGACAAAAAAGTGACTTCCATCAGTGACTTATATTTATATACTTATATATATCACTAAAATAGCCACAATACTTACAAACCGCTGATCACATTCTTGGTGAAAATGTTTGTAACTGAATAACGGCAACGGCTCACTGTGGCTTTACTGTACTAAGGTTCCACCTTTCCATCTCGCTGAAACCACGAGGAAAAGAGATAGCTTTACCCCGTTAGGTCCCTGGGACGCTGGGCTTGTCGAGGGCCTTTATGATGACGACAGCCGGCTTCTTCTCCTTGTGCTAACTGGTGCTAATGGCCTAATTAAGCTGATAATGGCCTGTGTAATTATTTACTCCCTTACTTATACACAAATATCTTCTGACGCAAGTAATTAACGGTCTTTTAACGGTCTTCTCTCAAAAGCACCGCCCTTCCCCCGGTTAATGTGTAATTACACATTAAGGATAATTAATACAGTGTAATCTACTGATTGTAATTAAGCCGATGAACATAAACACTTAATGAATTTCTGCGGCGATTATTCATTATGGCAATTACAGAAGGAACAGTTTGACTGGTAATACAGACACCACACACATCACGACTGGCTCAGTGGAAGAAGTTTCACATGTTCAATGCGCCAAAAAAATCTCTCTACCTTTCAAAACTATACAGATGATTCTAAAAACCCTAGAAAATTGATACAGGACAACTTATCAATAAAACAATGCTGTTAAAACTAGATTAAAGTTAGATTAAAATTAAAATTATTTCTAGCTATTAATTACAATATTGATTACGATAAAATTGATATCATATCCATTACGTGCCCCTACCCATGTCCATGGAAGCTTCTGAAGCTCATCTTTACTGAAGCAGCTCTGTTTCTGTCTCATGCAAGCTGAAGGGTACAGTTGGCGGTGGACCACCCAGGACTAAAACCCGTCACCTCCCGGTTGCAGAACGACGGGTGCCACCCAGGACTAAAACCCGTCACCTCCCGGTTGCAGAACGACGGGTGCCACCCACAACGATACACAGAAAAGAGAAACATTCTCATATCTGGCAAAAAGAAGAAAAATTAATGCCACTATGACATGGAAAGATTTCACAAACTTTGTGCCATGTCGGGAACGGCTTCACAGGACAACAACCACAAAACCAAGACCAAAGTCTCAACAAAAAAAAAGAGGGTACACACAGGTGAGAGGTGATAGTCACACCTTTATGCTACATGATTTAGACACCTTTATGCTACATGATTTAGACACCTTTATGCTACATGATTTAGACACCTTTATGCTACATGATTTAGACACCTTTATGCTACATGATTTAGACACCTTTATGCTACATGATTTAGACGAGCACGTGCAGACTGAAGGGGACAAGGGACCAGGTTTCTGATAGATTTCAGGCAGAAGCAGTAAAATATGCAGTTTCTTCCACAGCCATGCTCCCTATTAGAGAATAGAAAACCCACGTTGTAGTCTTACATTTTTAGAAGTCTTTCAGGGGTTCAGAAACTATACTGATACAGCAGATTTTTTTTTACCACTATTAAGAGCTTGCCTGGAATGTCAAACACTGCCTGCCATGGCGACTCCTGACACAAACACTTAACACACTCGGTGAATGCCCTACAATTTTACTCAGAGCCATGAAAACAAAGGCTTATTATATTGTCCATACACAACATACATGCAGTAATGTGCCCTGCTTCAATAAAACAGATTGCTGCTCAAAATATTACAATTTCCACGTCCTCAGTAGAAACCAAGAAGATATAACGGTTCTCGACCGACACGTGACTTATTAACATGTTAGCACACGTATGTACACAGGAAGCATTACGCCATCCATATTTCCCGTAACACGTCAAGACAGGCAGGGTGAAGTCCACGGATGATGAAGGTCATTTTAGCCGCTTTTCCCTTGAGAATTTCCCGTAATTCATTGAACTTTGCTTTAGAACAAAAATATGTGGGTGGACAAGGCTCTGAGCCTGGCTTCCACATATCAGTCTGGAAGCGGAGACAAAACACTGAAGATTTGCCAGTGTCACTGCAGTGGGAACCTGTTCTCCCGAGGGAGGCTCATAACCCCATAGGTCAGGACACGATAAACGGAGTTGGGCTGATGCCATGGAAACGCGTGAGAGGGATGCTGTGCGGTGTAATGGGGGAGGATATGTGTAATCTCGTTATGAAACAGTAGCCAGTACCCACCCCCCCCTCTCTCCCACCCCTCCTTGTTTTTAATCCGAAGCATATGAGTCCCATGTGACTGGTAGTTTCATGCACTTCCAACGATCACTCGCACTGTCATGTGACACGCCCGATCACTCTCACTGTCATGTGACACGCCCGATCACTCTCACCGTCATGTGACACGCCCGATCACTCTCACTGTCATGTGACACGCCCGATCACTCTCACTGTCATGTGACATGCCGATCGCCACTGTGCACCGCTTCCGCCAATAAAAATTTTTTTTTTCAAACATATTTATTTATAATGTATTTATTTGTATGTTTAATAATTTAGATTACTTACCCAACGTTGATTAAGATTTACAGATTATCTAGGGAACATTTTTTGTCATTTACCAAAGTGAATTAATTGCATGAGAAATGGGCCGTTCCATTTTATGAAGGAGACGCTATAATTAGTTATTTTTGGCAGTATTGTTACTTTACCCAGGACTGACCCAGACCTGCTGGAGCATTACTAGCCGGCTCCCTCTGAACAGAACTGACCCAGACCTGCTGGAGCATTACTGACCGGCTCCCTCTGAACAAAACTGACCCAGACCTGCTGGAGCATTACTGACCGGCTCCCTCTGAACAGAACTGACCCAGACCTGCTGGAGCATTACTGACCGGCTCCCTCTGAACAGAACTGACCCAGACCTGCTGGGGCATTACTGACCGGCTCCCTCTGAACATAACTGACCCAGACCTGCTGGGGCATTACTGACCGGCTCCCTCTGAACAGAACTGACCCAGAGCTGCTGGGGCATTACTGACCGGCTCTCTCTGAACAGAACTGACCCAGACCTGCTGGAGCATTACTGACCGGCTCTCTCTGAACAGAACTGACCCAGACCTGCTGGGGCATTACTGACCGGCTCTCTCTGAACAGAACTGACCCAGACCTGCTGGGGCATTACTGACCGGCTCCCTCTGAACAGAACTGACCCAGACCTGCTGGAGCATTACTGACCGGCTCTCTCTGAACAGAACTGACCCAGACCTGCTGGAGCATTACTGACCGGCTCTCTCTGAACAGAACTGACCCAGAGCTGCTGGGGCATTACTGACCGGCTCTCTCTGAACAGAACTGACCCAGACCTGCTGGAGCATTACTGACCGGCTCTCTCTGAACAGAACTGACCCAGACCTGCTGGGGCATTACTGACCGGCTCTCTCTGAACAGAACTGACCCAGACCTGCTGGGGCATTACTGACCGGCTCCCTCTGAACAGAACTGACCCAGACCTGCTGGAGCATTACTGACCGGCTCTCTCTGAACAGAACTGACCCAGACCTGCTGGAGCATTACTGACCGGCTCTCTCTGAACAGAACTGACCCAGACCTGCTGGGGCATTACTGACCGGCTCTCTCTGAACAGAACTGACCCAGAGCTGCTGGGGCATTACTGACCGGCTCCCTCTGAACAGAACTGACCCAGACCTGCTGGGGCATTACTGACCGGCTCCCTCTGAACAGAACTGACACAGACCTGCTGGGGCATTACTGACCGGCTCCCTCTGAACAGAACTGACCCAGACCTGCTGGGGCATTACTGACCGGCTCTCTCTGAACAGAACTGACCCAGACCTGCTGGGGCATTACTGACCGGCTCTCTCTGAACAGAACTGACCCAGAGCTGCTGGGGCATTACTGACCGGCTCTCTCTGAACAGAACTGTGTGCTCTTTTATTTAACGGCGACCTGCATTTTTAAAAAAATCTGCGAGATATTTCATGTGCCCGACAATATTCACATCCTGAGCAAGTAAACGCAGATCATGTGGAATACGGGCCCTAAATTGGGGAGAGTGTGACTCCTCTTTTATCACTTCCCCTACCTCTTCCCTCGTGTCAAGAATCCACAGACTTCTTCTCATGAGCAGATCATGAGAACAGAAACTGCATTACACTGCTATGTTCCACGTAAGAACAGCTACTGTTTAACTTTAAGAATATCCAGCTGCAGAGTGGTCGTGAGCAAAAAAGGACTGGTGTTGTGACTGCCCTCTGGTGGTAAAACGGGGGAACAGTCAGTCTAACAATAAGAGACAGAGAAATAAACCAATCACTAAAAGTCATCAAAAAAAGCAATATTCAAAGGGAAATATTCAAGTCTGATAAACACAGATCTGACAGCTGATTAAAGGAACATGTTTTTGATGTTTTTGGCTGGGGTGAAGAGCTGGCTAAATATGTTTTTTTATGTTTTTGGCTTGGGTTAAGAGCTGGCTTAACAGATATCCTCATCCAAAGGGGCTTATATAGAATAATTTATTTCATGTTATTTTCTTAAACACAACTCCATGTGTCCCTTGCTCCTCCCTTTTCCTCTCTTTAGTCACTGCTTAAAGCGATAGTTCACTTTGTTTCCTCTCTTTAGTCACTGTTTAAAGCAATAGTTCACTTTGTTTCCTCTCTTTAGTCACTGCTTAAAGCGATAGTTCACTTTGTTTCCTCTCTTTAGTCACTGCTTAAAGCGATAGTTCACTTTGTTTCCCCTCTTTAGTCACTGCTTAAAGCGATAGTTCACTGTGTTTCCTCTCTTTAGTCACTGCTTAAAGCGATAGTTCACTGTGTTTCCTCTCTTTAGTCACTGCTTAAAGCGATAGTTCACTTTGTTTCCTCTCTTTAGTCACTGCTTAAAGCGATAGTTCACTGTGTTTCTTCTCTTTAGTCACTGCTTAAAGCGATAGTTCACTTTGTTTCCCCTCTTTAGTCAGTTTAAAGCGATAGTTCACTTTGTTTCCCCTCTTTAGTCACTGCTTAAAGCGATAGTTCACTTTGTTTCCTCTCTTTAGTCACTGCTTAAAGCGATAGTTCACTGTGTTTCCTCTCTTTAGTCACTGCTTAAAGCGATAGTTCACTGTGTTTCCTCTCTTTAGTCACTGCTTAAAGCGATAGTTCACTTTGTTTCCTCTCTTTAGTCACTGCTTAAAGCGATAGTTCACTGTGTTTCCTCTCTTTAGTCACTGTTTAAAGCGATAGTTCACTGTGTTTCCTCTCTTTAGTCACTGCTTAAAGCGATAGTTCACTTTGTTTCCTCTCTTTAGTCACTGCTTAAAGTGATAGTTCACTGTGTTTCCTCTCTTTAGTCACTGTTTAAAGCGATAGTTCACTGTGTTTCCTCTCTTTAGTCACTGCTTAAAGCGATAGTTCACTGTTTCCTCTCTTTAGTCACTGTTTAAAGCAATAGTTCACTTTGTTTCCTCTCTTTAGTCACTGCTTAAAGCGATAGTTCACTGTGTTTCCTCTCTTTAGTCACTGTTTAAAGCAATAGTTCACTTTGTTTCCTCTCTTTAGTCACTGCTTAAAGCGATAGTTCACTTTGTTTCCCCTCTTTAGTCACTGCTTAAAGCGGTAGTTCACTTTGTTTCCTCTCTTTAGTCACTGCTTAAAGCGATAGTTCACTTTGTTTCCTCTCTTTAGTCACTGCTTAAAGCGATAGTTCACTGTGTTTCCTCTCTTTAGTCACTGTTTAAAGCGATAGTTCACTTTGTTTCCCCTCTTTAGTCAGTGCTTAAAGCGATAGTTCACTTTGTTTCCCCTCTTTAGTCAGTGCTTAAAGCGATAGTTCACTTTGTTTCCTCTCTTTAGTCACTGCTTAAAGCGATAGTTCACTTTGTTTCCCCTCTTTAGTCACTGCTTAAAGCGATAGTTCACTGTGTTTCCTCTCTTTAGTCACTGCTTAAAGCGATAGTTCACTGTGTTTCCTCTCTTTAGTCACTGCTTAAAGCGATAGTTCACTTTGTTTCCTCTCTTTAGTCACTGCTTAAAGCGATAGTTCACTGTGTTTCTTCTCTTTAGTCACTGCTTAAAGCGATAGTTCACTTTGTTTCCCCTCTTTAGTCACTGTTTAAAGCGATAGTTCACTTTGTTTCCCCTCTTTAGTCACTGCTTAAAGCGATAGTTCACTTTGTTTCCTCTCTTTAGTCACTGCTTAAAGCGATAGTTCACTGTGTTTCCTCTCTTTAGTCACTGCTTAAAGCGATAGTTCACTTTGTTTCCTCTCTTTAGTCACTGCTTAAAGCGATAGTTCACTTTGTTTCCCCTCTTTAGTCACTGCTTAAAGCGATAGTTCACTGTGTTTCCTCTCTTTAGTCACTGCTTAAAGCGATAGTTCACTGTGTTTCCTCTCTTTAGTCACTGCTTAAAGCGATAGTTCACTGTGTTTCCTCTCTTTAGTCACTGCTTAAAGCGATAGTTCACTTTGTTTCCTCTCTTTAGTCACTGCTTAAAGCGATAGTTCACTGTGTTTCCTCTCTTTAGTCACTGTTTAAAGCGATAGTTCACTGTGTTTCCTCTCTTTAGTCACTGCTTAAAGCGATAGTTCACTTTGTTTCCCCTCTTTAGTCACTGCTTAAAGCGATAGTTCACTGTGTTTCCTCTCTTTAGTCACTGCTTAAAGCGATAGTTCACTGTGTTTCCTCTCTTTAGTCACTGCTTAAAGCGATAGTTCACTTTGTTTCCTCTCTTTAGTCACTGCTTAAAGCGATAGTTCACTGTGTTTCCTCTCTTTAGTCACTGTTTAAAGCGATAGTTCACTGTGTTTCCTCTCTTTAGTCACTGCTTAAAGCGATAGTTCACTTTGTTTCCTCTCTTTAGTCACTGCTTAAAGCGATAGTTCACTGTGTTTCCTCTCTTTAGTCACTGTTTAAAGCGATAGTTCACTGTGTTTCCTCTCTTTAGTCACTGCTTAAAGCGATAGTTCACTGTTTCCTCTCTTTAGTCACTGCTTAAAGCGATAGTTCACTGTGTTTCCTCTCTTTAGTCACTGTTTAAAGCAATAGTTCACTTTGTTTCCTCTCTTTAGTCACTGCTTAAAGCGATAGTTCACTTTGTTTCCCCTCTTTAGTCACTGCTTAAAGCGGTAGTTCACTTTGTTTCCTCTCTTTAGTCACTGCTTAAAGCGATAGTTCACTTTGTTTCCTCTCTTTAGTCACTGCTTAAAGCGATAGTTCACTGTGTTTCCTCTCTTTAGTCACTGTTTAAAGCGATAGTTCACTTTGTTTCCCCTCTTTAGTCAGTGCTTAAAGCGATAGTTCACTTTGTTTCCTCTCTATAGTCACTGCTTAAAGCGATAGTTCACTGTGTTTCCTCTCTTTAGTCACTGCTTAAAGCAATAGGTCACTTTGTTTCCTCTCTTTAGTCACTGCTTAAAGCGATAGTTCACTTTGTTTCCCCTCTTTAGTCACTGCTTAAAGCGGTAGTTCACTTTGTTTCCTCTCTTTAGTCACTGCTTAAAGCAATAGTTCACTTTGTTTCCTCTCTTTAGTCACTGCTTAAAGCGATAGTTCACTTTGTTTCCTCTCTTTAGTCACTGCTTAAAGCGATAGTTCACTGTGTTTCCTCTCTTTAGTCACTGTTTAAAGCGATAGTTCACTTTGTTTCCCCTCTTTAGTCAGTGCTTAAAGCGATAGTTCACTTTGTTTCCTCTCTATAGTCACTGCTTAAAGCGATAGTTCACTGTGTTTCCTCTCTTTAGTCACTGCTTAAAGCAATAGGTCACTTTGTTTCCTCTCTTTAGTCACTGCTTAAAGCGATAGTTCACTTTGTTTCCCCTCTTTAGTCACTGCTTAAAGCGATAGGTCACTTTGTTTCCTCTCTTTAGTCACTGTTTAAAGCGATAGTTCACTGTGTTTCCTCTCTTTAGTCACTGTTTAAAGCGATAGTTCACTTTGTTTCCCCTCTTTAGTCAGTGCTTAAAGCGATAGTTCACTTTGTTTCCTCTCTATAGTCACTGCTTAAAGCGATAGTTCACTGTGTTTCCTCTCTTTAGTCACTGCTTAAAGCAATAGGTCACTTTGTTTCCTCTCTTTAGTCACTGCTTAAAGCGATAGTTCACTGTGTTTCCTCTCTTTAGTCACTGTTTAAAGCAATAGTTCACTTTGTTTCCTCTCTTTAGTCACTGCTTAAAGCGATAGTTCACTTTGTTTCCTCTCTTTAGTCACTGTTTAAAGCGATAGTTCACTTTGTTTCCTCTCTTTAGTCACTGCTTAAAGTGATAGTTCACTTTGTTTCCTCTCTTTAGTCACTGCTTAAAGCGATAGTTCACTGTTTCCTCTCTTTAGTCACTGCTTAAAGCGATAGTTCACTGTTTCCTCTCTTTAGTCACTGCTTAAAGCGATAGTTCACTGTGTTTCCTCTCTTTAGTCACTGTTTAAAGCGATAGTTCACTTTGTTTCCCCTCTTTAGTCAGTGCTTAAAGCGATAGTTCACTTTGTTTCCTCTCTATAGTCACTGCTTAAAGCGATAGTTCACTTTGTTTCCCCTCTTTAGTCACTGCTTAAAGCGATAGTTCACTTTGTTTCCTCTCTTTAGTCACTGCTTAAAGCGATAGTTCACTTTGTTTCCCCTCTTTAGTCACTGCTTAAAGCGATAGTTCACTTTGTTTCCTCTCTTTAGTCACTGCTTAAAGCAATAGTTCACTTTGTTTCCTCTCTTTAGTCACTGCTTAAAGCGATAGTTCACTTTGTTTCCCCTCTTTAGTCACTGCTTAAAGCGATAGTTCACTTTGTTTCCCCTCTTTAGTCACTGCTTAAAGCGATAGTTCACTTTGTTTCCTCTCTTTAGTCACTGCTTAAAGCGATAGTTCACTTTGTTTCCCCTCTTTAGTCAGTGCTTAAAGCGATAGTTCACTTTGTTTCCTCTCTATAGTCACTGCTTAAAGCGATAGTTCACTGTGTTTCCTCTCTTTAGTCACTGCTTAAAGCAATAGGTCACTTTGTTTCCTCTCTTTAGTCACTGCTTAAAGCGATAGTTCACTGTGTTTCCTCTCTTTAGTCACTGTTTAAAGCAATAGTTCACTTTGTTTCCTCTCTTTAGTCACTGCTTAAAGCGATAGTTCACTGTTTCCTCTCTTTAGTCACTGCTTAAAGCGATAGTTCACTGTTTCCTCTCTTTAGTCACTGCTTAAAGCGATAGTTCACTGTGTTTCCTCTCTTTAGTCACTGTTTAAAGCGATAGTTCACTTTGTTTCCTCTCTTTAGTCACTGCTTAAAGTGATAGTTCACTTTGTTTCCTCTCTTTAGTCACTGCTTAAAGCGATAGTTCACTTTGTTTCCTCTCTTTAGTCACTGTTTAAAGCGATAGTTCACTTTGTTTCCTCTCTTTAGTCACTGCTTAAAGTGATAGTTCACTTTGTTTCCTCTCTTTAGTCACTGCTTAAAGCGATAGTTCACTGTTTCCTCTCTTTAGTCACTGCTTAAAGCGATAGTTCACTGTTTCCTCTCTTTAGTCACTGCTTAAAGCGATAGTTCACTGTGTTTCCTCTCTTTAGTCACTGTTTAAAGCGATAGTTCACTTTGTTTCCCCTCTTTAGTCAGTGCTTAAAGCGATAGTTCACTTTGTTTCCTCTCTATAGTCACTGCTTAAAGCGATAGTTCACTTTGTTTCCCCTCTTTAGTCACTGCTTAAAGCGATAGTTCACTTTGTTTCCTCTCTTTAGTCACTGCTTAAAGCGATAGTTCACTTTGTTTCCCCTCTTTAGTCACTGCTTAAAGCGATAGTTCACTTTGTTTCCTCTCTTTAGTCACTGCTTAAAGCAATAGTTCACTTTGTTTCCTCTCTTTAGTCACTGCTTAAAGCGATAGTTCACTTTGTTTCCCCTCTTTAGTCACTGCTTAAAGCGATAGTTCACTTTGTTTCCCCTCTTTAGTCACTGCTTAAAGCGATAGTTCACTTTGTTTCCTCTCTTTAGTCACTGCTTAAAGCAATAGTTCACTTTGTTTCCTCTCTTTAGTCACTGCTTAAAGCGATAGTTCACTTTGTTTCCCCTCTTTAGTCAGTGCTTAAAGCGATAGTTCACTTTGTTTCCTCTCTATAGTCACTGCTTAAAGCGATAGTTCACTGTGTTTCCTCTCTTTAGTCACTGCTTAAAGCAATAGGTCACTTTGTTTCCTCTCTTTAGTCACTGCTTAAAGCGATAGTTCACTTTGTTTCCTCTCTTTAGTCACTGTTTAAAGCAATAGTTCACTTTGTTTCCTCTCTTTAGTCACTGCTTAAAGCGATAGTTCACTTTGTTTCCCCTCTTTAGTCACTGCTTAAAGCGGTAGTTCACTTTGTTTCCTCTCTTTAGTCACTGCTTAAAGCGATAGTTCACTTTGTTTCCCCTCTTTAGTCACTGCTTAAAGCGATAGTTCACTTTGTTTCCTCTCTTTAGTCACTGCTTAAAGCGATAGTTCACTTTGTTTCCTCTCTTTAGTCACTGCTTAAAGCGATAGTTCACTTTGTTTCCTCTCTTTAGTCACTGCTTAAAGCGATAGTTCACTTTGTTGGGTTTTTAAAATATGATTTTTAGTTTTACTCCATGTTTTTAACTGGACAGACAAACAGACAGTTTTTGTTTGTGATGAAGAACATTTTAGATACTAAATCTAAATGCAGTTTCTAGTGACCATCCAGCTTTACAATGGCTAGTACATGGGCCATTTGTGCTTTAAAGCAAAGAAATAACACTTACACTTCAAGTAACTCCAAAGCAAAGTCTACAGTGGTATTATACCTCCAGAGGTTGTACGAGTCATGACTAGATAATATTACCTGATTATTCTTTAAAAAATATCTTATATTTGGTTGGAAATATTTCCTAAGACGTGAGACAAGAAAACTGAGAGCAAAGTATCCTTCATTGTAGCAAAAACTGTCTGGGCCAATCAAAAATGTACACTGAAACTGATATAATATCCAAAATTAATATCCTTACTCTGTGACATCACAACACAACCATGCAGACCGGGTGCTGAGATCACTGTGACATCATAACGCAACCATGCAGACCGGGTGCTGAGATCACTGTGACATCACAAGGCAACCATGCAGACCGGGTGCTGAGATCACTGTGACATCACAATGCAACCATGCAGACCGGGTGTACTCAGACTATCACCCCGGCAATTGAATCAGAGAGGCATAATTCCTGAGACCAAAACAAATCTGTAGCATGTGACTGATCACACAGTAGGCAACCTACCAGCTCCTGATCACATTATTTTCAGCTTGCAGTAAAAATGGCCAGAAAAAATTGCCTACATTTTTTTACTAATGATTGGTAGGCTAATAAATTCATCCAAACACATTTAACCATTTTCTCACTCCTGGCTACTGTGACAGGACAGTGAACACACACACGCACACGCACACGCACACGCACACGCACACGCACACACCATTTTTGGGCCCCTTCTACCAGTGTAGCTCTATCCACCTCCTGAAATTCCGGCCAATCATGTCCCAGAGTTAGCAGAAAGGCGGAAGGCAGGAACTAACCCCAGCCACCATGCAATATTTTTTTCCTCATTAGAGAACTCAATTCCTGCAGTCAGATAATAATGAACTTCCCAGTGTACACACCAAATTCCCACCTCTCAATAGCTCCAGGTTGAACCAGGCGGTCATAGACAAGGTTCCGGTTGTAACCCGTCCAGAAATGCTTGGATCTAACCAATTAAGCGCTATACAAATAAATTGAAATAAAACACAGGCAACAGATTCAAAGACTCCAAAAAGCTAAAGGAACACATTGCTGTACGTTGAACAAAATCAGGATAGATGATATGTCACCTGACAGTCTGTAGGACAGAAGAACTTAAATTAAAGTTTCGCTGAGAATTCACTAGTGTTATAGATATCCACTGCAGCTCACCGTGAAAATTTACACTCAAAAAAATCAACAGCAACGCCTCTTTCCAAATATAATGACAGGGTTACCCAGAAACATCCACGGACCTTGTTGTGCACGGTTTTTTCGAAAACTACTTTGTTTGCCCAAACAAGTTATGGCCAGGTAAGGTTTGGTTTTCCTAACCTCCTGGTTTATAATCACTCTCTCACCCTAAAATTCCCCTACAACATTAAAGGGAGCTTCAGCCCTGGTAAAAGTCAAATCTCAAGCGGTGACCCTCACATTGCCCTACATTCATTACTGAGCTTCAACTTGCCCTCGTTTACCCCCGGCTTGTAAAAAGTTTAAAGCCGTACCTCGCTCACCGTGTTTCTGCGTAATATACAGCTCTACTGAGCTTAATGAGCCTCTCCAGCTACACATGAAAGGGTTTCATCAAAGATTTATCTTTGAGATGATGAAAAAGCACAAAAAGTCCTGCCAGCGTAAATGTCATAGATATTAGTAAAGTAAACCTGCACAGATAATAAAGTGACATATAAAATGTAATGAGTTTGTGCAGAATCCACAGAGTCATCAAATGCCATTGGATGCTTCAGTCGTAGACATGTCAATTATTATCATTGGCATCAGAAGACGGTGACTTCATTAACGGGAGAATCCTATGAATGTTTCGCGGACTCTGTGGGTTCAAACCGGTACACAGAAAGAGAAGTAGCGCGCGTGACAGCCGCAGGATTGACTCATTACAGCAGATGAAACGCTGCTGGCTTTAATTTCATATCCACAAAAAACGGATTGAGTTAATGCTTCTCCTATTGGGCTCACACTTTGAAGGACAACGGACCACTGCAAGGGCTCTATCACAACGGACCACTGCAAGGGCTCTATCACAACGGACCACTGCAAGGGCTCTATCACAACGGACCACTGCAAGGGCTCTATCACAACGGACCACTGCAAGGGCTCTATCACAATGGACCACTGCAAGGGCTCTATCACAACGGACCACTGCAAGGGCTCTATCACAACGGACCACTGCAAGGGCTCTATCACAACGGACCACTGCAAGGGCTCTATCACAACGGACCACTGCAAGGGCTCTATCACAACGGACCACTGCAAGGGCTCTATCACAACGGACCACTGCAAGGGCTCTATCACAACGGACCACTGCAAGGGCTCTATCACAACGGACCACTGCAAGGGCTCTATCACAACGGACCACTGCAAGGGCTCTATCACAACGGACCACTGCAAGGGCTCTATCACAACGGACCACTGCAAGGGCTCTATCACAACGGACCACTGCAAGGGCTCTATCAC